>CM028680.1:12629055-13229055 GCA_016760335.1 Gastrodia elata
GAGCGGGCGAGGCACGCCGGGGCTCCGATTGGCTGAAATAGCGGCGGACCGCCGTGTGGCAGCCCGACGGATCCAACGAGGGGAAGAGGACCCCGTAGCAATTGGATCCGGGGCCGATCCAACGGCCACGATGGCGTCGTCTGGTTAGACGGCGCCGTTAAGTATTCTGACAGCAACACTATTCAACTAACGACACCGTTAATTATTTAAATAATATTTTTTTTTAATTCAAAATTTCAAACAAATTTTCTTAGCTATTTGAGGGGTGAGGAACGCAACGGTGGGGTCGGGATTTCGATCCGACGAGTGTTTTGATTCCTCGATTTGCGGGTAATAAATATTATTAAAATATTCGTCGAAATTTCGATGACTTCTGATTGACACGAAAGCTTCACCCCTAAGTAATTTGGGGGCAATGAGTGCAATGGCGAAGTCCGAGGTCAATTTAAATAGGTCAACTTTTATGGTTTCTGGATTTTTCCAAAAATCAAGGTTTGATCCGTTTGACTCTTGATTTGGACCAGGTCTTAGAGGTTGACTCCAATTGACCTAATTTGCATTCATAATTATATTTAAGACTAAGATCAGTCCTAATTAACTAAGGTAACAACCTGGGTTATTATAGACTCTCCCACTCAAGAACGATGTCGCCCTCGACATCACTCTAGTGGAACTAAAAGCAGAACCAAGTACGACTGAATTGAAGTAAGAGGTTTAGGATGCTAGGAAGTAGAATTACCTAGATTCTCGAAGAGTTTAGGATACTTAGATCGCATGTCAGACTCATTTTCCCAAGTGGCTTCGTTGTGTGAACAATTCTTTCACTGGACTTTGATCATGTTGATGGCACAATTTTTGAGCTGCTTGCGAGCACATGCTAAGTTTCGAATTGGTTCCTCGGCATATGTTAGATCGAGCTGGATATGGATTTCTAGAAATTGCACGAGGTGAGACGGGTCTCGGAGACATTTTCTCAGGGACGACACATGAAATACGTTGTGCACTGCGGTGAAATCCATTGGTAATTCTAACTGGTATGTGGCTGACCCAATTCTCTCCAAGATTTTGAACGGTCCAACATACCTTGGGCTGAGCTTGCCGGTAACCCCGAAACGATAGACTTTCTTCATAGGACTGACTTTTAGGTATACAGAGGCTCCTTCTTGAAACTCCAAGGGGCGACGACGAAGGTCATGATATTTGCTCTGTTTATCATGGGCTGTTCTGATTCATTATTGTATGAGCTTTATTTTCTTGTTTGTCTCCTCTACTAGCTCGGAGCCATACAATTGAACATCCCATGTCTCTGCCCAAGCCATTGGTGTAGAGCACTTCCTACCATAAAGTGCTTCACACGGAGCCATCTTGATACTAGTTTGGAAGCTGTTATTGTATCCGAATTCTACCAAAGGAAGGTGATCTTCCCAAGATCCTGTAAAGTATAATATGCAGAGGCGGAGTAAGTCATCTAGCACCTGATTTACCCTTTCTATTTGACTGTCTGTTTGAGGGTGGAAAGCCGTGCTCATGGCTAGCGTGGTGCCTAGGTCCTGATGAACAGCCTGCCAAAATTTTGAAGTAAATCGACTATCTCTATCTGATACAATAGTTTTTGGGATACCATAAAGCCGAATTATTTCCTTAATATAGATTTTGGCAAATCTCTCGACTGAGTCAATTTGTCGGACCGGGATGAAGTGCGCAGACTTAGTTAACCGATCAACTATGACCCAAATAGTATCTGCCCCAGATCTCACATGAGGCAGACCCATAACAAAGTCCATCGATATGTCTGACCATTTCCACTCTGGGATCTCCAGTGGGTGTAGCAGACCTCCTAGCCTTTGGTGTTCTGCTTTACTAGGCAACATGCGTGGCACTTAGCCACAAAGTCTGCTATGCTCTTCTTCATTCCTGGCCACAAGAATGATAATTTTAGATCTTGATACATTTTTGTATTTCTTGGGTGCACTTGATATCCTGAGTTATGACCCTCAACCAGTATTTCGCATTGCATAGATATATGGATCCACAAACAATCTCCTAGATAGATAGCTCCCTTCTGAAATCGAAGATCAGTGCGATGGCCACTATCAATGGCCTGTTTGAAGCCCAATAATTCATCGTCCTTGGTTTGTGACACAGACACATCCCTGTGAAAGGTGGGCTCTACATTGATATTTGCCAGAGTTAAGCTGAGCCTGTCCCCGCTAATAGGCTTGATACCCATTTTGCGAAATTCTTATATCAACGGGCGAGCCCTCTGATATGATGGCATTTAGTGAGGCTTGACGACTTAGAGCGTCGGCTACAACGTTGGTTTTCTCGGGATGGTATTGAATGTCCAGGTCATAATCGCTGATCAGCTCCAGCCACCTTCTACGTCTATAATTTAATTCTCGCTAGGTGAATATATATTTCAGACTTTGATGATCGGTGAAAATTGAGCATTGAACTCCGTAGAGATAGTGTCACCAGATCTTTAGGGTAAACACTGCTGCGGCCAGCTCGAGGTCGTGGACTGCATAATTCTTCTCATGGAACTTTAGTTGCCGCGAGGCGTAAGCGATGACTTTTCCTTCTTGCATTAATACAGCTCCTAGGCCTATGCCCGATGCATCCGTATATACCCGATAATTCACTCATTCCCTTGGAAAGACTAATACAGGGGCAGAGGTAAGTGCATCCTTAAGTGCTTGGAAGGCCTTCTCGCACGCAGGAGACTATTCAAATGGTACTGCTTTTTGAGTGAGCTTGGTGATAGGAGAGGCAATCTGGAAAAATCCTTTCACAAACTTCCTATAATAGCCTGCCAATCCCAGAAAACTTTTGACCTCAGTTACTGTTTTAGGCTGAGCCCATTTCTGGATTGCATGAATCTTATTTTGATCCACCCTGATCTCGTGAGCATCCACAATATGGCATAGGAAGACGACAGATTCCAGCCATAATTCACACTTCGAGTACTTGGCGTAAGTTGGTGGTTTCTTAGTTCTTCCAATACAATCCGGAGGTGTTCTTCGTGCTCGGTCTTAGACTTAGAGTATATCAGGATGTCATTTATGAACACGATGATGAATTTGTCTAGGTACGGTTTCAAGATACGTTGCATCAAGTCCATAAAGATGGAGGGTGCATTTATTAATCCAAAATACATCACTAGAAATTCGTAGTGACCGTACCTAGTTCGGAAGGCAGTTTTTGCAATATCGGAGTCTTTCACCTGTAGTTGGTGATAGTCTGATTGCAGATCAATCTTTAAAAATACCTTTGCACCGACCAATTGATCAAATATGTCGTCAATACGGGGTAGTGGATATTTGTTCTTGATGGTTACCTTGTTCAGCTCCCTATAGTCAATGCACATCCACATCGATCCATCCTTCTTTTTCACAAACAAAACTGGAGCTCCCCATGGAGATGAACTTGGCCTGATAAGATCCTTCTCTAGCAGCTCTTGTAGCTGCTTATTTAACTCTTGCAACTCTTTGGGTGCTATCCTATAGGGTGCCTTCGAGATAGGCTGAGTTTTTGGAATAACATTGATGGCGAATTCGACTTCCCGAACAGGTGGAAGACCGGGCAGATCTTCGAGGAAGACGTTGGCGAATTCATAGATGACAGGATTCTGGGAGATGGGAATCTCTTTCTTCTTTTCCCCTAGTATAGTTACTAGGAAAGCGCTACAGCATTTGCTTACAAATTTCTTAGCTTAGATGACATTAACTAGTGAAGCTCTGGTGCTAAAGTTCTCTACAAATGACTTCGCTTGTTTACCACTGCCTAGGGTAATCTTTTTCTTTTGGCAGTTAATGGTGGCGTCATGCTGACTTAGCCAATTCATGCCCAGAATAACGTCGAAATTGGCTATTGGCAGTACTATTAATTTGGCTTCAATTTTTGTTCCTCCGAAGGGGACTTGTAGCTTGCAAAATTGGTTAGCCTACAGCTAGGCTCCAGATGGTAGCCCTACGCTTAGAGGTGTCGTTAAGCGGTGAACTAGTAAGTTGAGAGATTTCCTCCAGTTTTCGGAGACAAAAGAGTGGCTTGCTCCGGTGTCGAACAGAATGTTGCAGGGCTTACTATTTATATATATAGTATCCAATTATAGATATAAGATCTACTAGTTATTACTACGCATGTGTGATAAAATGCTAAATTAGTTCAAAAGCATGTACCTGATACCACATGATTATTTTATGTGGCCTCAATCGGTGTAAGAGCGTACACTCATGCCTAATACCACATGGTTATCTTCTGTGATGACCCACTTAAGTAGTAATAAATAAAACTCTTAAACATCAATGCGCCTTTTCAGATAACGGTGGAGTTCCTGATAAGAACTCCAAAGTTAAGCGTGCTCATGTGAGAGCACTCCCATGATGGGTGACCTGCTGGGAAGTTATCTTCTGAGGGCAAAACTGTGAGGCATTTCTGGCCAAAGCGGACAATATCTTGGTGCTTAAGAGTTTGGGCTATTATAAATGATATCAGAGCAAACCATAGGGTGTCAGATAGGAGCTAAGTGTCATATAGGGCAAAGTACCATTTCGTGTGAGCAGCCTCTTGAACCAGTGATGGTTAAGGTGCTACATGGTTGTGGGTACCTCTTGCGCCTGTAGGGGTCACCTCTAGTTCTATCTACCCAATGGATGGTTATTGGATCTGTGTGTGGATACTGACGAGGACGTCAGTTACTTAAGTTGGGGAGATTGTGATGACCTACTTAAGTAGTAATAAGTAAAACTCTTAAATATCAAGGCGCCTTTTCAGATAATGGTGGAGTTCCTGATAAGAACTCCAAAGTTAAGCGTGCTCATGTGGGAGCACTCCCAGGATGGGCACGCTTAACTTTGGAGTTCTTATCAGGAACTCCACCGTTATCTGAAAAGACGCCTTGATGTTTAAGAGTTTTACTTATTACTACTTAAGTGGGTCATCACAATCTCCCCAACTTAAGTAACTGACGTCTTCGTCAGTATCCACACACAGATCCAAGAACCATCAATTGGGTAGATAGAACTAGAGGTGACCCCTATAGGCGCAAGAGGTACCCACAACCATGTAGCACCTTAACCATCATAGGTTCAAGTGGCTGCTCACATGAAGTGGTACTTTGCCCTGCATGACACTTAGCTCCTATCTGACACTCTATGGTTTGCTCTGATACCATTTATAATAGCCCAAACTCTTAAGCACCAAGATATTGTCCGCTTTGGCCAGAAATGCCTCATAGTTTTGCCCTCAGAAGATAACTTTCCAGCAGGTCACCCATCCTGGGAGTGCTCCCATATGAGCACGCTTAACTTTGGAGTTCTTATTAGGAACTCCACCGTTATCTGAAAAGGCGCCTTGATGTTTAAGAGTTTTACTTATTACTACTTAAGTGGTCATCACAATCTCCCCAACTTAAGTAACTGACGTCCTCGTCAGTATCCACACACAAATCGGCCTCAGTCAATATTGTATAATCCTGGTATAGCTAACATCATAGTTGATGCCCTCGGCAGAAAAGCAGAGCTAAATACTATAATGACAAGTCCATTAATGGAAGAGTTCAAAAAGTTAGACATAAAACTTATTAATGAAAAGCAGTTAAATAATTTACTTGAAAATAATACTACAGAGCCTACGTTCTTGCAGCGTATAATAATTACCTAAGAGAATGATAAGGGATATTCTAAACTAAAAGCAGACATCAAAAATGATTGCATAATAAACCTACATTTGCAAAAAGAAGTTTATATTTATCATGGAAAAATGATTTGGATTTTAAAAGATTCATATATTTGAAATCAAATTATAACTGAAGTTCACAACTCAGGATATACAATTTACCATAGAAATAATAAAATGTATAGGGATCTGAAAAAAATATTTTGGTGGCCTAGATTAAAGAAAGATGTAGCTAAATATGTCACTAAAAGTCATGTCTGCAGTTTGGTAAAAGCAGAATATCAAAGATCAGGTGGACTATTGTATCCATTATATATCCCAGAGTATAAATTGTCAGATATTTCTATAGACTTTGTGATGGGATTGCCTAGAAGCCGTACTAGAGTAGATGCGATTTGGGTAATTGTAGATCGTCTAACAAAATCAGCACACTTCCTTCCGATTAAGCAAACAGATTCAGTTGAAAAGTTGGCTAAGTTATATATTAAAGAAATTTTCTATTGCCTTGGCTGACAGCTCGCTTGCATATTTCGGCTGATCATCCCTCCCCATGCCCCTTAGTCTTCTTCATGATGGCTCCCTCTCCCTAGGCTCATCATTCCTTCTTCCCCTTTAAGAATGAGCTCAAGGTCCTTCTTCATCTTCATTTTGGCAAAGCTGCAGCTCTCCCCTCTATTTTCTCCATTGTTGAGTGGTGTTGGAGAAGAAGAAGTTCAGCTCCCCTTCAAGTTCTTGGAGAAATCAGAGTATCCCCTTCCTCCTATTCTTGCAAGGACTAAGGTACCCATTTATTCCTCTCCTTGTCTCCTTCATGTTACTATAATACTTAAATATATCCCTAGAAGTCTATAAACGTGTATAGAAGCTATTAAGGCTCATTGAGGTAACTCATTCATTTGAAAAATCCATGCTCTATTTCGTCTATTTTGTATACCTGTTCTTTATTAACATTTTTTGTATATTTAGGATGCTCCACTTATACCGATTTTAGTGTCAATGGAAAGATATCGAAAAGACATTTCCATTGATATATAGCACCACTCATGAAATGCTATGGATTGAGAGTATTTGAGCTCAAAAGTAGGCCTTATGTGTTTCGTCCAGGCGAAAAACACCGTCTGGCACTGCAGCGCGCTGGAGCGCCCAAAGTTGCGAAATGGGCCACTACAGCGTGCCACGCTGCAATGGGCTGCAGCGGTATTTTGGCAAAAATCATATAAAGTCATTTATTAAGCAATTTGAATAGTAAATCGCAAATTTGACAGCTGCAACGCGCCACAGTGCGCCGTAGCGGAATTTCGGAAAAACCTTAGGAAATCAGAAAAATAAACTAATTGAACAGTATCTCCGTAAGTTGGACCGCTGCAGCACGCCATAGCGCGCCCCAGCGGGGTCGCAGCGCTAAGAGCGCTACAGCGCGTCGTGGCGCTAAACCGCCATCGTGCGCTGCAACGCTAAAAGCGCCCCAGCGCGCCGCCGCGCTAAAATCGCCCTAGCGCGCTGCGGCGGCAGAAGCGCCACAGCGCGCTGTAGTGCCTGAATTTGCAAAATGCTCAGAATTTTCTTAATACTGCCCAGTTTTGACTGAAATTGCTAAAACTTTACTATTTTTGCATTTAAGGTCCCTAGGACCTCAGTGAGACTAAATAATATTAAATTTGAATCTATTTTAGCTAAAATAGAACATTGCATAAAATTCTATATAAAAATTAAGTTTGAAACTTTGTTATTTTTATCAATTGCTCAAAATTTACTATGTACTTGAAATGTATGTTATGTCAAATGCTAAGTGATAGAATTTTAAGTGCTTGTATTGAATAGGTGTATCTTAACAACTTAATGACATGAAACCTAAGTCTTTTAGAATTATAATCAAGTGCTAACTCTTTTGCTTTGATTTAGAATTTAGTTAGTCTTAATTACCCTTTTTATTCTATGTCAGCTTTATAATTAGATGCTTTCATGATATTAGGATGCATATTAGAAAACTCTAAATATCTATTTGAACACATAATCATGTGTAAATGACATTAAATTACAATTAAATATAAGAATCTTGCTAACTTGATTAAGTAGATGATACTTAATCTAAAACCAAGGTTTGACATCAATAATATACTAATAACACATTGATTTGTCATTGACCTATAAATTAACCTTGGTCTTAATGGTAGAAAAGTTAGAGGTTAAACCCTAATTTATCTTGATTAAGATCTAAACCTTAATTACTTAATCAATTAATTTGATTGAAAGATAATTTAATTTATATTGTTTCAATATTGCATATGATTTGATATTGATCTTAAATCATTTAATTAGAAGTGCTAAGGTTAATATTGAATATGTGTGATTGAATCATCTGAATCTAAATTTTAGATCTTTAATTTTCTCTTATATAAGACTATTAGTATTAAATAAATAATAAAATTGTAATAATTTATGAAATGATCTAATTCTAATAAGATCTTTGATTTCATCCCATGATTGTAGAATAGAAAAATATCAAATGAATTTTAATCATCTGATATGATCACTTTAACCTAAGTCTAACAAGTAAACCTTAAGAAGTAAAAAAGTGAGATTTTAAAGGTCTTGTTTTAAGATCATTCTTGAAATATTTAAGGACCTTAATTATTGATACCTTGAGGTAGGAAGAGCTTTTATTATTCTTTGAGGTAGAAACTTAGATGATCCTTCATAACCTTAGAAGTTGAATTTGATACCTTGTGGTATGAATCACCTAAAGTACTTAGAATGTGACTTATTCTTTGTGGTAGCAACCTATGTTGAGTGATCATTTGATCACATCCTTGGAGCCTTGTGTAGAATACACCTACTTATAGTAAGGATTAATAGATTTGATAAATCCTTTTTGATTAAATAGAATCTTCTGAACTCAGATTATTGGTTGGGTATAGCAAGGCATACCCATATTAGTGGTTTACTTCAGTAGTATTCAGGATTGGTTGATTCACTCCAATGTGGATTTATGATCAGGTGCTATCTTGAGAGATTAGATGAATACAGTTTCATTATAGTAAATCTTCCAAGACTAACAATGTTATAAGTAGTGAACAAGATCCTTAATTTGAGATATAAACTGTGATCGGGTTCTGCCTCCTATCGTAGTACACTTCGATAAGTGCAGTTTAACCAAACTAAGTATCTTAACTCATTTTGCGTATAATATTAAGTATGCTTGTAATTAAGATATTTAACGGCTTAGCTTGATATATAAACTGTGACCGAGTTCTGCCTCCTGTCGTAGTGTGCTTCGATAAGTGCAATTTGAACAAGCTAAGGGTTCAATCCACCTTTCTTGCAAACATGCAAAATATGTGTATATAATCATCCCAACTAGTGATTTTCAGGTAAACACTCAACTTTAACCAATTATCAAAGTTAGAATTGTAAGAGTCAGAATCCTTTTAGTAGGATTCTACATAGTGAAGACCTTAAATTCATTATCAGTTTTCAAAGCATTTTCTAGATTTTTGGATTTATTTCATATAGCCTACAAGTATGAGCATGACCATAAGCATGATGTGTGAGTATTAGAATGATGTATGAGTATTTGTGATGATTTATGTGTTACGGAATATTGCATACGTTGATTGGAGAATTTCAGGATGCATCGGCATCATCAGTAAACGGTATTCCCAACTGGATGTATGTGTATATTGGACCATACTACTCATAGCAGTTCAGTGATAATTTGATTGCATATCAGTGGGTATATAGTATTATGGCATATTCAGATGCACAATTTTAGCGATATACGATATAGTTTTACATATGATTACTCAGTTTCAGATTCATTACTATTTTTGTTTATTTCAATATTTAGTTTACAGTTCAGTTTTACTTTACTTCACATTACTTCAATTTTGTACATATTTATACAATTTTATGCTTTCAGTTGCTTTTACAGTATTTCTGCATATTTAATCATATTATATAAATGTTAAATAAATAACTATAACTGTTTAGACTAGTTTCGATGTGTTAGACTTATTATCTAACACAGGGTACTTTTGGGATCCGATAATTTGCTAGATCTTGAGCAATATATTGAGCCAAGTCAAGAGGACACCCAAGAGATTCGAGAGGATCCCATAGAGCACTAGTGGACTCTCTTCCAGTTTTATTACTTGTTTGCTTAGTTTATTTCAGTTCAACACTCAGGCTTTATGTCTATAATTTAGTAACTGTTTGTAACAATTTTGGATGTATTTTTTTTTTTTTCTGAGATGAATATTTTCATACAGCTTCTGTGATGAATGTTTCTGGATATTTGCTTTAAGCTTCTGCACTATATTATATATTACTTATACTTAGTATTATGATGTGATCAGTATACTGGAAATGCTGATAGCTTATACATATATTGGATTCCTATTATATTATAAATCCAATATGTGTATTTGTCTAATACTTAGAATAAGGATACTACTCTTATCTTAAGTATTAGCTCTCAATAATTCCTTGAGGTTGAGTCAGCAGCCTTCCAGACCAGCTTAGTTTTCAACTATTCGGGGAGACGAGCTATTCCTCCTCGAGTGGCGTACCGTTCCGTCGCCAAACTTAATTATGACAATTTCATTTGCGCACGGTGATGGGGCGGGGCACTACAGCTCCACCGGCTCCTTCTGAATCTCCTGGGTAGCCTCCTGATCTGGCTCAATATAATACTTAATATCTAGCAAATTATCGAATCCCAAAAGTACCTCGTGTTAGACTTATAGTCTAACATATCGAAACTAATCTAAATAGTTCTAATTATTCATTTAACATTTACATAATATAATTAAATATACAGAACTACTATAAAAGTAATTAAAAGCATAAAATTGTATAAAGCTGTATAAATTTGAAGTAAGGTGAAGTAAAGTAAAATGAAACTATAAACTGAATACTGAAAGTAAACCAAAAATAGTAATGGATCTGAAACTGAGTAGTGATTTATAAAATTATACTGTATGACATTACATCTGTGTATCTGAATATGCCTCAATACTGCATGCCACTGATATACAACCAAAATATTACTGAACTGTTATGAGTCATACGGTCCAATGTATACATACATCCAGTTAGAACTGCGATGCCGATGCATCTTGAAATTCCCCAGTCAATGTATACAATAATACGTAACCCATAAATCATCACTGATACTCATATGTCATCACTAATACTCCACATCATGCTTATGCTCATGCTCATACTTCTAATCTGTATGAGGTAAATTTAGAAATATGCTTAGAAATCCAATAATAAATTTAAGGTCTCCATTGTGCATAATTCTGCTAAAAGGATTCAGACTCCTAAATTCTAATTCAATAATTGGTTAAAGTTGAGAATTTACTTAAAAATCATTATATAGGATGATTGTATACACATATTTAGTATATTTGTAAGAAAGGTGGTTCTTAACACTTAGTTTGACTAAGCCACTCTAACAAAGCGATCTTCGATAGGAGGCATCACCCGATGGCAATTTGTATCTCAAGCTAAGCTATTAAGATGCCCAACTCACAATCACACTTAATGTTCTAAATAAGGTGACTCGAATTACTTAGTTTATTTAAGCCACACCTATTGAAGTGATCTTCGTTATGAGGCATCACCCGATGGCGATTTGTATTTTAATCAAATTAAGGGATGAGTCCCTATTTATAACACTTTTAGTCTTGGAAAATTTACTCCAACGGGACTATATTCGTCTAATCCCTCAGGATAGTACCTGATCATAAATCCTTATTGGAGTGAGTCAACTAATCCTGTATATTACTGAAGGAATCCAATACTATGGGTGTACTATACCACACCAACCAATAATTTGGATTTAGATAATTCTATTTAATCAATAAGGATTTATCAAAGTTATTAATCCTTATTCTAAATAAGTGTGTCCTACACGAGGCTCCAAAGGTATGATCAAAAGGTCACTAAATATATGTTGCTACCACAAGGAATAAGTCCTATTTTAAGTACTTTAAGTGATTCATACCACAAGGTATCAAGTTTAACTTCTAAAGCTATGAAGAATCGTCTAAGTTTCTACCTCAATAAGTTGCAAAAGCTCTTCCTACCTCAAGGTATCAATAATTAAAATCTATAAACAATTTCAATAATAATTCTATAACAAGACCCTTAAGATCTCACTTTTATAGTTCTTAAGTTAACATTCAAGGTTTACTTATTAGTCTTGGATTGAAGTGATCAGAGCAGATAAATAAAATTCATCTAATCCTTTCTTATTCTACAATTATGGGATGAAATCAAAGATCTTATTAGAGTTAAATTATTTCATAAATCATTACAATTTTTATTTTCATTTTATGCTAATAGTCTTATATAAAAAAAATCAAAGATCTAAAGTTTAGATTCAGATGATTCAATCACACATAATTGATATTAACCTTAATATTTCTAATTAACTGATTTAAGATCAATATTGAATCAGATGTATTATTGGAACAATATTAATTAAATTATATTTCAATCAAGTTAATTGATTAAGTGATTAAGGTTTAGATCTTAATTAAGATAAGTTAGAGTTTAACCCCTAACCCTTCTACCATTAAGACCAAATGTTACTTTTAAAGGTCAATGACAAATCAATGTGTTATTAGTATATTATTAATGGCAATTTCAAGTTTGGATTAAGTATCATCTACTTAATCAAGTTATTATGATTGTTATGTTCCATTATAGCTTAATGTCAATTTAAGCATATTTAGGTGTCCAAATAAAGGTTTAGAGTTTTCTAATATATATCATAATATCATGAAAGCATACAAATATAAAGATGTCATAGATCAAAAAGGTAATTAATGCTAATCAAATTTTAAATCAAACTAAAGGGATTAATACTTAATTACAAATCAGAAAAAGACTTAGGTTTCATACCATTTGGTTATTAAGATATACCTAATCAATTCAAACACTTAAGATTTTATTACTTAGTATTTAACACAAAATTCATTTAAGGTACATAGTAGATTTTGAGCACTTATTAAAAATGATAAGGTTTCAACTTAATTTTCATAAAATTTTATGCAATGTTTAATTTTAACAAAAATAAGTTCGCATTTGATATAATTTAGTCCCACTAGGGTCCTAGGGTGTGGCGCCCCGCACCATTAATCCCGCTAAAGGATTAGGTTAAGGGTGGGGTGTCACTCTGGCTAATCCCTCACTTATCATTGGATTAGGATAGACTCCATAATCCACTTGATTAGGGAATGATTAATACATAATCAAACTAACAGTCACTGTATAAGTAAACAAATAGAGTGCAGAAGCAATTTAAGGAAATGTAAATCATCCAAGTATCACAAGACAAATAGGAAAGAAAAATAGAACTCATAATATAAGTATACAATCCAAAAATCACAGTCAATAGTACATGTATTATTACATGATTTAAAATGTTTAAATATAATGAAAATCACTCATTCTCACTTGAAATACAAGGGAACTAGACGGTAGCTTCTTCCATGGGCTCCTCCTCTAGGTAAGGCTCCACACCTAACTACTGCTCGTCTAACTGAAAGGAGTCTGTCATAGTCGGTTTCACAATATAGGGCCCCAATCAAAGAAAAGAAAATTCTGGTTAGACAATTATCTAAGTATATTTTAAGCTGATGAATTATTATAAGTGTTAAGTAATATCACAATTTGACAACATCTAAGCAATATATATATATATATATATGAAAGGAGCAACAAGTAATACAAAGAAACAGAGAAGCTATAAATCATCATTTATAACTTAAGCAAAGAAAAAGGGAAGAGGCTGAGACATGCCTCGCATACAAACCAAACAAGGAAGGGAGTATAAATATACATAACTAATCAAGTGCAGTAAGAAAAATTCTACACCCTAAATATGCTGGTGATCAACAGAAACTATGTCAATTAAAATAAATAACTCAGCAGTGGTACGTATAAATAGCAGCAAGATTCTAATATCCTATATATATATATATATATATATATATATATATATATATATATATAAAGCAGTACAAGGAAATAGCTGACGGAATAAGGATACTGAAAAGTAAGCAACAACAACTGCATATAAAACCATGCGTGCACAATCTGCCATACAGAAAAGAGCTACACAAGCTCACCAAACAGGGCTGAAGATCTTAGCACCAGTACGGCTAGGGCGGTTCCTAGCACGATACGACTAAGGCAACAACAGTCAACATAGAAGGCCCTAACACAGTATGGCTAGGGCGGTTCCTAGCACGATACAGTTAGATCACTAACAATCATACCCGAAAGATCCCTAGCACCAGTACGGCTAGGGCGGTTCCTAGCACGATACGGATAGGGCAACAATCGGTATGATCAAAAGAACACTGGGAGGAAGCTCAAACACATCAAATCATTATCTTCTCATTAATTACTTTAATATTTTCACAAGGAATCTAAGGAGTCTCCATATTTTTCTAACAGTTTATTCATGCATCAAAAATCTTGTATGATATGCTCAAGGAAATGTGGCACAATAATTAAGGAATGCGTAAGCAATAATCATCAAAGTAAGTAAGGGACTCTATTAAACATGGTGATATCATTGTTTTCTACTTAACCATCTAACTATTCCAAGTTACACAAGTTCAGGATCACCGTTTTCCTACTATCGAGTGTACCTCAGAAACTCATCCTTATAAGTTAAAAGGACTAGAACTGATCAGGTTCTAATCTAGTTTAATCAGTTAGACGACTACGGGTTAAATTAATAAATCAAACGTCCTAATTTTGTGAGTTTAGACGTTCTAACTAAGATCTGATCAAGATCTTCTAAATTTATAGATTATGGATTAAACACTACGAGAATTAGATTTAATCACATAATCCAAAGGATAAGACCTAAGTTATAGATTTTATTCTATTAGTGATCTACTAGTTGAGGCAAATCCTATTAAGTAATCAAACTTAATAGGATGAATCTCCTATCTTAAATTTAAAGTTAAAAGACAAAATAATCAGAACGAGTTGTAAAATAAAAAAAAGTCTATAAACTAATAAAACTAAGGTTTCACCCATTGGGTAACCTAATTTACCCAATGAATAAACTCTAACCTATGATCTAGTCCTAGTCTCAGGAAGTGTCCTTAAGGTGTAGTGCTTAAGACTTAGCAGAAATTATTGGAATCTAACTTAAGGGTTGATTTCACTCACTTGATTGTTACTAAAATGAATTTAATATTAGTTTTAGTGTTTTGGAATATTATCCAAAGGGTAAGGGTACTTAATTCAATCTTAGGGCAAAATGACCATTTTGCCCTTACTTTAAGGGTCAAAAAGTCAACTTTAACTTAGTAGTCAGAATTGATTTCTCTTAGATCCAATTGATTCCTTATTATCTAACTTGAAGATAGACAGTAAGTACGCCTAAATCGGGCGAGAAACGGTCAAGTTATGACTCAAATAAGGCTGAGGATAATTTGGTCATTTACCTAAATTCCCAATATTCAGATCCTAAATATTATTTTATTAAATTGATGATATTGAAATTCTAGACTGGTTAGCATCTTGAATTTTCCAATTTGGAGTTGATTTGACTAAGTTATGGCCGTTTGAAGTCTATGAGCATTTTGGTCATTTTTTACTAAAGTCAACTCTAAATTTTATGGTTGACTTTTTATCCTGATGTCCGAATGAAAAAATTAATACTATTACGGTGATGGGGCCGCTCTCCTGAGCATTTTAAGACCCATATTGACTATGTTTCGATAATCGGGTAAAAAGTTATGAGGCTCTAAAGATGTCCTAAAATGCTACCTCGTTATACGTACCCCGAAATAAATTTTTACATTACGTTATTTGAATCCTTACGTTTTTTTGAGTATTTTAAGACCTATATTGGCTATGTTTGGATCATCCTATAAAAAGTTAATAAACTTTTAAGATTTATTATTCAAAAATATAATTTGAATTATTTTACTATTTATTTATTCAAATTGTATTATTTACTGTTTATTCTTAAAGTTTTTATATAAAATTTATGAAATCATTAATCCTTAATAGGCTTAACTACTAATTAACATTAATTAATCTATTATTTAATTAATTTAATTATATTTATTAATATTTTTACTGTAGCAAAGTAATTAGTGCTAATCACTATTTAATTAGTCATAATCATCTGTTAATATTTAATTAAGAGTATTTAATTATATTTTACTGTTCATTAATAATTAATTATTATAATTACTATTTAGGGGTTAATTAACTTTTAATTAACTAAATTAATCTCCAATTATTCTTATTTAATTAAGGTTACTGTTCAAAAGTAATTAGTACTAATCCTAATTTAATTAACCACTAATTGAAATTAATTAAGGCTAAACAGTAATTAACTAATAGTAATTTAATTTAATTTTAATTAATTAACAGATAGTGGGCTCCACTAAACATGTGGCTTTGCCAGAGGCTGCCAAGTGGCACAGTGGCCTCACCAGGGCTGAGTCAGCTCGGGTGACTGGGCAGTGGGCCCCCACTTGACACGTGGCACTGCCAGATGCTGCCACGTGGCACTGTGGGCCCCATGGGGAGCCGGACCGCCACCATTTGACCGGACAGTGGGTCCCACTTGCCACGTGGCGGGCCCAGAGGCTGCCACGTGGCGCTGTGAGCCCCACTGGGGAGCCGAACCGCCGCGCGGGCTCTGGCTGTGGGCCCCTCACTTGCCACGTGGCGTGCGCAGAGGCTGCCACGTGGCCTGGTGGGCCCCATTGGGGAGCCGAACCGCTGCGCGAGCTTGGGCGGTGGGCCCACTTGCCACGTGGCGTGCCTAGAGGCTGCCACGTGGCCTTGTGGGCCCCGCGGCCGAAGCCGAAGAGCTGCGATGCTCGGCGTGTGGGCCCCACGTGACACGTGGCGGGCCCGAAGGCTGCCACGTGGCCTGGTGGGCCCCACCGCGGCTTACGCGGACCCGACCCGGACGAGTCAGGCTCGGGTCGACCTGGCCCGACCCGAGGCCCGTGACCCTTCATCTTCTGGGGTTCGGCGGACTGAACCCAGTTGCCTTTGGGGCCTCGGTGCGCCCGATTGGGTGGTTATGAGCCCGATCGGAAAGGTGGATGGGTAGATGACAAGTTCACCTACCTATCATACAATTTTTGCGATGATCGAACGGAAATCGGGGGAGATCGGGGTACCTGAAGTGCAGGTCGGCGGACTTTAGTATCGGCGGACGGACGGCTAACTTCGGGGCTCGATTCCGGCTCGATCTGGGCTCCGATTTTCGCAAACCCGGAGCCCAGAGGTCGGCCGAGGTCTTATAGACCTGTCGGCGACCTCGCCGAGGCCAAGGAAGGCCTGGATTGGCCGGAAAAGGCGGCGGCCGGCCGCGTGTCACGCGCGGGCGGAGTCGTCGTCAGCCGTTGGATCCGGGCGTGATCCAACTGCTGAGATGGCGCCGTCTGGATTGACGGCGCCGTCAGCTACAGTGACGGGTCCGTTAAATACTTAACGGCACGCCGTTAAGTATTAAAATAATAATATTTTTTTTTTTTTCAGAAAAAATTCCAGAAAATTTTGAACATGTTTTTCCTAGCTAATTTGGGGTCAAGGAATTCAATGACGCAGTCAGATTTTTGACCCGACCAGTATTTTGATACCTCGATTTCCGGGATATTTTTATTATTAAAATATTCGTCGAAATTTCGACGACTTCCGATTGACACGAAAACTTCACCCCAAACTAATTTGGGGTCAAGGAATGCAATGGTGGGGTCCATTTTTCGATCGGAGGTCAATTTAAATAAGTCAATTTCTAGGGTTTATGGATTTCCAAAAATCAGGATTCGATCCGTTTGACTCCTGATTTGGACTATATCTCAAAGGTTGACTCCACTTGACCTAATTAGCACTTATAATTGTGTTTAAGACTTATGGTTAGTCCTAATCAATCATGGTAACAACTTGGGTTGTTACATAGGGACCTTAAGATGCAAAAACAGTGAAGTTTTGGTCATTTCAGCCAATTCTGGGAAGTTTTACAAAAATCTGAATAGTTTTTGCAATTTTGGGCGCTCGCACTGCAGTGCTTCTAGCGCTGTAGCGCGTTGTGGTTATTCGGCAGCTGCAGCGCGCTGCGGCGGTTTTAGCACTGTAACGCGCGGTGGCGCTCTCAGCGTTGCGGCCAGCTGTTGCGCGCTATGGCGCACTGCAGCGGACCAACTTGCAAAATAACTGTTTAATTAATTTATTTTTGACATTTCCTAAAGTTTTTTTGAAATTCCGCTCCAGCACGCTGCAGCGGTCCAACTTGCAATTTAATATTTAATAATTAATTTTATTTGGTTCGTGCCGAAATACTGCTGCAGCTCGGTGCAGCGCGCTATCGCGCTGTAGCGATCCATTTTGCAATCTTGAGCTCTCCATCGCGCTGCAGCGCTATGGTGATATTTTTCGCCTGGATAAAATATGTAATGCCTACTTTCAAGCTCAAATACTCTCAATCCAGAGAATTTCATGAGCGATGTTATATATCAATAGAAAGGACTTTCTGATACCTTTCCATTGACACTAAAATCAGCACAAATGGAGCATCTTAACTATACGAAAAATGTGGATAAAAAACAGGGTATACAAAATGAACGAAAACAGAGCATGCATTTTTCGAATAAATGAGTTGCCTCAATGAGCCTTAATGGCTTCCATATATGTTTATAGACTTCTAGAGTTACATTTAAGTATTGTAGTAACATAAAGGAGACAAGGAGAGGAACAAATGCATACCTTAGCTTTGCGAGGAAGAAGAAGGAAGAGAACTCTGATTTCTTCAAATACTTTGGAGGTGGAGAGCTGCACTTTCTTCTCCTTCAGCAAGCACCCAAATAAGGAGGAAGAATGGAGGAGGAAGGAGCTCAACTTTTTGCAAAGGGAAGGAAGAATAATTTGAACTCCTTCTTAAAGGAGGAGAAGCAATGATGAGCCTAGGGAATAAGCCATCATGAGGCCTAGAGAGTGGGAGAAGGAGACCATCAAGCTTGCCTAAGAAAGGCATGGGGGCGTCGGCTAGGGAGAGGGGCTGTCAACTGAAGAAATTAGAAAAATAGGAGAATTTGTAAATTTAGGACTCGATAATCCCTTATTTATTTTCTTTGATTATTTAAAAATTCAAAATTTTGAAACGCGCTCCGAAAATTCTCAAAAATTCACCCCTAGCTAATTTGGGGGTAAGAAATTTGACGGCGAAACTTCTTGATCCTGGCGCAAAGCGCATGCGGGCAAGTCAGAATTTGATTCTGGCGATTATTTAATTATTCCATTTTCCGGTGCATTTAATTATATTAAAATACTCGTGAAAATCCGACGACTTCCAAATACGTCCAAAACATCACCCTTAGCTAATTTGGGAGTGACGATCGCAACGACGAAGTCAGATTTCGATTTTGAGGTCAAAATAAATACCGTAATTTTCTAATTAATTAAATATTAAATTAATCCAAAATAATCGATTGGGCTCTGAATCACTCCAAACCTTCAATGATTATATGAACTTAATAGAATGATAATTATGATACGATTATGCTAAAATTAAGTTGGGTAACAACTTTATGTTGTTACACTAGGTCCGACTGTTCGGACGCTTGGGCCCTAACATATTTTACGATTCGGGATCCCCCAAATTCGATCGATCGATTGACTCGATCCTAATCTAATCCAATTCGTGGAATAAGCTTATGAACAATAAAGATTGACATTGGAAGCGAATCGGGGAAGATATGAGTACCTGATTTCGAACAGCTGAGGAGGACCGGTTTCGAGAAAACTCGGGAGGTTACCATAAGCTCGATCGCGCAAAACCACGGCTCATACCCGTGGCTGAGCTCTTAACGGGTGCCTGGCAGACTCGCCGAAGGCTCGAGAGTGCCGGTTGGGCGGAGGAAGTGGTGGCATGCGCTTGGATCCGCACGAAAAGACTGAGGGAGGAGACGAGGTGCCCGCCGTTCGATCCTGCCTCAGATCGAACGGCCTCCGACACTTCGGGTGGCGGATCCGAGGGGCAGGATCCAACCCGCGATGATCCGGGTCGGACCCGATAACAGGAATTTAAATATTTAAATATTTAATTTGTTTAAATTAAATTTTCTGATTTAATTAGTTAATTTTAAATAAATCATTGACTCCAAAAATTTCTGAATGCTCACCTTTAGCTAATTGAGGGGTGATGAACTCAACGGCGATGTCAAATTTTCAATTCAACGAGTATTTTAATTTCCCAATTTTATGGGCATTTAAATATTATTAAGATATTCGTCAAAATTTTGACGACTTTCGATTGACACAAAAATATCGCCCTTAGATAATCTAGGGGTAATGAGCGCAATGATGATGTCCATTTTTTGAGTTGAGGTCAAAATAAATAGGTCATATTCTAGGGTTTTCTAAATTTTCTAAAAATCATGATTTGATTCATTTGACTCTAGATTTGGGCTAGGTCTTAGTGGATGACTCTTAATAACTTGATTAACATTTAGGATCAAGAAACACTTATGATCAAGATTAAGACTTAGATTAGTCCTAATTGACTAAGATAACAACCTGGGTTGTTACAATTGTTTTATCCACAGCGCATCTCATGGGTCGAGCAACATTCCATTGTGTTCCCCAGGGCGAGGCCGACCAAGAGGACCATAAATTAGATCATGGTGTGGAGTAGGAAGTCGGGATGTCACTCGAGCTTGTGATTGTACATTATTGTATAGCCGACCTTATCGAGCGCCAATCGAATTCACTTGAGCTCGATTGGAGCTCATTAATCAATACAACATGCAATGAAATAGGGAAACAAAACTCTATGAAGTGAATTGCACATCGAATAAAATGGGATGGAGGGAGTACCTTAGGTTCGTGACAGAAAGTCTTCAACTGGCTCGGGAGGGCACATTAGAGGTTCTCAGTACTGTAATCCATCTCAAATGGTGTAAACGAGGCTTACCTTTCATTTGGGATTAAATTGGGGTCGGGAGATACCCTTAAGCAACGGGCGTGGCAACTTTCGTGGTTGGCGTGGACCGCATGTGCAGGCAGCTTCCACGCACACAATCTATCTGGGATGATGGCTATCAACCGTCTTATTTGGATGGCTAGTTTGATCAAACAGTGCTGATTGCATGCCATTCGATCACACGGCCAGTTCCCATTAAGTAGGATGACAAATTCTATTTAATTAATTAATATTTAATTACTTTCTATTTAATTAAATTTGAGCTATCAAATGAGCTCTGAATATCCAAAATTTTTGCCCATAACTAATTTGGGAGTGAGAAACTCAAAAATGATGTTAAATTTTTAATTAGAGGTTGATTTAATAATCTTATTTTTTGATTGATTAATTACATTAAAATAATCATAAAATTCAAATGATCTCTAGATTAAATCAAATTTTATACGTTGGTTCCTAATGATGTTTGCATACTAATTGAAAGGTTTTCAAACTGATTAGGCTACTAAATGCTGATTAACAATATTGAGTTTTTACAACATACCATTCACATATCAACTTCTTGACAAAACAAAGCTTACACATAAGCTAAAATGTAGAGAATATCAATTGATGATATACTAAATGCGTTCTAATGACCGCTTCCCTCACCTGCTGATAGTTTATCAATACCCCCGTTAATAGGCTATCAAGAAAATTTGACAATTATACACATACTACAAAGTTTCAAACTATTATAATTATTGCAAAAATATGTTAGCATCTTATATTTTCTACTAAATGATGTGACTGCACAATGTCAGTGACCATACACAATTTATAGTATGTCCGACTCAACCCCAAAGCCCCATATCTCAATTAGCATACATAATCATTCTATTGCCTGGAGTATTACATTGCCTGATTAAAAGATAATGAATCCTCTTGAGTCACGTGACATCAATTAATAAGGTTAGCATAACCTTTCAGTTAAACATCACTCATAACCTTGCTCATTATGTCACTCTATCCATAAAAAGCATAACAAACGACTAAGAGTTTTTGGCTCCATCATTAATAAAATAACCTTTTATTTTTATGATCATTTAAATGGTAATTTTAACGAAACCATTAGCTTTGTTATTTTGAAAGCTTATCACAAGTTATGCATTATATAAAACACTTAATTTTGGATATGGTCGAAGTGCCCCTAGTTGAGCCACTATTAAAATAACATGTTTTATATTTTTTTATTCTTTATTCTACCTCACTTATAATACCCCCTTTACTCTTAATCAACTAATCGACATACAGTCCAATAATTTCCTTTATTAATATATATATATATATATATATCCATAAATGTTTTGTCATTCTCTAAAATCTTCATTAATAAGGAAGATGAAAACTTTGTGAGGAAATTATAAGGTTGACCAAAAGAAAATGAGATACAATTGAGTCCTCTAATATGAGAATCTTACATACAGTTACAAAGCTGGACTATCACATAATGATCATAAACTATGCACACTTTAGATAATCAATAAATTGAGATGGATTATGAAAGCCAATATCTCAAAGGTCATTATCATTTTTACGGTCAACAAAGCTCCATCAATTATTATAAGCCATGGCTTCTATCAATTATGTAGGCTGATGTTACTCAGTTAATTTGATAACACACTAAATGTTGTGAGTTTAAGATTACCAATATTAATTTATGTTAACATGTGTCACATCACTTTCATAGACCTTGAACACGAGTATATAAACTCAATAAGGGATTGCCAATGAGTATAGGAGGCTTAATTACTTTTAGTGGTAGTAGTGAGGAGACCACCATATGGCTGTATGATACAAATTGCTAAGTTGTTGTTATGCGATTGTAAGTATCACATGACTACAATATAAAAAGTAAAAAAGGTAGTTGAAAAAATTCATTGAGAAACCAATATATTCCATTATCATGGCACATAGGTAGCTATTTATAGTGCTTAAACCGATCCTTAAACAATGTAAGCCATAGTACATATTGTAATTGAAAGACTTATTGTGTTTTATTTTATATGTATAATTATTTTGACCTACAAAAGGTACAATATATTGTCAAATGTCTGTTAGTAAATACATAAGAATGTTTGAATTTGATTAAAATACATAGGTTAGATGCAAAGCCAAGCAATTAAGCATTAGAATATTTTTGTAGAGATAATGAAGAAAAAAATAACATTCTGCTTTTATAAAATGATTGAGACTCAATATTGAAAATTGAGCTCAATAAGAGAAAATTGATAGTTTAGTTCATTATCATTATATAAAAAATTATAATAATTTTCAAAATTTATAGATAACAAATAAGCTTATATATATTTTATATGATTTCATTTATATCACAATAAACAATTAACTATATTTGTAATTTAATATAATATATATAATATAAATTTGTTATTATATTTTTAAAGTATTTTATCTAAATTACAAAAGTTAAAATAAAATTAAATAAAAATAATAAGAGCTAAAATAAATAAAATTTTAAAGCTTATATGCATAATTGACAAATAATAAAAATTGTAATAATTTTTATTTTAACTAATAGGTTATAAAATTTAAATAATTCTGAGGCAACCTCAACCACTAGATTAAAAAAATTAAATAAATAAATTAACCACCAAAATATTACGGTGTGCGAGGCGGAGGAGGAGGCTGTCGCCGATTGTAGAAGTCTTTTTCGGTCGTTCTTTTATTAAACCCTAGATATTCTCCTTCCGTTCGCCTCCGTTTTTTCTTTCTAACCCCTTCAGTAACCTGGGCCTACTTCCAATCGTGCCTCGGTGGTGTGAAAGAATACCAGAATACGGTAGCCATGATCTGTGCGAGTATGGTTCTCACATGCATTATTACGCTTGCTCGATTCGGTCTCACAGTAACCAAGTTTTTGTTTCCGTTTTATTGTAGTTTCCGGCGAAGTGCCGGAGGAGCCAGTAATATCCAAGAAATCCGGGCTTATATATGAGCGCAGACTGATTGAGCGCCATATTGCAGTATGATTTACACGACTGTACTCTCACCTTATGGCTTCGGACTTATAAAGACTTTTTCCCGTATTCATTGTCCAGTGTTTTGTAGTTTCGATGCTACAGTTTTGTACTTTATCCTGCAAATTTAATACTCGTATTGCTTGCGCCGATTGTTGTTTTGTAGTACAACTCAAATATTTATTCACTTCCCAGCTATACCTGATTCATACTTGCTGTTTTTAGGATTTTGGAAAGTGCCCTGTTACGAAGGAAGAGCTTACTATTGATGACATCTTGACTGTGAAGACTAATAAGGTGCTCACTTTCGATGCTCTTGCAATTTTGCAGTGCCACCCGTTGTACATCAAAGTTATGTTTTTATGAACAGGTCTTGACATAACAGCCATTGCAATTGAAATACTTTACCTTTTGGGGCTATTTTTGTTTAGCATCACAATTCTATTTGGAAAAGATAAAGGCTACATCTAGGACTTGTTAGGGTTGTGATTAATGAGTGTTGCAGGTCAAAGAGGAATCTAACATTTGCAAGCAGGTGCTTTTCTGGTTTGCAAAACACTGAGATGAAGCTATGATTAAAACTATGCTTTTAGAATTTTCAATTTATTTATTTATTTTGAAGTCTGCTTATGTCAAGAAAACCCTCGACCTAACAGTTTGATAATCTTTCTTTTCTTTAAGCACTTAGCGATGCCTAATAAAAAATAAAAATTATTGTCATTTCAATGGAGCAGCTTATAAGCAGAGATCCTTGGGCAATTATGTGAGGTGGCTATAATATTCAAATTGAGAAGTTTACACCCACTTCTTAAGCTATTGGGTTTTTCTATAATTTTAAAAAATTGTTCTGACCCATGAGGATGAAAGTTCTTACACCCAGCATACAATTTAGTTGTTAGATATTAATTTTTATTTAATAGTAGTGGCTAAATAAAGATAATCAACATATCTTGAGGTCCATTTTGGGTGAATGCAGTTGTTTGAATAGTTATTTGTAAATTTGTTGTTAGAAGCTGTTGTAGTTGAAGTAAACATGTTGTTTGGAGATTTAGTTACTATTATTTTACTTAAAAATAAAAAGATTAAATGCCAATGTTTTCTATGAAAATAAAAAATTACTAAACATAATTCTGTAATGAAGTTGTGCACGAGCTTAGTGCGCTTCCAACAATGATGAAATCTTTGTTTTAGCGGTTGTAAGAATGAGGACACTGCTGATGGAGATGACTCAGATGAGGGTTTGGAGGACCGATCACATTTTTTGCACGGTGCACATTAACAAAGTTCTGATTTCGATTACTTGATTAGATTATTTGACTTCAACAGTAATTTTTAGTGATGTATTGAACAAGCACCACAAGTGCCAACAGCTCAATGCCAGTCGAGGTGAAGGGCAATGCTGCTATTTTGCTGATGAAACACATTTTTATTTCATGCCTCCTTTTATAGACATTGAAACACTTTTCGTCACTTTCTATATTTTTTAAAAGCATTTATGATGTTATTTCATAAACAACAGTTTCAAAAAAATTTTTTTTTATTTGAAAAACAATGCATCTACAAAACTTCTCTTAGAAGACCCTTAACATAGGTTAAACATTTACTATAAAGGTGTCCATGTAACCATATTTGTTTGTATTCTATTTCATTTATATTTTAATGCTTACACGAGCTTATATCAATAGTTGGGACAACAATATTATTCATAGTTAAAAGCTTGTCTCAATATGACTTAGCAGTTGAGTTCTCAAAGAAACTCTAATATCAGTTTGTCATGGAAAAAGTTTGATTTATGATTAATCTAGTAGGTTAAATTTGTGAACGGATAACTTAAAGCTATTTAAAGGCTATATGTTGGTGTATATTTAAATATAAGTACGATTTAAAAGAACCTTGTGAACTTTCCAAATAGCTTTTGCTCTACAAGCATTTGCTATTTATTCAGTATAAATGAAGTGGAGAATAAATATGCTGTATTCAAGATAAGATGACTTGTTTACGATGACTCATCAAACCAACAAATTAACAATGGGGCTAGCTATTGTTTCTTGTTTATTATAATAATAATATTATTATTATTATTTTTGATTTTTTTCCAACCTTTAGCATTTACTTTGGCCTTTTTCTTTCAAAATGACATATTGTGGCTATACATTGAATTCTTCCATGTTTTATTTTTCTACTATAAACATTCTTGCCCTTGAATCTCCAAAAATACAACCTCTTAGCCCATTTTTTCCAAGGTGGACATTAGGTTTTATATAGATGCTTCTTTCTCTACTCACTCCCATTTTAAGACACCCAAGGGAGTCAGATAACTTGGAGTTTTCTAGGAGCAAGAAGATGTTTATTAAAGAAAGAAAAGGACAAATGATGAGGCTAGGTAGGGGAAATCAATAAAGAATCATTAGAGAAGAACCAAAGGCATCTCATGTTTATTATTTGTATACCATATACTAAAAAAATTATTAGTAAATAAAAGTACTATACCGGAAACTATTAATAGAGTTTTCTATTATGGGTTGCACCAATAAATTTAGGCTAGACAAAAACCTATATTTATTTTTAATGAGTAATTTATTTGTCAAGAGAATTTTGATGATATGGGCTACTTATCTGTCGGTGTTTAAAAGATCACAGCATAAAGTACATCTTTAAACCAAGAAATATAATGATAGATTGACTGATGATTAAAATACTTATATGAAAAAACTTTTTTTTAAATTAAAGTGTAAATCAGCATTGCTTTGATCAAGATTTTGAAAAATTGCAGAGAAAGTGCATCCCTCTTTGACCTTATTATGAAAATTGATTTTGCGTCTTTACTATTGGAACTTCATGATGCTGAAAGCACATTAAACAATTAAATTTTTTGTGACCAATCTCGTTTAGCAGTTTATTGCAAGGACTTATCTTTGAAGTGTCATTGATGATGGGAAAGAGAAGAGAATTAATAGCTTCACTTATGAGTTTAGCCATTCTAAGTAGCTTTGAAGTAGGAAATTCTTTTTACAATTAGGTTGATTTTGGTATGTAGTTTTCCATTAATTTGTAATCATGTATGAGTTATTTCATGTGTTTGACTTGTAATGTTCCAACACTGCCTGCATGTGCGGGAATATTGATTTCTAGAACCATATTCTATCTAGGTTGATATGGTTTTGCATTATACATTTATTTTGATTTCAATTTTAATTTACTACATTGGACATCACGAGGAGACTGAATCCAATGTAACAGTGTGACTAAAGTATCAACAATTTGCTTAAGAATATACGGCAGAATTTTACAGTGAGGCCTAGCCTCATGATTATTTTCAAAGAAGCTATTCTCATGAATTATATATTAAAGTAGCAAGGAGGTTAAAAGATGAGTAAATATTATTATCTAACTGCAAGCTCAGAGAAAACCATAGTAAATGCTGTTTAGGAAAAGAAACAATAAAACTTTAGCATTACCGTCTAGGAGAAGAAACTATAATGCCTTACCGAATACTAAAATTGAAAATTTAATCTTAATCAAGATAAGTCATAGGAAAAGTTGAGTTGGAGATCTAGCTACCACTAAATTTTTAAGGGTCACTCAAATTAGCACTCTTAGAAATTGCATCCTTGTATTGAGTGAAGCTAGAGGAAGAGACAAGAGCTAGAACAACTGTCAATAAAAGCTTTTTGGTCACTCATATAAGAACTAATAGAAAATGCACCCTTGAAGAGGACAAAGCATGATGAGATTATGACTCTTACTACGAACATTGCTGTAGTAAAATTGCATGTCATGGTTTAAACAAATATTATCCTCAATAGCAAATAATAATGAACAATAACAATAAAGTATGCTCTTTAATTTAAATTATGATAAAAATTAACTGTCATAGTACCTGTATTTCATGACATCAGCAAGTAATTGATATCTTTTGCCCTAATTGAGAGAATAAGGATGTATTCCACCATGCAGTGCCTATGAATTAAGGTGCACAAAAAGATAACTGTGTAAGATCAAGAGTCACTCGAGGTTTGCCATTACTAAGCGACATACGATTGTTCTTAATTTTATTGTATACATTCAATCTCTGGGGATTTATGGTTATTCTTTTACTATGCCATGCATGATCATGAGGATTAAAGTACATCTTTATGGACAAAAATTAGCATTAATAAAAGTGACCATCTTGGATTTTACTAAATCCCCATCTTAAATATTCATAATAAAGAGAAAATAAAAAGAGAAGCTACTGGAACTAGCAAATCTCTTGGCAAGTCCAATTTAAGTAGGTGTAGAAGAAATTATCATTTTATGAAAAGCCAGCCAAGATATTTAGAAAAAGCATTTTTATAAAGGTCAACTACTTGAAGGTGAGAAATGTTGCAATTTCAAAATTACCTATCTGAATAAGGAGTTTCAATGATAAGAATGCATTTGTGTTTAACATTCTTTTCAGATACACCTAATTTTTATCTATTATTTTTATGATTGATATGATTTATGTTTTAATTTTTAAATAGCTTGGTTGTACTTGAAGCTTTTCATTTCACTTTCATTTATTCAATTGCAAGTGAATTAAATCAAATAAGGCCTCTCATGTTCTTTGTTTCTTTCATGAACCTTTTATAGCTTGCAATGGCGTTCCACTTTAAAATTTTAGTCATTTAACTATTCTAATTTATGTTAGTATTCATCCACTGTTCTATAATTCTCTTATTATCTAACATTTCTTCACCTGAAAACCATAAAGGAGAAGGATAATGTAAAGTATTAAGAAATAGTTAACTGATAAAATTTTCTATTTATATCTGTGTTAAACTACTGAGAAAACTAGTGCTTTGGGCTATTTTTTTTTTTGTGGTCTAAGATGTAAGATGCAACCTTTTTGCTGTCAAAGATTCAGCAATAACCAAGGGTTTCTCTTACTAATTTGAGCATTGAACTGCATGGTCTTTCTTCATTTTTAATTCATATTATTTGATCATTTGCTATCAAATCACCTTTATTTTATTTTAGCTTGATTTATGTTGTACTATTTATATTGTTTGATTAGCCTTGAATGTGAGCTTTGTTTGGATAGTACAACAAATAATCAACAACACCAAGCCTTAATCTTATTAGGTGGGGTTGGCTACATGAATCCTTTGTTTCTGTTGTGCTTTATCAAATAGATTCCCCTTCTTAAGTACCACATAATGAAGATCCTTTCTAACAAATTCTTCTCATATCTTTTTTGGTTTTACTTTTCCTCTTTTGACACAGGCAAAATTGATATGTTTAATTTTTCTAACAGGGGCTATGAATAGTCTATACTTAATTTGCCCAAACCTTCTAAGCTGGTATTCCTTAATCTTATGCACTCATTTCTCATTATAGTCTTTCGAGTATACAAACTCATCCAACTTATTATCATCATTTTTATAATATTTTTTTTGTAAGATTCTTCTTTGAAGCCAACCTTCATCCCTATACAACATAGCAATTTGTATAGTTGCTCTAAAATTTTCATTTAATTTTGAGTAAGAATTTTGGATCACACAACACTTCAAAAGCACTTTTCAATTTTATTCAATCAACTTTGATCTTATTACTCACACCAATCTCTATTTCATCATTATTTTGAGTAATTGAACACGGTATTTGAGCCTTTCACTCTTCTTGATTACGTGGTCCTCAACAATTATGACATTGAGATTATGGATTATATTACGATTAAATTTGTACTTCGTATTTTTCTTTATTTTAGATCTATTTAGGCAAAAACCTTTAGATTTTAAAGTAATCCTCTAGAAGTCTAGTTTTGTCTTAACTTCACATATATTCTTATTAATTAAAATAATGTTATTTGCAAATAACATGCGCCAAGGAACCTCTTCTTAAATATGCTCAATAACAGCATCCATAATTAAAGCAAAAACGTATGGGCTGAGAGCAGAGCCTTGCTGTAATCTTAATAGTTAGAGGAAAATCATTAGGCATGCCACATTGTGATTGAACACATGTTACAACCACATTATATATATATATCATTAGTAAAGAACCTCTCTTGGAACTATCATAAGCTTTTTCAAGATCAATAAAAATTAAACGAAGTTTTTTTTTTGTATGAATTTCTTTATCAAATATTTTAAGTAAATGAAATGACTTTCATAGTAGATCTACATGGAATAAAATCAAATTAATTTTGTGAAATATAGGTATTTTTTCATAAATTGTATTCAATTATTCTTGAAAACATGTTTAATTTATGACTCATAAACTTTAATTTTTTATAATTTGTAATATTGAGCATTATTGTTATTATTGTAAATAGGTAGACAATAATACTCCACTCATCTGGCATATTTAGTCATCAAAACAATATTAAGTAACTTGGTAGGCCAAAAAATTAGTTTCTCAACCAAATATTTTTGCACATCGATAAGAATATGATCTAATCTTATTGCTTTTCTTATCTACTCTTAATCCTTTTAGAGCATTTCAAATATTAATTTTACTAACTTGATGAATGAAAGTTTACAACCACAACAACAACAAGATTGCCAAGCGATAATCCCACTTGGTAGTGTTAGCTGCATAAATCATTTGTTTCTATTGTGCACAATCAAATAGATGCCACTCTTTAAGATCCAAATGGAGAAGATTCTTTTTAGTGATTTTCTTCTATTTCTTTTTTGTTTTTCATGTTCCTTATTTTACATGGACAAAATTCATATACTCATTTTTTCTGGCACGGGCATTGAACAAGATACACTTAAAATGCTCAAACCATCTAAAAGATGCATTCTCTAACCTTATCCACTGCTGGAGCTGCTCCAACTTAGCTACAGATGAATTCATTTCTCATTTTGTTCTTACAAATATACTTACTCATCCACATTAACATTCTCATCTTTGTAATACTTTTTTATCAGTAAATTTCTTCTTTATTGGTCAACATTCTACCTCACATATAAATGGTCATAGAATAGCTATATAAATTTTTTATTTAAATTTTTATTGATATTTTATGATTGCACAACACTCTAAGTGCTTCTCGATTTCATCGTGCTAGCTTGTACCTATTAATCACATCGCTCTTGATTTCCAAAGATTTTGAATAAAAGAACTAAGGTACTTGAACCTCTCGCTCTACTTGATCACATAGTCCTCAATAGTTATGTCAATGAGATTAGGGCTTCTATTATGATTAAACTTATATTTTATATATTATGCTTTAGATCTTCTAAGATAAAAATCTTTAGATTTTAAAGTAGTTTTTCACAACTTGAGTTTGGCTTTAACTTAATCCTAGTCTTATCAATTAATAGAATGCCATTTTGCAAATAACATTCATTAAGGAACTTCCTCTTGATCGTGCTTTGTAAAAACAACATTTATAATAAAAAAAGGGTATGAATTGAGAGCAAAGCATCAATGTAATTCAATAGTGATAGGAAAATCATTGGACAAGCTATATTGTGATCGAACACATGTTAGACACCCTTATACATATTTCTAACAACCTCAATATATGCGACACAAATTCATTTTCTTTTCAGAAATTTCCAAAGAACTCTTAGTACTCTATCATAAGCTTTTTCTAGATTAATAAAAAAGATTCAATGATATTTTTTCTTTCTCAAAATTTCTCCATCAAATCTCTTATTAAGTGAATGGTTTCTATGCTATATCTTCTCAATATATTACCAAGCTGATCTTGTGAAATACAAGTATCCATTTATAATTTGTATTCAATTACTCTCCTAATGTTTCAACACGTCACACATTAGCTTAATTCATTTTTTATTTGCATAGGCACGACGGATTATGTATTTTTGGTATTTTTTTGGTTATTTGCATATGTAATTTTATGTCATTTTAGTATGCTTGTGTAGGGAATGTAAACCCTATTTGGATGGTACTTGAATGATAATACATAAAGCTTGAGTGCTTGTTTGGTATGGATAATCAAAGGAAAGCCTCTTCGATGTTCATAACCGAAGGAAATAGGGTATGGTGCTATTTATATCTCATTTAAATAGGTTGGAAATAGGGTATGATGCTTATTTATCTCATGTAAACCCTATTGGATGGCACTCAAATGATAATACATAAAAGTGGCTTGAGTGCTTGTTTGATGTGGATAATCAAATGAAATCTTCTTCGATGTGCATAACCGAAGGTCTTGAAGGTGCTCATAGCCTTCAAGAATCCAAGGTGTGGATAATCTTGGAGTTATCTTTTATTTTTTTATTTTTTATTCATTTGATCTTATAATACCCTCTATTTACTTTTATTTCCACTATTTATAGTATATCTTTTATTTTTAATCTTAGCTTGAATATCTTGCTTCCACCACCAACCTTTTTTATTTTTGGGTGTTCTCCCTTTTGATTTACTAAGTATACTATTAACTAATTATGAATACAACTAGCAGTTGAATTTCATATAAGGTTAGTTTTATCCTCAAAATTCTATTATCAAAGTTTTAAAACTTCATTCCTAAAATATTAGTATTATCATTCTTTATGTTATATTATTTAGTTGTAGGACATATTTTAGATTAAATTTTACTTTATTTTTACACTTTAGTTTTTTAATCTAAACTAATAATCAATGTTGGATCGTCAAATAATCATTCATTGCAACAAATAAACAATCTCTTTTTTTTTAAAGAGAACAATCAATTTGAGTTTTAAAAGCTCCATTTTATAAGCGATACTATACTTCTCTTTTGGTTTGAAGTAGATGCTTGCAATCATAAGATCAAAAATCAAATCAAATTCTTAAATCACTTTTCTTTTTTCATTAATTTCTAAAATTTAAAATCACCATGAATACTATTAAATTATTCAATTATTTTTTGAACATATCCCTTTCAACCTTCTCCTATAAATTTTATTTGTTTTGAGGTATTAATTAAGCAAACTCTAACATCGTACTAAAATTTTTATTTATATATTTAAATCAATTTTGAGGGGCATAAACACTTGCAATTTCATAATTTATTTTATTATTTATAGTATTTTATGACATACTTTGATCTCCAATTTCTTAACTCTTGCAATTTTTTGCCATTTTTATGGCAATTGTTACCCGAGTACCAAAGTTTAAAGACTAATTTTTTTGTTTTTTTTTCTCCCAGTCATTTTATTTCTTGAAGGCATAAAATGCTAATCCTTCTTTTTATCATAATACTAACTCAAAAAAGTATGCAGTGAGAGTGCCTATATTTCAACTACACCAAAAACTAGTTTTATGAACTTCACACAATTTCACTACATATTTCAACTACACCAGAAACTAGTTATATGAACTTTGCACAATTTCACTACATTTAAGCAATGCAACATGCTACTTCTTGGGGACATACTCGATCTAGCACAAAACTTTAAAGTATTCATATCATAAGAAGATTTGACAAAGTTATACCCTAACAGTCAACTACCTAACACAACCTTCCTCTTTCTCATCCATGACTTAGGACCTGACAAAGTCGTAGTTCGTTGAATGAAAGTGTAATTAATATTATTTTATAATCGTTAAAGTTACTCATTTTAATAGTATTGGTACAAGTTTCAAGAAAAGTTTATAAAATAAGTGTCCATATATATTATTCATTGTTAATTTTTTATTATTATCTTTGGTATATTTTATTTGAGTTAAGTCTTTGAATCTCTTATCTTTTAATTTAACTAGCTTATGTCTCTTTTTTTACCAGTTTCTAATTTATCATATGAATCTTCAAATGTTGCATATATGTCTTAGTATCACGAATTGCTATTTTGGATTCACGATAAGTTAGCTTATATTTCTTCTAATTTTTAAATTATCTTTTACAGCTTATTTTGCATATTATTAATCTTTGTTTGAATATCTTATTTCACTATTAAACATTTTTATTAGTAAGTGCACTTTTTTATTCACCAAATATTTGTGTGGCTCTATTGTGAATACATTTAGTATCCGAATTTGCATAATGTTAAAAAATTCCAGCGCCTAAGTTTTAAATTTTCACTCATAAAATTTTTATATTACCTTCTTGAAATTTCATTCTAGTTTTATATAATTATTGCAAAATAAATTATTTATTTTCTTTACGAGAAAGTAATCAATATGAGTTTTAAAAACTCATTTTTATAAGTGATTAGTTGTTCATTTCTTTTCTAAAAGAAGTATTAGCATCCATAAGATTATAAGCTAAAGTAAATTCTAAATTCATTATTCCTTTTTCTTTTATCTCTTTCATAATTAAAATTGTTATAAATACTTTTAAATTCTTCAGCTACTCTTTATGCATACCTATTTAAATTTTTTCATATAAATACCATCTCATCTTTGGGTATTCCTTGAACCAATGTTTCCAAATTATGCCAAAGAATTTCTATAATACTCATATCTAATCTTATTTAAAAGGCATAAATATTTGCAATATTAAAAGTTATAGAAATTATAATTTTTGTATATGTAAGTTCATCTCCCAATCTCTTAACTTTCATTTCATTATTTTTTATTTTATTTTTAGTACAATACCCATGCCATTTTTATGATAACTTGTGCATCAGAGTTTAAAGGATAAACTTTCAATTTCTTTTGCTTTCTCTTTCACACACTTTATTTCTTAAGGACATAAAATATTATTCTCTAATTAATTATAATATCTATTAGCTCAAAATTTTTGTTAAGGGGGAGTACAACTATTTCAACTGACTAATCTTAAATTAGTATCATGGACTAGCTTTTTTACTTGAATTCGTTCATAATGCGGGAGCCCTCGCCTTTTCTCACTACACCCGGATGCTGATGTAGCGGCCTTTGCATATTTTTCATCATATTCAGGCAATGTAGTGCATTGCTTTTAGATTTAGCTCTACCACAAGTTTTTAAGGGGTTCATGTCATGAGAAGATTCGACAATGTTTTATGTTGGCGATCGATTGCCTAACACAACCATCCTTTCTCTGCTGTGATTTGGCACCCTACAATGATGATATTTGCCGGAGTTTTAATAATAAATGTTAAATTATAAAGCTTGGCCATTTGAAAGTATACCCTTAGTAGCTATTGCCGTGAAGAAAGGTTTACCAATAATCAATATCCTCTTGTTAGGATCACCTGAAGGTTTACTCTGTTCAAATAAGAAATTTTCAGTGGTTGACAAGAAATTTACTTTGGTAACTTTTTGTTATTCTTGCGGATCATTTTTTGATGACATGGATAATTCGATTATTATTATTTTTTGACTCATTTAAATGAAAGGTCCTTGCTTAGATGATCAATGCATTTTATTTTATGTTTTTTCTGATTTCTTTGGTTTTTTATGAATTTAAATAAATTTAACAGTGTAAATCTAATACAAGTATTGAACATATTTATAATGGTCATGGATATTGAACTTTTGATAATGGTCATATGGGTGTTCATTTAGTCGGCTTGGGTACCAAGGAAACAAACAATGAGAATAAATCGATTTTAGCTATGAAAATATAAGGAAATTTTTTAATGAAGACTGAACTAAGGGATGAGAAGGGGGACTGTCTAGGTAGTGGGTCAGAGGCCCAATAAATGAATATTCTGATTGGAGGGCCAGAGGGTTGGCAAAGGGGTTGACGAACCTTTGGATGGCTAATGCTGAGGAGAATCAAGAATCTCTATGAGCTTAGACGGAGGGCTAGAGCATTGTTTATGGGCATGAGGCCTTGGGCGAATGATGAGGCTACTAACTACTTTGTTCGTGGCCTGCTGACCTTTGCTCAGAGCTTTGCATGCAACAATCTCCTTATTGCAAGCAATTGAAAATTGCATGCTTTTGGCAAAACAGTGTTCTCTGAAAGATGGGACTTTGGAGTAATCTCTTTGCTTTTAAATTTATTTTATACAAAAAGATTTTAATGCTTCACACTTGGAAGATTAAGTTACATGAAAACTTCAATTTTCTTGCAAATTAGATAACCACTTTGTGAATAATATGATCTTATTTAATTTGTTCTGGGAGTTAATAATGGAGGCATTCTTATGTTTTAGGTCTTTTTAAAAAAATGCAAAATAATTCAAATTTTTATTTACCCACTTCAAGTTATTAATTCACCCACCCGCCACTCCTGTGTGAGAGTGATTCAGGATTGGTGTGCACTTAAAAATGTACGTTTGGAAACTTTAAGCTAAGAATTTTCTTACCTTTTGAAAACTGGTGAGTTAAAAAATTTTACTTCCGTTTTTCTTATTTGACAAATGGCCCATTCACTTTATATTTTACAAAAGCTATTTAACTTGTTTTTTGGTAGGCTGCAAACAAAAATTCACCATTTTTGAAATTGAAAAAAATGTTATACACCAATAACTTAGTTAAAAGTTCAATTAAGAGAGTGTGTAAACATAGACACTCAAATAAAGCTCCAAATTGAAGCTGTACAAATTTACTACATGATTATTCAACTGTGGTGGCTACCTAAGCTGATTGAAGAAACTAGTAAGGCTAGCACTGATAACCGTGTAAGCTTTGCTGCAAAATTCAGCAGACACAAAACGGTGCTTTTTTGCTTATGTAGTGAATAATCACGTGTTTGCAACTGAAATGCACGATTAGAATGTGTAATGATATAAAATTATCTCCAACTCATAACAATTGTATATGTTATTATCAAAATAAAGCAAAAAAATAAATTTGTGTTATGCGCTAATTCAGTTCTATTTTTTGCAGGTGGTGAAACCTAGACCCTTACAGGCTGCAAGCATCCCCGGATTGCTTGGCATGTTTCAGAATGTACGCATCATTAAACATACTGTTTCTTAAAGTTGTCTTTTTGTTTCTTTTTCCCAAATACACATTCACCAACTATGTTTAAATTCTTTTCATGTTTTTGCACTCTGCAAAACTAAATGGGTAAGGATTGTTCAGAAGATAACCCAAGGATATCCATTTGTAATCTCATATTGTTGACTTGTGTTATTTAAAAAATATAAAATAATTTTTATCTATACTCATAGAGGATTATTTGTCTACATGATTGCTGTAATTGTGAATTTGCAGTTCTTTTACTGGTGTATGCAACATTCAGCTATGATTTTGCATCAGAAATATTTTCTTGTTAGACACTTTGGATGCATCTGAGCATTGGTAATAGTAAAGTGCTGACAGAAACTAAAATTGAAAATTGGGAATGCAGTTTGGAAGGATATGTAAATAAGAATAAAGAAAGATTTGGGGAGTTATTTCAAACCCTGACCTCTTTTGGGCTTCCGCACTGCATAATTGTGTTCTGAGAATTCCAATCTGATTATGCTGTTGGTCAGAGGATCTTCAATAGATTGAGTGATATTATTTAAGTCAGACTTGGATATGCGATGCTAATAAGACTAGCTGTGTGGGTTATTGGTCTATAGATATGTACCAATCACATATTGTGGTGACATGACCATCTTTTCATTGTCTACTTATGTAATTCTTTTTCTTCAGTTCTTAGATGAAGCCATCAAATAGAAAATGTTGCTGCATTTTTATTTTATCTTGTTTTTAAAGTTCCTTTGAGTTTGGTGCTAGCGTTGTACCTCACAATTTTGATTAGCTGCTAATGTTAAACTTGTCTTTTTTTTTTTTTTGTTTCTGCGACACATCACCTAAGTTACAAACTATAAATGCTTGATGGGATGTCTATTAAACTTTTATCTCTACCTTTTCTCTAATTTTATAAGATCAAGCCATCTTGTGGGGACATTTTTGTGCCACCATAATTTTTTTTTTTTTAAAATAAACGAGTTATTTATTTGAATGCTAAAATGATCTGAAATTGTTTTAATATACTGTATTCGTACAACAGTTATGCTAACGTTTTTTATGATGAGGCAGGAATGGGATGCTTTAATGCTGTCTAATTTTGCATTGGAGCAGCAGTTGCATACTGCAAGGCAAGAGCTGAGTCATGCCTTATATCAGGTATTTTGTTTTCCACGTATTTCTCTATTTTTCTTTTGGGAGACTAAATCTATGTGCAGTTTTTGTGCTTCAATGAGCAGCTAAAGAATGAACTTATGAACTTGTATATTACTCGAAATGATCTGCTTTACATTTTTTACAAAATAAATGTGCTGAGCATGTGGGGCTTACGTGAACATCCTCTAATTTTTTTCTGTCATATGATTTAGTAATTGCTGAAATTGTACTTGTCTTCAAAATTTATAATATTATTAATATTTCATCAATATTATGTGAAGGTGCTGTGAGATGAAATATTGTGAGTGTAAATGAGCGAGCGTTGAAAGTAATGCCCGAGTTTTGGCACTGCTCAAAGATTGTTGCATTGCCGATGATACTGTTCTGGAATGTGCATATCCTGCATGGGTAAAGATGCAATGATTCAGTCTGCATTAAATGTTTGAGTTGTGTAAGATGCATTATGCATTTACACGGTAGGATGTGAGGACCCAGTGCTGGGTCAGCGGAGGCTAATCCAGCACCGGTTGTGGGGATAACAACAAGTCCTCTAGCCGTAGGATCATATTGACTGATTTAAGATATAAATATATAGACATCAAACATAACTAATTTAAGTTTTGATTACAAAGGAGTAAAATAAAACAAAATTTATGAACTATAAAAAGAATCAAAAGAGCGATAAAACACTAGGAAACAGAATTAGCAATGCTTGGATATTAGCACCATTCCTCTAGGACGAACTGTAACGACCCATAGTCGTTAATTTGTAAATTAGGTCAAATCCCGCTGTAGAAATCAGGATCATTGGGAATTTCGAATTAGGGCAAACAAAAATACCATAGGTAAGATTAATTTTAAAGATCAAAGTGTCCTAGTTTGGGAGAAATTCGAATAACGGAAGCTCCCGCTATATTTTATGAATTATTTATATTATAAAAATCAAGAACATTGAAATACGTGTCCGAAATCATCGTTTTATATGTCGTTGTGTTAAATATATTATTTAAAGGCTGCTCGAGAAGTTTCATCAAATTCTGAGCGTCGGTTTGATGGTGATTAATTTTTCAAGTTTTAAACCTGAAAAATTAATTTAAAATAAAATTTTACTCCGAATCGAAAATTTTCGGCGCGAGGGTGTTCGTTATGTCATAACACACATTGGTGTCAAGTTTCGTTGTATTTGGACGCCAAACGGCGAAAAAATGTAATTAATTGAAGTTTAAGATTTTTCTTTCGCCAAAAGGCTGAAGAAGCTTCTGCGCTAGACGGAAGCTGATTCACGCCCTCCTACGCCTGCGCTTGCTACCTGCTACTTGCGCCGTTTTTGGCGCAGGTTGGTCGGCCCTCTTGGCCGTCTACCCCCCATCCCTCCCCTCTCCCTCCTCTACACAGCAGCCCCCATCTTCTCCCTCACAGCAGCCCTCTCCCCCTTTCCTTTCCTCAGCCCCACAGAAGCCCATCTTCTCCCACACAGCAGCAGCATCAGCCCCTCCTTTCTCTCACAACCAGCCACAGCAGCTCCTCCCAGCCTCCGACAGCCTGCCAACAGCCCTACCGGCCAGCCAGCAGCCCTGCCAACAGCAGTCCCTCCAGCGGCAGCCAGCCACCCAGCAGCCCTCTCCTATCGCTGCCGGCTTGCCGCAGCCACCCGGCCAGCCGTCATGCTATTCCGCTCCGGTCTCTTTCCGTTTTCTGGCAATCCTGATCCTAAGGTAAGAAAAGAAGTTAAAGAAAAAGGGAAAATGGGAGAAGAAAAGGGGAGACAGAAAAGAGGAAAACGAAGGGAAATTTTGCTAATCTTGTTACTCTATACTTATTAAATCATTGATATAAAACTTATTTTTAGTCATTCATATTTTTATCATTCTCATTAATTAATAATGGGAACAATGCAAATGTTATAAAAATGACTATTATTTTTAATTTGTCAATTCAGTCGTTTTGATTTTGACTTTTTCCTTTGTACATTATTATTATGATCTTAATCTTAAACGTTATAATGTCTATAGCTGCTTTAATAGCAACAAAAAAATCGGACTTCAATTTTAATAGAAAAATTGAAGAAGAATAGAATGAAAGTAAAGATGAAAAATGATTCCTAAAATATTGGATTAAAAAGCTAACTTAAGATATTCAAACTTAAATGTAGATTGAGCGAACTGTCACTCATTCGAACTGTTGAACTTCTGAACTTAAGGAACAAAGGTACCGAAAACATGACATGTATTACATTTTACACTTTTACTGCTGCTTAGCTTCGCGTATTTGCTTTGAGCCAAATTCATTTGAGCTTCGTTGGTTGTTAGAAACCAACATCCTTTTTATTCGGGGGTTACTAGAAAAATAACATTAGTAACATTAATGCTTGGTTGGTTGTTCGAAACCAACATTCTTTTCATTCGGGGTTATTGGAAAATGACATCAATAACATTCGGGGTTGTTACTGAAAAATGACATCGGTAACATTCGGGTTGATTACTGAAAAATGACATCAGTAATCTTTATTTGAAAATAATATTTATTGCAGGAAATAGTTTATTTCATGCTATTGCCTTGTTTTCTCCTGCATTTTTATTTGCTCCTTACTTCCTCTAATCGCATCATTTAAAATGTAAATGTTATTATGTACTGCAGTACTTAGAGTATTCTCTAATTACTGGGAATTCAAATCCCTGTATTATTTTCTGTACAATACCAGGTCAGGTGCTCCTAGGGGATTACGCGCAAGAACCATAATGCTTAAAATGTTCAATTGCTAATAAGATCCACGACGCTATTTTTTTTTTCTTGTTATCTTTTATCTTTTTTTTATTTTTACTTTTGTACGAGCAGTGTTGAAAATACATTATAATGTGAACATTGAAATAAATGAATAATATCTTTTGACTTTTGTATGTGTATGCTCTTCTTTTCTCAAGTTACTTAACATGATCATGCGGTAAGTGAACACCTGATGTCCGAACAGTTTTTGCTGAATCGGCATCGGGCCTTCACACGAACTTCTGATCTGGGCACGTTTCAAAAGTGCAGGCATTTGAATACCAGTTAGTTGTGAAACTAAGTCTTGATAGATGTCTTCTTTACAAATGTTAAATAATAAGCAAAATAATTAATAATTTGACAGAAAATAAAAGAATTATAAAATTATCCCTGCAAATTGGTTTTAGTTGCACTGAAACTTTATCATAAAAATAATTGTAGTCCCAAAAATAAATATAGCATTTTAGCGTTTGTTATCTGGCGCAAAACGTGATTTTGTTGGGCAAGTACAAAATCGAGGAAAATGGGTTTAAATATTTTTTTTTATATCCAGCTTCATTCTATACTTTCCCCCTCAAGGCTTATCAGTATATGTTTCTTATGACTCCCAATGTCGGACAGTTCCGTTCTAGCAGTTGTCTCATCAAATTAAAATATATCAACATGGAACCCTTGACTCTCAATTATCCAAACTTTTTCATATATCATTTTATGTGACTTTTTTAAAAGTATTTTTTATTAATTTTGTACGATGCTGAGCGGAAAATCATACTTAAATAGAAGTAATAAAAGCCATATGGTACCTTGTCCTTTTAAGTTCAAAAGTTCAATAGTTCGATCAAATCTGCACGTAGTTTTGATATTTTAAAATTAGTATTTTTAGCCAATATTATTATCTTCGTTTCTATTATGTTTCTTTTTCATTTTCTCAATTTAATGGAAGTTCATATTTTTTAGTTACTGATGTGGCAATAATATTTATAATAGCATTAATATTTTCATTTTAATAATAATAATGTACAAAAAAAAGGTAGAATGGAAACGATTGTATAAATTGCAAAAAGTAATAATAATAATAGTAAAATATCAGAATTAAAATATCTGAACTGAAAATAATAGAATGAAAGTAATAATCATTTAATAACATTTGTATTGTTCTCATTATTAATTAATGAGAACAATACTAATGTGAATGACTAATATTTTTCATAATAATAAATATTAAGTATAATAAGAAAAATAAATAAAAAATGGCAAATTTGTCCTCAATTTCTTCCTCTTTTTCTTTTCCCCGTACTTAAGGTTAGGGTTGCCGAAAGCCGGAGGGAGGCCGGACGTGGCTGAAGGGAGTCGGAGGGGTGGCCGGCTGGAGGAGGGCTAGCTGGGCTGCTGTGAGGGAAAGGAGAGGGCTGCTGGTTTGGGGGAGGATGGGAGAGGGCTGATGGGGTTTTATAGAGAAGAGAGGGGGAGAGAGAGAGGGAGAGGTGAGGGGGTTGGCCAAGAGGGCCGACCAGCCTGCTCCAAAAACGGTGCAGGCAACTTCTTTTCTGGTGCGGAAGGTTCTGCGCTAGTTGCGCCTGCTGCGCTTGTCGAGTGGGGGGTTTGCTATCGGGGGACAGAGAGGGAGAGAAGATAAATTTAAAGAATTATTTAAAATTAAATTTTGTGCATTTTTCCGCCGTTCGGCGTTAAAAAATAATGAAAATTGACACCGAGGTTTGTTATCATGTAACGAATACCCTCGCTCCAAATTTTTTTGATTTGGACAAATATTTAATTTTTAGGAAATTTCTGAAGTTTTTTCAAAAATTAATTGATTCTAAAAAATCGATGAAACTTTTCGAGCAGCCTTTACATAATATACTTAACATAATGACACGAAAAATGATGAATTCAGACATGTATTTAATTCACAATTTATTGGATTTAAATAATTCAGATAAATAAAGTGAGAGTTTTTGTTATTCGAATTTTTTCAAATTAGGGCACTTTGATCTAAAAATTATTTCTATCTAAAGACATTTTTTTTTGCCCTAATTTGAAAATTCCCCGTGGTCCTGATGTTTGAGGCGGGTTTGACCCAATTTTAAAAGTAACGACATTGGGTCGTTACATAGGCGCTAATTGGAAAGATGCATGTTGCTTCTAAAATGTGGTTTGCATACATAGAAACTAATTGGAAAGAAGCATGTTGCTTCTGAAATGTGGTTTGCATACATAGAAACTAATTGGAAAGATGAAGTTAGTTTATTTTTAATGTTCGAGTAATTATAATAGTCATTTTCATTAAATCCTTTAAATTATGTTTAGATTCATAATGAATATTTTGAAATCAATTTATTTATTAGTGCATGATTAAGTATATGAATTTATTAATTAAGTATAATCATATTATACCATCACAATTCTTCTTCAGCTCTTAACTACATTAAGATTTTGAAACTTGTGTCTCGCAATACTTAATTTAACTCAAGCTTAGAGAGTTAAGTTTGTGATATTAAAATCATTTACCAAACAGCCATAGGCAAGTCAGATTAAATTGGGTGATATGTGCTTGATTAAGGTGACTGTTCACAATTTGGAAAATAAAGAACTTTTTGGTTGGATGTTACATGCAAAGTTATTTAAATATGGTCCATTGATTCTTGCAAATTATTCATTTTAGTTATTGACTGTTGGAAATAATTTTTTGGTTCCCTAACTTTGAATTAAATATTTTTTTGTTTTATGTCATTAATTTGGAGAGAGAACATTAAATATGAAGGGTAAATTTTTCCTTTTAAATTTAGCTAATAAATATTAATATAAGCATATTTTCTAATTTTAGCTAAAGCGCATTTGGAAAAGATTAAAATTACACCATGGCGCCTAAACAACATTCAACAACATACGCAGGCGATTGACGAAGAGAGACACAGAAAAGACATTGTTGACGTCGTCTTTGCATTGAAGAAGATGACCTCTATGCGTGGACGACGTCGACGCTGCTTGTCTTAGTCTTCATCTTACCGTCTGAGCTTTCGTCTGGCCGACGTAGAGAAGTCGTCTTCTTCGATGCTAGCAATATGTCTCTACGTCGACACCACATGTACTTGGCTTGAATCAGTTTAGCGATATGTTTCTTATCTTCTATTTAGAACCTAGAAGACCTTTAGCAACCAATTGCCAAAAGAATAGAAGAAGAGAAGTTTCTAGTTTAGCGTTTCTAATTTGAATTGAATCATGTTGGTTTGAGTCCGCTTCTTTTCTTTGAGATTGGTCAGAAGGCGGATGGGTTTATGGAGTTGGTATCGACAAAGACTTAGACGGTCGGACCACGAAAGATGTGGCGTTGACGTAGAGAGACGCAGGGAAGACAAGCAGAATCATTATCAACACAAAGAGATGCAAGGAAGAAGACTTCGACGACGTCTCGACATTGAAGAAGATGACGCAGACGGAGGCTCAGATGGTTGACATAGAGAAGACAAGCTTATGTAAAAATTTAAATGCTGTAGTGGCTTTAACTAAAATTAGAAAACATGTTTATGTGAAATTTTGTTAGCTAAACATAAAGAACAAAATTATCTTTTATATTTAACGGTATGATATTGAAAATATGATTTAGTTCAAAGTCAGGGGATCTAAACTTTTTTTTAAAAGAGTCAATATGACAAACGAATAATTTGCAAGAGTTAAGGGACCATTTAATTTTTTTTTTCCTTATTTAAGTAACATGCTATTCAAATAACATATTATTAAGGTAACATTGTTATTGATATTATAGTGGATGCTTGGTTCAATGTTATTTGTACATTATGTATTTTCTAGAATTATTTTAGATAATATTGCCCCGTTATAACACTAATTTTCTTTTTTATTAAAACAGTTAACTTCATCTATATATCACGCAAAAGGAAAAAAAAAACATACAGCCGGAGTTGGCGACGAAGTTGAAGGGGAAAACAATATTCAATAGCTAAAAAAAGTCACCATTCATCACCGACAATAGGGACAAAAATCTTATTCTTGTAAAAATTGCAACCACCGATGATACGAACACCATAAAAGCATGTTATTTGTATCTTGCGGCTGATTTGTAGTGTTATTTGAATAACATTTGGCACTCACATTTTCACTATTTTTTTCGAAGTTAAGATAACAAAGCAACAAACCAAACACTATTATTTGGATGTTATTGCGGCATAACATAACATTACTTAAAATAACAACGAACAACAGCTGGTATATTCTTTTGCATCATTGAGAGTTGGACTATCTAAATGTTTGAAATAGATTGCAATTTTGATTTGTCAGAAGTTATTAACAATATTATCAGAATATTTATCTCATTATTTTATTGAGGAGCAAGTATACTTTTTTAAGAAGAGTGTTCTATTTTGAAAGAACAAAAATATACATTTTTTATTTTTAAAGAATGTGTGATATAAAATATTTAAGTTATTATATTCTTTTTTTAACCAAAATTCATCATTTTAATTAATGTAAAATCTAATATCAAAAATAAATCTGTATTCAAAGTACCACAATGAAATAAAAATTTATTGTGAAACTAAAATTACTAAGCGTGTTCTAGTGAAAATGGAACTCATTTTATTTAACAAAATGGTTTCATTTAAAAAAATATTATGAAAGGGCTGAATTGTTTTCTTGAAATTATTTTTATAATTATACTCGTAAATTTATTTATGCATGTATACATATTATAATACCATTGTGAGAGAGAAAGTATTCTTTACAGTCTAACATGAAAACTTTATATTCAGATTTACGTGCTTTATTTTTTAAATGACCACTTTACTAGATTACTTACGAATATAAAGTAAACAATCAATAGACTCACATCTACCTTACATATTCTTCTATCTAGAAATGATACATCTCTTATTTTCTTAGATGTTAAATTAAAAATTTACTCTAATACTTCATTTAAAAATTTAAAGGAATACATCTAATATGATGTAATTTTAAACTAATATTAACTTTACATTTGATTTATGAAGTGGCAATAACTGGATATTATTATAGTAGTTATATTAATGCCTTTTAATATATTGGCTTTTTGTTAGTCACATGGCAAATTTCTATGCTCTTTAAAATGCACATTTTTGTTTTTAATTATTTCATGATTGGTTAATAATGGAAAAATGAAAACAAAGGAAAAGCCTAAAAATGGAAACCTATTTTTATGACAGTAAAAATGATTAATACATGCATGATTTTAATGTAACAATCAATAATAAGAATTGCTCAAATGTGAATTTAAAGTGTTAATTACCATATATTTCTTATTTGATGCTGCATATTAATAATACTTGCATCACTATATTGTTTATTCTTAAACGGCTACCTAGATGGAGAATATAATGAAGGAAACACAACTTATAAATATGTCAACTTTGAATTTTTATTACATTAAATGACCACAAATTTACAATACAAGAAGGGTTAATTTTATTAATTTGTTATTCGAGATTGAAACAATGAAACTTATTAGTTGGAATCCATGTATTTGATAATCCTTAGGATGACTAAGTTTTTGTTATGACATAAACAGACAAGAGGTAGAACTTAGAAGCTTCGACTTTTTCACTCTCTCAACTATAATAATAGAGTACAATTTGTTAAATTTGCTATAAAGTTGAAATCATTGTTTTGATATGTATTGTTTGATGGTTTTAGGGAGTATTATCAAGTTGTATATTATTGGTATCAATATTTTTCTGTTCAAGTGACACTTAGTTGCAATATGATAATAATTTTATTGTTAAATAGGAGTTTCATATCACTCCCTTGACAACTTAAAATATTTATGGTTTATTTATGATTCAATTAAAGCAATGAGAGTGTCATAGTACTTTCTTACATTGTCATTTTGGAGTATTGTGATCTAGAAATTGAATTGAAATAACTTGCTTATTGAATTTTTGAAATGCAGTTAAAAAGAAATATAGTGACAACAAAGTGACTCTACAGTGATTATCAAAGAATATAGTGTATCTTTTATAGCTAATAATGTTTTTCTTTTTGTGCCCTCTAATTACAATTGACACAAAAGGACAGGTTTGTTCTCAAGAGTGTTTGGGGAAAGAGTTGCTACTATTTTTGCTTAACGACATCTCACATTGGCATGATCAATAGTTTTACTTGAATAGGGCACAGACTTTTTGATACAAAATGTTGGGATTTCCTTGGCAATAATGTTACAAGAGACCATTCTTGTAATTTATACAAGTTAAAACAGCACATACTGCTTTCCTTGGTTGTCACCCTTGTTCATCTATCTTGATGAAGTATATTTTCAGTGTTGTAATATGAGCAATCTTTCTTAATGAATTTGAGTTTTGCAATTCACTCAATTCTGAAGATTGTTCATAGTGTAGTTAATATTTTTGGAAATTTTATTTGTTGAAATAAAATCATAGTACAATTTGAAAACATGAAACAAATTAATGATACTTTCGTTTGAATGGTCCATAATTGTTAATAATAAAAGAAATTTGCTTGTAATTCAAGCCTCAAGATTTCTCGAGGTTAGTTTATATCCCTTGAGGACTGTATCATTCATCAGTGATCTAATGCATCCATCGTGGTATACTTAGGTTTAATATTTCAAAATTATCCATGCACACATCTTGGTGGCTGCTTTTTGTATTATTATTTAAGATGGCTGCTTTTTGTGCTATAATTTAAGTTCACCGTAGTTTCATTAATTTGAAGGGCTTGTTGAGAGTTTTTTTGTTGCTTCAGCAAATGTTTATGGAATATGGTTTTTTAATTTCTTGAATGTCTTTGAATTAGGAGTTATTGGAGTTTTTGTGGTGATAATATGCCATGGGATGAACAATTTGGCTTAATTATTGATTTGTTGTTAGGAGACTTTCATTGTATCTAATAGCAGTTGGCAGCTCTTAAGCCCACACTAGAGCAATTGCTTGGTTCTTCAGCAGTCAGCTACTCTCTTTGATGAGTTAGCTTGCACCTTATGATCTCTTGTTTCTTATGAAGTTATTAGTGTTTTCACTAGTCTTCTAACTTGGTATATGACGATTTGTTTGCTGAGTCTGAGATATGCACTCCTCTCATGATCACTTTAAGGTTCTTAACCTATTGTAGTTCTCTGATTATGTTCTGGATATTTTCAAGCTCTCTAATTTGTGCATATTTTAATTAGCCAATGCCTGTGTAACTACTAATATATTTGTGTCTAATTCTTTTTTTTAACTAAAACAATTTGAAGTTTCCACTATATTCAATAATAATTATTATGGGATATATTTGCAGCATTTAGAAAGATTATAATTGCTATTTAAAATGCTTTGGCAGTTAAAATCTGATGGAGGTTAAACTGTAAGTGTTGATCTATTTTTACGTAATAACAATATTAATGCCAAAATATTTTAATTTTTTAATTAAAAATGTAAGTTATCCTTTCTCTTATAACAGCTATTTTATTTTATTATTATTATTATTATGTTTTAGAGCTACCTGCGTATATGTAACACCAGCTCCACCAATACCAAGCATTTTCCCCATTTAGTGGGGATGGGCTATAAAAAGTTTAATAGATAAAAAATTCAACTTTGCATGTCGTGGGCTTCCTTGTGCCACGTGAATTTCAATGACATTCTAAAATCATTATTTAAATTAAAAAAATTTCAATGAACTTATTTAATTTTATTATGTAATTTGCATAATTTATATGAATAGTCATGATGAAAAAATGTTCAAATTTTAAATATTAGCATTAAATTCTCTTTACTACAATGTATGACACCTTGTTTTTTCTCAAATTTATCTAACCATCAAAATTAATGTTACAATCGAATTAAAATTATAACATAGGTTTAGCAAAGAAAAGAAATAGTTGCAATCTTTTTCTGTGAATGATCCATTCTTCTTTTTTATTCTCTTGCCCTTATTTCTTCTCCGTCACACATCAACAAAAAAAGCAAAACATAACAAAGCAGACAACGCCAGCACACAGACAAATTTCAAAAAATGTTTTTCATTTTTTTTATCAAACTACGTCCTTTGCCTCTTTATTCACAGAAAAAAGAGGCAAGTATGGATAATTGAATGTTCGGTGGGATTCAACAATGCTAAGGAGAACACAGGCTGCCAGTTGATATATTTTGTTGGCAAGAACTATATTTTTTTGGACTTGCCTTGATTTCATTATGGCAACATTTCTGTAATGTGGGCTTGTGTTGGAGCATATCAAAGTTTTGCTGTCGTTCAACAGATTGCTTATTGTTTTTTTAAAGTGAAAAAAGAATACAGTATTTCATAGACAATGTGAAGGTAAATGGTCATAAAAATAACTAGAAGGCTTTTTTGAAATCCTAATTGCCTTTTTCCTGGGTGTAAAATAGACTTTCTCCAATTTAAAGTAAAAAGTCCTCATCTTGCCATCTCGCATATCTATCTTTCACTTAGTTTTATTAATCTCTTTGCTTTGTCTTTAATTTTCTAGTTTTATGCAGTAGATGGATTGTCCATTATTTTGAGATGATTTTAGCTTTTTCAGCACTTTTCTTGTGAGGACTCGGTGCCGGGTCAGCGGGGGCAGATTCAGCACCTGTTTTTGTGGTGATGTAAAACAACAAGTTCTTTAGCTGCATGATCATATTGAGTGATTTAAGAGACAAATATATAGACATCAAATATAACTCATTTATTCATTAGTTCACAAGCCCTTATTACAAAGATTAAAATAAAAGAAAAGTTACAAATTTCTTAAAAGTGTCAAAAAGAAAGTGGAAAATCAGCAGGAAGCAGTATCAGCACTTTTCGGCTCTTAGCACCTTTCTTCAAGAATGAACTTCTGATCTGGGCACATTTCAAAAGTGCGGGCATTCGAATATTAGTTAGTTGTGAAACTAAGTACCGATAGATGTCATCTTTACAAATATTAAATAATAAGCAAAATAATTAATCATTTGACAGGAAATAAAAGTGGTACGAACTTATCCCTGCAAACCTATTTCAATTGCACTTGAAACTTAGCATAAAATTAATTGCAGTCACAAAAATAAATACAGAACTTTAGCGGTTGATATCCGAGACAAAATATGATTTTGTTGGGCAAGTACAAAACTAAGGAAAAGGGGGGTTCATTTTTGTTTTACATATCCCAACTTTCCTTTATACCTGCCCCCTCAAAGGCTTATCGGTATAAGCTCCTTATGATTTCCGATGTTGGACAACTCCGTCCTAACAGCTGTCTGATCAGACAAAGTATAAATCAACATAGAACCCTTGCTTTTCACTTATCCAAACTTGTTCATATATCATTTTATGTGACTTTAAAAAGCATTTTTATCAAATTTGTGCGATGTTAAGCAAAAAACATATTAAACAAGAGTAATAAAAGATATCTGGTACACAAGTTAAAAAGTTCAGCAGTTCGGATGAGTGACAGTTCACTCAATTTGCATTTAGGTTTTTGATATTAGCCTTTTTAGCCAATACTATAAGAGTAATTTTTATTTTCATTTCGATTTATGTTCTTCCTGCTCTTTCTTATTATGATTGAAGTTCAATTTTTTTTTAAGATACCGCGATAGCAGTAATATTTATTATAGCATTTATTAAGTCATTGAGGATAGCAATTATATTGATATAATATTATTATTGTTATTATTTCAATGATAATAATAATATAAGAATGAAAGAAAAACATAACAGAAATGATTGTCAAAATGAAAACACTTGAATTGAAATAATAGTCATTTTATAACATATGTATTGTTTATCATTATTGTTTAATGACAATAATGCTCATGTGATGATATAACTAATTTTCATAAAGATTATTAAGTATATATAATAAATAAATAAATAGCAAAATAATTTTTCCTATTTTCTTCTCCCGTTTTTCTTTCTTTTATACTTCTCTTCTTACCTTTAGGATTAGGATTGCCGAAAAATGGAGGGAGGTTGGAGTGGGGCGGCTGGCCGGGCGGCCAGAATGGGGTGGCCGGACGGCTACTTGCTGGGTGTTGTCCAGTTGAGGGAGGGCTGCGGCAGGAGGGAGCTGGCTGCTAAGTGGCCGGCTGCCGCTGCAGGAGGCTGGCAGGGATGGGAGGATTGCTGGCTGCTAGTAGGGGAATGGAGGGCTGCTGGGTTGGCTGACTAGGGTTTGAAGGAGGAGAGGGGTTGTGGGGAAGAGGTTTAAGTAGGGGGAGAGGAGGGGAGCGGGGGGGCGACCACGTAAGCCGACCAGCCTGCTCCAAAAATGGCGCAGGCGGCCCCTTCTGCGCTAGCTGCGCTTGTCGGGGGAATCGCAAGGGGGAGTCTGCGATCGGGGAAAATTGCAGAGAGTAGTAGAAAAATAGGGGAGAGAAGAATAGAAAATTAAAATTTTTGCATTTTTTCGCCATTTGGTGTCCAAAAATAACGAAACTTGACACCGAGGTGTGTTATGATATAACGAATACTCTCACGCCGAAAATTTTTGATTCAGACAAAGAATTTATTTTATATTGATTTCTGAAGTTTAAAACTTCAAAAATTAACCACGATTAAACGGCTCTCAGAATTTGATAAAATTTTTCGAGCAGCCTTTAAATAATATACTTAAAACAATGACACTGAAAAAGATGAATTCTGACATGTATTTCAATGTTCTTGATTTATTGAATTTAAATAATTTAGAAAAAAATAAAGTTGGAGTTTTCATCCGAATTCTCTCAAATTAGGACACTTTGATCTAAAAATTTTTTCTATCTAAAGGAAATTTTGTTTGCCCTAATTTGAAATTCCTCGGGGTCTTGATGTCTGAGGCGGGTTTTGACCTAATTTGAAAAGTAATGACATTGGGTCGTTACATTTCTCTCACTGCTAGAATTAATAGTTAGATATAGATAGCACTGTAAATGTTCACCTAACTACTGCAATTAAGAAATGTCAGACTTCGTATATCATGTTATCTTGTGCTTTGGATTATATATATATATATATTTATTATAGATATTTATTTTAATAATTTGCTGTGTTTCAGCATGATGCTGCTTGCCGTGTAATAGCAAGATTAAAAAAGGAAAGGGATGATGCAAGAATGCTATTATCTCAGGCTGAGAGACACATTCCTTTATCAACTGCCGTCACTGCAAATGACAATGCTATTGTTAGTAATGGGAAAAGAGGTTTGTGCTTTTTTCATAGTTGAAGACTAATGTTGATTGGCAAAATAACTTGGTTTTAAATTGCTACATGCCATTTTTACAGCTGCAGAGAATGAAATTGGCCCTGATGGGAAAAGAATTCGTCCTGGTATCACCTCTGTCATTATCACTGAACTTACAGAGTGTAATACTATGCTCTCAGGGCAGAGGAAAAAACGCCAGGTATGGTATTTGTATACTAGTTTCTGTCATAAATACTTGTTTTAAGGTGTTTCTAATTTTCTACTCATGCTGTTTTTCATTTTAATTGCTAATTAAAAGATATAAATACAAGGCTAGTGTATATGATTTGGGAAGATGTAAGTTCTGAGTTTATGCTCTTATCTAATAAAATTTTTTTGATAGATCAAATTAACTTTATTGTAAATGTTTTATCTTGTTCACAGCTGTCATTTAATCTCTCTTTTTTTTTTTCTCTTAGGTTCCACAAACATTGGCATCCATTGATGCTTTAGAAAGATATACTCAAGTTTCTAGCCATCCCCTTCATCGAACTAATAAACCAGGCATTCTCACTGTGGATATCCATCCTACAAAGGTAAAAATATCACGAATTTTCTTCCCTTCTTTCCATTCTGCTCTGTCATGCAAAAATTTCTTAGGTCACACTTTATTAAGGTTGGATTGTTATCTCAAAGAAAAGTCAAATGGTTCAGCAAAAGCAATATTGTTCATCTGCTGGAAAATTCTCAATTTTTTGTTTAGCAACCAGTCAATGTCAATATTCATAGAAAACACATTAATATCATCACTAGGGAAGTTTTGTTTATCATTCCTTTCTAAACCTTTAAATTTATTTTAGAAGTGCATCTTGATACATTTCCACAAATGCAAGTTTCTAAATTATAAAATGCCAATAATATCTTTTTTTCTTTTCTTAAACTTTTTTAATTAAATAGCACGCCTAAAATCATTTGTGGAATGTAGTTATATTTTAAATGACTGTTATGTCTGCTGTTAAATAATTAGAATAGGTGGATATTCTTGAGATAAGTGCCATTAAAGTTTGTTTGTGTATAAACTGTGGAAATGAGAGTCAATATGGACAAGGCAAGGTGATTGTGATGGAAGTAAGCTATGAAAAAGGTGGTAGAGGAAAGTTTTTTTGTTGAACTTTATTATAAAGGATTTTGGCACACTAGAATCAACAATAAATTTGTCTCAAAACCTATTGAATAATCAATATACATTAAATTGAGCTTTAATCCCACTATGTGGAGGTATTGAACAGACAGTGTGTTTTAGAAGTGCAACCCTTGTCGATGGGATATATTATTGCCAAATGAGAGTCATTCTAATCTAAGTTTACTTTATGCTAGGACTTGTTTGAACCTAATCCATACCAAATTGAGTACTTGTTTGGATTTGGTCTCATGTCATCGTTAAATTAAGGATCCTTTGATTTTTCATTGTTAGTCCAGGGAATTGAGGGATGGAGGAAAGAAAATGAATTCATTAAAGTTTATATTTGGTAGCTCTGAGTGGCAAAGGAATCACCGCGATGTTTACTCATACAAGGTTGGTGAGGGATTGTGGTGCCTCTATCAGATGAGTGATGGGATTGAGAGAGAGATTCACGGACTTAATATAGATGTTTCAACAATGAAATTTGGGGACAATAGTGGATAGTGCATATTAAGTTATATATATTTTTTGGAACCTTTTATGGACAGTATATAATTTTGTATTCATTAGAAAATCTCTTACCTTTTATTTCCTTGTTATTTTTCTATAAATAGTGCTGCCTATATCTCGGTTCCTTCTATTCAGTAATAGAATGAATTTTTTCTTTCATATATCAGTATGAGATTATAGATTAATTGATTTGTTATCTTTATTCTTACCCTTCATTTGGCTTGTTATCTTTATGTCCCAACATCGTTCTCTGCTTGTCGACCAAACTTGCTGCTGTAGCCATGCTCTTTCTCTTCTTTAGAGGTGCTAAGGATGCTAGCACTCGAATTTGAAAGTATGTATCAACTAGTTCATCAATTACTAAACTAGGAACACCTTTTGCTAATTTCTGGTATCACTACTAGAAATGACGCAAATTCATCAATGCCACAAAATTTTTGCTTGTTTTAAAAACCAGATGGCATTAAATTGTCTGATATAAACTTCTTAAAATGACACAATTTTTATGTTGTAAACAATTGTGAGGGGAATCATATACCAAATAAGACCAAGCATCTAGCTTGTATGCGAAGATAGCATTTCCTAGACTTCATTTAGCTTAGTGGCTTACATTTGATCGATGAATTGAATCTAAATCTTGTTCTGCTTTAAGATTAGCACTCCTAACTAGAATTTTTTTATAGCAATAAATGTTCAGTTTTTTTAATGTCTACATTTTTTATTTATAATCACAAACTAAAATTGATTTTCTTAGTCAGCATTACTGAAAAACAATTCTCGGAAGAGATGCAAATGAGACTAGCAGAAAGCTGTGGCAAGCCAAATAAGAAGCCAAAATTCCATTGTAGAGTTGTAATCAAAGTACACATTGTTCTGAGGCAAAAATTGACATTAGAGCCTGAACAAAGTGTGAGTAGAGATTGTTGCAGAAATGTAGCCAGAGGAGAACGTTGCCTCATGGAGGTTTTTTGCTATCACAAATGACTATAGGGATATGTCAGAGCACTTTTCAAAGGTTTATTTTTAACTGGAAAAAAGATTTTGAGTTTGTAACACTTTTGATAGGTTTTGGATATCTGAAGACTAGAATCTAGAACTAAATGAGCCTTTAGTTTGGGTATTCCATGGACAAAATTTGGCTTGTGAGCCACAGAGAAAATCTACATGAATCGCTTTGTTTTGATTGTTTGAATAATCGATTATTTTTGCATTGCCCATGTAGTTGTGTACTATTTGTAAAAATTATACATGAGCTCGTTCTCTTTCTATTTTTCAATTTTGGAACCAGTCTTAGAAAGCAAAATGATTGTTTTATATTGCATACTGGGATAGGTCAACACCCTGTAGTGTTCTTAATGACTTACAGGATCTCATTGCAACTGGAGCAATTGATACAAATGCAGTAATTTTTGATCGGTCCTCAGGTCAGATTTTATGCACGCTCACTGGACACTCCAAAAAGGTTGCTGCTGCCCGTATTGTTTCATTGTTATTTTTTCTCTTTGCGTTCATATCACTAGTTATTCATTTGCTATTTTTTTTTACAACTATCTTAGGTAACAAGCGTGAAATTCATACCAAAGGATGATTTCTTAGTGACTGCATCTGGAGACAAGGTCTGTTTCATGATATTCTTAAAGTATGTATGAAGCGTATTATTATTTTTGCTCATTCTTGTTGTCATTGTATATTTATATAGTTCTTTGATTATATTTGATAAATCAATTTAATATTATTGAAGGTGGCCATTTTAATCTTGCTTAAACTTCCTGTTATTTAAGTGGATGTTCATTAAGCTAATTTAAATATTCATCAGCGATTGTTGTTTTTTTTGACAATTGTTAAAAAAAGGCATGCAATTTATATGCTTAGCTTTGTGATATAAATATAATTACATTCTCTGTGAATCGTCTGGTGACAAAGTCTGTTTCATGTTGACTATGTATTCGTAATACTTTCTTTTTTATCCTCGTTGATGTTTTACTTGTAATTATTTAGATAGCTCTCTGATTGTATTAGATAAATCAATAATATTCAGGGTGACCATGTCAAGTTATCAATTTTAACTTCATGTTGCTCGAGTGGATTTTTTAGGTAATTTAAATATTCATCTCTGATAATTGTTTTCCTTGACAATCCTTGTAAAGAAACTTGTGTGACCAAACTTTGATTTTTGTGCCACATCTATTTGCTTGTAATTTGGAATATAATTTGTGTTCTTGCAATTCAAATATCAGTGGCCTAGTTCGTTTAAACCAGTCGTATCAAATTGGAAAAAAGATTGGTGTTTGGTCTAGATTAAGATTAGTTTATTTTGTAAAACTGCTGCAAAAATATCGGTTCCTTTTTATGGAACTAATAAATATAAAAGACATGTACCATTCCGTATGCGATGCACGTTTTATCATTTGATAAAAATATAAGGGCTTAACATTAATTTAGGTCTTACAAATCTGTTTACTATTATTTAATTATGCAAGCACAAATCAAACAAAAGATTATTTAAAACTATAAGCTTTCTGTTCTGATGCTAAACAGAAAATTGAATTTGGTCTCAAGTTGTTAGAATAAGCCTGATGCTACCGATGATGAACTGTTAACTTATACCATACTGATTGAGTTATATTTGGTTTTTTTTTGTTCTGCTTCAATGTCTTCATTTGATGGTTGATTTAGATGGATAAGTTTTCACACTTGATTTGAATATGATACAAATGATGCCTGCCAGAACACATAATCTAAAGATTTAACCATAGTATATCAGATCAATATCCTTTGCTTCATTTTAAACATGCATGCATCCAAATTTGTATTAGTTGCTAAAATGAGATGTTCTTATACAAATTCCAGAGAATTTAAAAAAAAAGGAAAAAACTGATTGAGATGCTTAACCCTATGATATTGGAGGCTTTCAAAAGTTCTGCAAAATAACCTCTGGAATATTAAAAGTACAATAATTGAAAGAGACGTGGTTACACAAGAACACAACCACCATCACCATCACTGCTAAGCCTGAGTCCCATCTAGTTTTAGCCAGGGTTCCTGCTTATCTTCTTATTCTCCGCTATATTTGAGCAAGCTTCCAAAGCACAAAACAAACTTTTACAATCTAAATTTCAATGTGGTTAACACTCATTTTCTTGTTTTCTACTCAGGAACATTAGAATCAATTTTTTATCTTTGAAATTATCTAGAATCTATTTTATTATTAGTTTTGGTATCAAAGCTGCAGTTCTAACGTGCAAGTAGTATCTATTGATAACCGGAGGATTGGGTAGGGCCCCTTGGATATTTTTTAGAATACGATATCTACTTGGCTATGAACAGGGGATGCAGCTGGAGATCGTATTTCTTGCTTCAAGAAAGAGCTGACAATGCATGTGGCCACAATTATGGCTGCTTCAAAGCACTTGTTAGTCAAGTGAACCACCTTCACTACCATAATGTACTCTTCTCTCTGCTGCTATCTAGTGAGTGGGATTTGCAATCATTTCAAGAAAACTAGCTAAAATAATTTGTCACCACGGGCTGAAGTTGTCGCGATCTAAAAACATCTAAAGATCAGCTCTTCTTCAAGGCAGATACAAAGTTTGAGTTGCCTTCAATGACACCAACACATCAAAGTTTAAGTGATTTATGATCTTTGAGAGATTTTTCATGGTTTATGATTACTCTGATTGAAAGAGTGTCGTATTTGTTCGCTTAATGTTGCCACATGCATTAGTGTGTTGGAACTAAAAAATTGTATATTCGGAACTTGGAGATAAATATGCAATGTGTAGATACACAATGTAATTACAAGGTATGAATTGCTGAATGATAGATTTGTATTTATGAAATATATAATTGGTAGCCATCACACATGTTCAAGGTTCTGCAGTTATTGGTCTTTAAAACTTGTGCCAAAGCTACTGCATTTTAGCAAATAAATATTATCAAATAAACAAGTAAGTTCTGCTTGTTATTGCAAAGAATTCATAGAAGATCAATACCAGACCACGATATTACCGCTGCAAAAAACAATGACATACCCTTGTAGATCACTGAAATTTTTTTCATAGAAAAAAAGTTTGAATGCAAATGTTCCTCTCTAATTCATTAGAAATCATTGAAGCGGTAGAGGCGACCAAAAATTGATCTTGTAATAGCGTTGCTATTTTCAATTAAACAAAAATTTCTGCTTGTCATTGTTAAGAAATTTAAGGCTGAGGATTCATGCATAGGGGAGCAATACCAAGCCATGATATCACCTCTGCAAGAAACCATGGCATACCCTTAAGGATCACTGAAGACAAAAATTTGAATAGAAAATTCCTCTTTAATTCATTAGGAATCAATGAAGCGGGAGAGATGACCAAAAACTGATCTTGTTTTAGCCTTGTTATGCTTGCATATGTCAGTGAAGAAGCAAGTAAAGAACTCTTTCACCTCATGATTAAGAGAAAAACTTTTAATCATTCATATTCTTTTTTTGGGATCCATGTAGTGAGGAGAACCTTATTTTTAAGGTTTATGCGATAAACTTGAACTAGTCATCATGAAACATCTTAAAATCTTACTACTTTTATTGATTTCAATAGAGTAATTCATGTCCGGTATTGAGTAATGCATTTTTTGGTTACCTTTCTATAAAATAATCATTGGCATAGTAGTTTGTGTACCATAAAAGGTGTATGCCAAATAGATTTTGTTGGTCCGTATATATAGGATAATAATTGTATATCTATTAAGCAACAAGACTTCATACTTGTACAGGGAGGAAAAAGTGTTAAGTTTTATCTATTAACTCCACATTCTGAGGATATGTAAAAGGCTACCAGATTGTTGGATCCACCAGAGAAGTCCTTTTGTTGATGAATGACACAAGAAGAATCATTCCAACCCAGTATTTTTGAATCTGATTTAGAAACTGTACAACTCAGTTTTCTCTCACACCTTAGGCTGAATGAAAGTAGATTCTAGGGATATAAGAAGAAAACTTTCATCCTGTTTAAAACTGATCTGCAGGTGCAAACAACTTATGATGGTGAACCGATCCAGAAATTTATGAGATGAACAAAATTGTTGCCATATGGTTTAAAGAACAATTACTGAAATATGATTGATTAAATTGTAAATTTGCAGTTTGAAATTCAAAAGGGGAGGGATGATCAAGAGTAATAGAGAGAAAATTTGAATGTCAGGGATTAAAAATTGATGTTTCCACAAAACTTTCTTAATGTGGATTGGTCATCCAAATATTGAATTAAGGGACTATTATCTTGATTCTATATTCTTATCTTTATTATGAGTTTCTTATCTTTTTTTGAATTATGATAAAAACTAAGATAAGGACTGTTTTATCCAATATTCTATTTATACTATGTTTTGTTGGAACTTAAAGACTTGGCATAACAAAAATTCTATAGTATTTAAATGCAAGGTGATTTATGATACCTGTCTCTTGGGTATATTAACAAATCAATTATGCTTCTTTATTCTTTATCCTGTAATTTCCAAAGGTTTCATTGTTTCTAATTTTTAGTCTATGACACCAGTCCCCTCTCCTATTTGGTATACTTGTAAAATAGCTATGTGCCTTTCTGTTCTTCTATAGAAACCCTAATTTTTATTGTTGTAATTTCTTACTAATTTTGAGAACCATCACCGCGCCTAGGAGCGTAAATGAGTCTCACATGAGTTATCAATCTTGCTTGTGCTCGACTCATTAAATTTTGAGCTTTACACAACCATGCTCATACTTCTTTACAAGTTAAATATTATCCATGTCTATTGCTTGTGGCTTGTTTAATATTGAGTTAGCCATGGGGAGAAAATGAACATGATTAAAAGATGCAAAATTGCTAAATAGACCTAAAGTTTAATGTCTGATCAATCTTGAACATATTTCTACTTCAGAAGTTCACTTTGTAAACTACAACATATGGAGTGCATCTATTATGACAAAAGCCAAATAAATATTATCTGCTTCTATAAATTCAAATAATAAAATGGTTATAATTTAGATGCTGTAGTTTTTTAAATGTTCTTTTTAATAGAGATTTATTCTGTATTTTGGTAAATATAAAAGTTGTGCCAAATATGAAAATATAAAGAAGTTTAGGTGCTTACAAGAAATACAACAAATTATAAATTTCAACATTGAATCGTCTCGATTGAACAAAATGTTCTCTATGTTTGGCTCATTAAGAAAAGATGCTTAAAAGTTATGCCTAGGGTCAGCTTATTTTCATAATGAACAAGTTGAAGACTAACTTTTATTATAAATTTGAACATGAACTGTTCGCGAATGGCCATGTTTTTTTAACAACCTGATGCGCTCAATCTGAATTAGTATTGTTAAGAGTGTGCTTCATTTTGCGTATTAAGCATAACAAGGGCTTTGCAATAGCATATCATAGGAAGCAGCTATTTTGAAAAGCACTTTCACAGCGCTTCGATGCACAGAGCCTTGCACAATTTTCTATTGTCATTTGATGATTTGATGGGTTAAGGTGTTCAATGACACCTAATCTCCATTGCTAGATAATCAGCAAATGTCATGTTCCCATTCAATGAAACAATTTAATCTCTTTAACAAAGAGAATATGTTTGCAAACTAACGAGTTTTAAATAGTGTGTGTGTATATATATATATGCATATTAATAAAGCTAATAAAGTGAAGTATAACAAATAGGGAGTTGGTGACCTCAAAAACTAAAAAAAGAAAAACAGGCAAATTAAAAAATTGGTCAAAAAACTTCCACAGGAATCAAAGTTCCAACAAAATATAAAATCCAAATGATCCACTTATAATATGGAACCATTTTTTCTTTTTCTTTTTTTTATACGGAAGTTGAAAAGTATCTCTGAATCCAAAATGATGTCGTTGAGATCTTCTTAAGGTGTTCCCCAAAGAAGAGCCAAATTCTTCTCTCGGAATAGAATGATCCCTACCAGTATGGGCGGATGAAATTCAGTTGCATGAGGATTTAAGTTCGAATGCCCTTCCATAAATGAAGATAATTTCGAGGATGGTGGGACGTTCTTTATGGCCCTTCTCCTCAAAACAAAAGAAGCAACATCAATATGACGTTGGAGCACTTCTAAGGGGACATCCACAAGAACTTTGTCAGCCTCATTGAAATTCACTTCGACCCTCCTCTTCAGAAGTTTGGGGGCTGCCACCAGAAGATTATGAAGCTGTTGATAAGAGAACTCTGCATACGACGCAACCAAAGCCTCCTCCACATCAAAACGAGGGATCAGACTGAGGTGAAGTTGCACCCGAGCAGTCATCTTGATTCCCAACAAGATTTTTTTCAAATGCATTGCCACATATGACACCCATTAAAAGAGATCCCGAGTCTGCAGTCTCAGTCGAGGTCACAAGAGGCTCCCCACCGACTTGGAGAATAGTTTCCAAGGCATTAATTTCTTTCTAAAGATACACAATTTTTGTTTTCTTTTTCAATCCTTCTTCAATTTAGAATGAAGTTTAAAACAATGAGATTCGTCGTGGCCAATAATCAAGCAATGAGAACCGTAGATTGGATGATTTTCAATGACACACTCTTGAAAGTATCCGTTTCTTTTGTCTTTAATACATATCTTAGAATCAAAACCTTGTATTAAATCTATCTCCAAGAACCCGAGCCAAGGACGATCAAATCAAATTACCCGTCACGTAATAAACTTTCAAAGGTTTCCCAAAGAATAGAGAATCGAACGAGTGATCAAATGAACCATAAGGAGGGGAAGTTTGATCCAGACCGTAGCCATCGGCGGTTCATATGTAGGATTAAATGTCATTGTTCATTTTACTATTTTCATTGGCCAATTTTCTATGAATTAGACCCCTCTAGCAAAGATCCGGGAGTAATCTATTTCATTCAACAACTTTATAATCACATGTCAAGTGTCGATGAGACCGACCTGAGAGTCGGCAACTAAACCAAGGTTGAAGAATTTTTAGGTAGCACACATGGATGGTATGCTACTAAGAAACTTCCCAATCAGTGTAAACACGAGCGATTTTGCAAGAACTTGTATTTCATCTTCAAATAGAATAAGAGCAGGTTTGCTTCGAAGATAGACCATGGACTTGATACCTATCAAATCAACTGCATAGGAGGTGTTTGCCAATACTTTTCGGAAGGATTTAGAAATTGTTGGCTGCTCCACATACCGCACACAAAGGTCGGGCAACACGTCTGAAACTTCTATTCCTCAACCATAATGGCACAAGCATCGATTGACGAACTCGAGTTGTCGTCGAATCTTCCAGGCTCCCGTGGCACGCACAAGACACGAGCAGTTGACAACGTGGCTATCGACGAACTCGCCGCCTCTAATTTTTCATGAGCGCCGTTCGTGACAGTAAGAGCGAGAGCGAGCACTATCTCCACATTAATGATCTCAAAAAAAATTTATCTAGTGGATTAATTTATTTATTTCAAGACCAAAGATTAAATCTTACTATCTTAATCATTGTTATTGGATGAGCGTTTGATTCTTTAAAGCACGCTTTGCTTTGCATTGTTTTGATTAAAATGAAAAATGGACATTATGCATTGCGTTTTAAAAACACTGATAGGGATTTATACTTGTACGCATAAATACACAGCACGTATATCAAATTATCAAGCTGATTTCTTGTTGAATTGAACTTATACTGAGCAAGTTATTCTTTTATTTTAACTAATTTTTTAGGCAAGTAATTTTGATAAATATCATATTTAAAACTGTTGACATTATTTCATTCTCACATAGAAATGCTTATTATGATTTTAAATTATTATTTTAGATTGCCAATTTAAAGCAGCGTTTAGACAACTTCGTAGCAGCTGCGCTTTCTATAAATATGTTCCAACATTATAAGACCATTTGTGGATTGATTTTAGGTTGCTTTTTAGAAGACATTCCAAATTAGAGTTTTGTAGAAGCAGTTTTTAAACTTTATTCTAGGAGCTTTTCATTATTCGGTAGTGTCCCTCTCTTCCCTCGATGAACATGATTTCTCCCCTTTGTTGCATCCCCATAACCTTAGTAATTCTTCACTGCACTCTTCCCTTATAACTACTAGTATTCCAGACAACTTCCTCACTTGCGAACCCCTAGATGATGATATTAAACTACTAAATGCTCTGAGCTTGCAGAACTTGGCATGATTTGTAGCTAGTGTGACCTCATCATAATCTCTATTATGTAAGCTATCTTAATCGATGTCAATTATCTCATTGCAAACAATTTTGGTCACCAGACGTGGCTCCCATGATCTCTAGAGCCATAGTTTGACAAAATTCCTCTGCCAAAAGACCAATTGCAATACTTTTCATTTTGTCATATCTTTGTTTTACATTTTGTGAGCCACTATTAGTAATCCCCATACCCATAGTCTTTTTGAATAATAATAATAAGAACAATAACAATAACAATAATAATAAAAATAACAACAACAATAATAATAATTATTAAAAATAATAATAATAATAATAATAATAATAATTTGTCATAATTTGTGAATTTTCATTTCATTATTAAAATTTACTAATTATATAAAGGATGTTACTTGAATTTGTATCGTGCATAGTAATATAGTCGCTGGATCTTCATAACAACTGCCTCTCGTGCAAACGAAGTCTAATTTCAATTAGTTTTATTTTTGTCTTTTTTTCTTTCATAACATTGCCTACTTTATTTCTCAGATGTATTGCTCTTTATCATTATGAAAGAGTTGCTAAATTGACGACTCTAGGATCTGAGGGCTCATAATTTTTCTCTTAGAATGCTTTATGATTTTTTAACAAGAGATTGTATTGACAAAACTAAAGAGTGTTGAAACGTGGCTCATATTTTTTTTTTTGTATTTTAAAGATGGATGAAATGGTGTAAATAAAGGTAAATGATTATAAACTAAGTGATTACCGCAGTCTAAGATTAGATCGATGCGCTTGAGAAAGTTCAGATGCTTGAGAAACATCTCGAGTGCCAAATTCTGTGCTCTTTTCTTTCATAACATATATGTATAGCAGCACATGTTACTGTAGATCTCTTGTTAGCATATTAGCCGATACAATGATTATTCCAATACAGTTTTTGAACAAAACAGAAACCTGCTGGTAATTTTCTCACTATATTGCCCTGAGTTCTATTTTACAACCCATTAACCTTCCCCATACCTCATTAGAGTCTATTAAACCAATATTATGTACACATTTGATGTAAAGTATTTTGATTATACTTGGGATGCTTATTCGGTTGGGAGTGGGGATGAGTAGTTTCTTTTGCCCCTTTGGCAAATTGCTTGAATGTAGTAAATAATTTTACCTGAAAAATTAGTTTGATTGGCTTAGATTTTGGTGATCAGAAATATAGAGAAACATTTTGTGATTTTATTGTGATGACTCAAAAAATTGTGCTTGGTAGTAATTTAGCTGCACATCATGGTTAAAATATGCAAATGCATGATGATGACAAAGATCATGAGATTGGAGTGTCATATACACATATTTTAATGAAAATATGATTTCTATTCAAAATAAAATGATGTACAAGATATGCCCCCAAATGACTGCTATACTAGAAAAAGTTTAGCCTTGTCATATTCTTCAAAATCCTTCAAATGCATACGAAAACTTGTCAATCACCCTGAAGAATAGCTCTTTATTGATAAAATCTCATGTCTTGCATTTTCCTCTACCTTTTGTTGATGATTAAAAATGTGGGAGGATTCGAAAGCATTTTTGTGCTTACAGAAGAAGGCATAGTGGATCATCCTTGGAAGCTAGCCTCAATTTCATACAACATATGAGGAAAGGCTTTCTTCTATTTGAAAAATCTTTGATCCTCTAAAATCACAAGTTTTATAGTTTCCATTGAAGAAATAGATGACCGTTGATTGAAAAACAACCTAAATCTTGAAGTCACTTTTCACACCCACCTCTTACTCACTAGTCAAATGTACCACCATTTACAAACTCTCATTTGCTCTTTTGTTTTCATCATGTCAAATAGAAGCTATCTTATTCTTGGCAGTAACTTTAGAAGGTCTGAGATCAGGTTGCAATCAGAAGCAACTTGCTGAGTGGTACCAATGGTTTTGCAATTCGAGTACTACTTGGGAATTTTATCCGTTACCACTTGCTATGAAAAACCATAATCATCAGTCCTAACCAAGTCTGGGATTTATTGTCAATTGAGAAATAAAAGGCTGTTAAATATTTTGGGTAGGCTCATTTGTAAGGAATGGCACTCTAAAAATAGATTATGATAATCACAAAGTGGATTAGTTGCAGAAATGAATCTAAAACTTGGGATCCACTTGATTGGTGATCCAAATTATTAGCAATCCGGAGACCACTAGAGAAGTCGCATATGTAACTTTTTCACAAGAGTGGAGATTTCAGCAAACATTCGAGCATAAACTTTCTCGTTAACAAGATTTAGACACGTACATATGATCTATCAGATCAACGGATCAATCATCACTGAACTTGTAAGTTCGAAGGCTATTACCCTTCATGGAGCTGCCCATAGGAAATTTCCAAACAAAACAAAACTCACCAACATGAGGCCGGCAGGTTTTTTGTCAGGAGCAGTTAAAATTTCTAGGATAGAGATGCCAATTATGGGTTTAATGGAACTGACCAGAGACAGCTTGAATGAATGATTTGTAGGTTCTGGTGGAGGATGAGACACCATCAACCTCAACTGAGGAATAAGGCGCATCAGTGCTACCTTAACCCACCAACATGAGGCAGAACAGAAGTTTCCTCATTAAATCACAAAAAATTGGAGCCACCATATGAATAAAAATGAGCTGACCTTCAAGAAAAAATATATTATTAATGCATTATGGCAAAGACAGACAACAAACAAGACGTGGGTAGCAAAAGACTCCAACAATGGCAACACTGATTTACCCATAGGATCCCCACCACTAGGCAACAAGGGACAGTCCATCAAAACAGGGCATGACAATGACATTGTTTACAGAGAGGGAATGATGACATGGTAGCAGCAGGGGTAATGCACCGCTCACTGTGCAACCAATATGGAGGCTAATGCACCGCTCGCTGTGCTAAGAGGTGGCACCTTAAGAGGAACAAACGGGAATGATGACATGGTAGCAGCAGGGGTAGAGGAAATACAAACTCACATGACTCCACCTACAAAGGAGATACTGATCTAAGATGACAATATCTGCATGACAAGCCCTTAGAACTTGAACTAAAAGTAGAATTCATGATTTCATAGAAAGTTGTGATTTTCTGTTGGGATATCCAAGAATTTCGCTGGGCACATATATAATGCCGAGTGCAGGGGTATGTGTTTGAATTCGTAAACTATGCGAATATAATAAAATTATTTGTATTGGAGTTCGAGAATTTGTTATCGGAATACAATTTAATATATGAAGAGTCAATTGCTGTTAAGAGTTGCGGATTTGTTGAAAGTGGGACAAATATGAATATTGAGAAAACCACAGTACAATGTGCAGTGCAGGAAGTCGACTATACATCATTTCTCATGTGCTGATATAAAGGGATTTAACAATTCTGTAAAATGCGAATAGTGTTATGATTTAGTTGAGATTCTTGGATTTAAACTCTTGATAATTCAAAATTTTAAATCCCATTAGCCATATTTTTGTCTTGAGACCAACTTATTTAAAAAAATATGCTTCCTAATTCACTGCTCGCTCTCTGACTTTTTTATTGTCTAATCATTAAAATCTTTTACATAAAAAAAATCCTTCCAAGAAATTTGTTTAGCCCATGTGTTCTACTTTTATTGGAATATTTGAAACGCTTAATCCCAAAATTTACGTACCTCTATTATTTTTTTTACTAGCTATATATTAATGGCATGCTGTCATATTGTTTCTGGGGATATATATGGTCTTTTGTTTCGTTACAATAAATTTTTGTGTGATAAATATGTACGCTTCTGACCTCATCAGTCTTTCCTTAAATGTGCCTGATTGCAGACTGTTCGAATTTGGCAAGGCACTGATGATGGCAATTACAGTTGCAGAGATGTCTTGAAGGACCATACAGCTGACGTGAGTACACATGCTTAATATTTTTTGCTTTATGAATTTTAATAATGCTAATCGCTGATTTTTTATTTTGGTCTAGCTTCTATTGATTTTTACATGATTTCAGTAAAAAGTTAATTTGAGGATGGATAATAGTGCGACTACACATTTTGGTTTTGCTTAATATTATAGATTATCTCAATGCATTATCTAACAAAACAGTACTTTCATTTCTTTTCAGCAAATGAATGGCATACACGTGTCTTTGAAAGAATTTATTTACTTTTTCCAAACTACAGAAACATATGCTTTTTGTTTTATTGAAAATTTTTCGCTATTTCCTAATGCTATAAGCAAGTCCATTGAACAAGAAGTGTTGGTGTTCTTTAGAAAGAATATGTCAAGGAATGTTGAATTGATCTATGAGCTTCTTCTAAAGAAGTCATTGCTAACTAAATATGTAGTAATGAAAACTAATATGAAATTTTACTTAAATTAATCTGAAAATTTTAATATTTGATAACTTCGATAATTTTCTTGAGTAAATTTCTTACATTATATATGCAGTGTTATTATTCATCTGTTGCAATCGCATTTTTTTCTATCCCTTCAACTGACTACTATCTTTTCCCTTTGGCAGTAAACAGTTGTGTTAATTCCACTATCTTTCGCTATAATTCTGAATAACTATGTTATAATTTTATCAATCATTATTTGTCATTTGTTCTTCATAGATATGTTATTTTGGGCATTTAATAATTTAAAAAAATAATAATTTACTATTGAAGGTCCTGCTTTTGGCTGAGAATATGTTTTTTTTTGTGAAATAAATTTCCTTATGTAAATTTTTCAGCCAAAAATGAAGCTTGAAATTCTCCTAGGATGAGATTTTATTTGTTTTAGCGCATGATATGATTGGATTCCAGGTTTGAAGTTTTCTTTATTTATTTAGTTCAGTTTTCCTTTTTTTTTTTTTTCATTTTTAAAAATTATTCTGTTAATCATTCAACATCGTAATCCATTCCTCAACATAGCTCTGCACTAGTTTGGCTAGCTAGGATTTGTGTTTCTTCTGTGTTTTATATTAATCTGTTCCTCTTGTTTTTGACATGGGTTCTTAGTTATTGTTTTACTGGATACACATACCTCCCTGTATAAATCCTGACTCAGCGCTTATTTTCCAGATGCTTTTACTCGTCTTACATTAACCTACGTGTTTTCATCTCATGTAAACTTTGAATAGGTTCAAGCAGTGACGATTCATGCTACCAATAAATACTTTGTGACTGCTTCCTTAGACAACACTTGGTGTTTCTATGATCTGGCTTCTGGAACTTGTTTGACTCAGGTCTTGATACCCCCACCTCTCATAACTTCTTCCATGCATATGATACTGTTTGTCTTTTGGACTTACTAGTTAAATAGAATGAACCTGCAGGTTGGTGAACCCTCTGAACAAGAAGGCTATACTTCTGCTGCTTTTCATCCTGATGGTCTCATCCTTGGAACCGGCACTTCTGAAGCCCTAGTTAGAATCTGGGATGTTAAATCTCAGGTTTGAAGTTTTTTTTATGATTTTTGTCAATGAAGATGGTATTTTTTCTGTATGCTAATTTAATGAACTTTTTTGGCAGACTAATGTTGCAAAATTTGATGGACATATGGGATCTGTAACGGCATTGTCATTTTCTGAAAATGGTTATTTTCTTGCGGTATGCTTCTTAATAATTATGACATTACATTCATTGTGAAAATCTGGTATCAATTCCTTGCACTCTATACTTGAACCAGACTGCAGCCCTTGATGGTGTTAAGCTTTGGGATCTTAGAAAATTGAAGAATTTTAGATCTTTTGCACCCTATGATTCAAATACTTCAACAAATGCTGGTATGATTGTTTTTGTGATGAGTGCTTTCCAATTTCTTAAGCATAAGAATGAAATAGTAAATGATTGTTAATTTTTCATTTTGTTAATTGTGCTTAGCTTTATTTATAGATGTGGTTTAAATAGTCAATAAATGTAGAAAACATGTCTATTTATTCTATTCATTGTATAAACATCTTTTTCAATGGTTGGGGATCATAGAAGTGCATTTGTAAAAATGGTGTGCACGATATACAATTTGGTTGATATTTATAGAAACATATTTATGTAATAATATAAATATTAAACATAAATAATTTTTGTCATAAGTTGATATTAAGTTAAGCATTGATTGCTATTGCTTACACAACAACATTAATATTCATGCTGTTAGTAAATGAAAGTAAATAATCTGATAGTGTGCTTAATTTAAAATTATAATTCATTTGTTATGCTTAAATATTTTGTAATTGTGCAAATTACATTGTAGTCCATGTTTAAATTTATTTGCATGTAATTACATAATTATTTATAACAATAATTTTTATTATATGGTATTTATATGTAGATCTTCATAATTCTTAAACTCAAATTTTTTTTTTGTGAAACAAATGAACGTTTTCTGGTCTGTATCATTTTTGTTAAAAAATGTAAATATATTCAGAACAAAATCATTTGGATGGGGTTTTTATCTATTCATTAATATATTTTTTTGTTTTTGAGATCGTTGTGCGTTTGGTTCTTAAATTTTGTTTGTGAATTGTATTTTTTTATCTGTTGTTTTGAGGAACTTCTCTTTCAAATTATTCAATTGTTTTTTTTTGTGCTTGATGTTTTTTTGGCAGTTGAATTTGACTACAGTGGGAGTTATCTTGCAATTGCAGGTTCTGATGTAAGGTATGTTTTTGGAATATTTGTGAAGAATTGCTGAACAATCAGTTTAAGTTTCACAGGACAATCGCATGCTATTAAGGCTGCCTTCTTTAAATGAAAGCATATGCTAATGACATAAATTGTTAATAACTTTTGCAACAAAATGTTTTGTATTTGCAGGGTCTACCAAGTAGCAAATGTCAAGATGGAGTGGAATCTCTTAAAGTCTTTCCCTGATTTGTCCGGAACAGGTTATTTTTTATTATTATCTTTTTTTTTTTTTACTTCACTAACATTACAAGCTTTCTTAAGATGTATTTTTGGTTTCATTACAAAAACTACAGCAAAAAAACCTTGTCTTACTAAACTAGCTAAGAATTTATAAATGCTGCACTTTATATAAATATATTCTGTTTGGTTTTTATCATTTGGGGATTTGCTTTTTATCTACTGCTTTATGTAAAGCAGATCCTCATAGAGCAGTTTACCATATGGTCTGTGTATTTTGCCCTCCACTACCACTGATCTCTGCCAACTCGCCAATTGTTCGCTTGCCTCTTGACTGTTATTGATGCGGTGAATAATGCAGTATAACAACAAATCATTCGAACAACAGTTTCTACAACAACTTTTTTGATAAGGGCATCTAACGGTTTACACTTGTATGTTTAAACCATCTAAAAACAACTTCCACTAAGTTTATTTCTATCTTAAACTTGCTATGAATGCACTGATTACTCAGCATATAGTTTTCGTGTATTCCTCAGATATCTGCTAGCATTAAATTTTATCTCTATCATTTTGTATCGTTATTGCATTTAAACCTCTTTGTAACCTCCAACAAAAAGAACATATGCACACTATTACATGATCATCTCTTGCAGTAGTCCTCTTGCTGTTTTGGTTCTTTTGCTTAATGATTTGCAATTCGACAGGCAAAGTGACATGCGTCAAGTTTGGAGAGGATGCCAAGTATTTGGCCGTCGGCTCGATGGACCGAAATCTTCGAATATTTGGCCTTCCAGAGAGCGAAGTAGATGGCCCTAGATCTGCCGATTGACAGCCATGAAAGCATTCCGAATTATATCCTGAAGTTAAAAGCAAATATGCAGGGCACGAGGAGATCCGAAGGGCTGAGTTTGTTAGCAAATGTCAACAGCTATTCCCTGCCAGAGTGAGATCCATTTTGCCTTTCAAGCTGCAGAACAATACTTTTATAGGGGGTAAATTTCTGTTTTCTTATTATTATTATTTTAGATACTTTGACAAAATGTTTCTTTTTCTTGCTGAGATGGGGCGAGTTGTCCCTTTTTAATAACTTTTATGCATTATTTATAGCATGCAGCGTTCGCGCCCTCTTCAACATTCTTATTTTGCTTTCATACAATTTTTTTATTATTATTCTATTTAATTTGAGGTTATATATATATATATATTTAACATGTTGCATTTTATAAATTTAACAAATTAAAATATTACAACAGATAGGGAGTTTGTGATCTCAAAACATATATCAGATTTTCGAGCTATTACATGATTTCCTAATAAGATATAAAGGTAAAAAGAAATAGTTAAAAATGAAAAATCAAAATTCAACCGATAACCGAATTTATAAAATGCTATTAATCTGTTAGGTTTAGAAATTGTTTCAGCTATGAATTCATCCAGCAATAACAATCAATCCATGACTTCTTTCAATCCATATTTTAATATCATTCTGATTACACTTACTGATCTGTTAGCTTTTTTACTCTAAGGATTTTGAATGTCATTACACTTTCACTACTTAAAATGTAAATCTCAATCCAACTAATGCAGTTTGTCAGATTTAATGTCATTTTCTATGAAACTTTCATTCCTTTTTAATAATACAACATCATCAAACTCTTTTTGAATCCTAATTTTTCTTCTAGAAATTTAAAACATTATGATATCATTCTGACCCACCATTCAATGCCATCAGCCTGAGCAAATAGAAATTGATGAACGCATTCTTTTATGCATGCATTGGTTACACAAATCGTTCTACAAAATACATCTCAACCTTAAATAACCACACTAGACAATGAACCAATCTACTTTTTATATGCATCTCTAGCACTTCTATTGGTCCACTCAATGTTCTATTACCACACAAGATGATTCAACTCCACCTCTTCTAAAGATCTCAAGCAATCCTTAAAGTTTGCTCATGCTTTCAAACCTATTGTGAGAGCATCAGGGCAGCCATATAAATCTTATGTATGTCATACAATTTTTCTCAACTCATTATTGTTGTGCTCACATGTTACCCCCTTCCTATTGTGCTTTCTTGTTTGCCATTTTAAATCACTCTAATCAAGTTATCCTTGATTCTCAGTAGAAGCATAAGGAACCAAGACCCATTGTCTAGCTATATCTTAAACTATCATATTAAAAGTAACCTTACAAGTTAAATAACTATCTAATTGCATCATTGAATGCTATAGAACATGTCCTTTTGTTGAGGGATATACTTAGGCTTAAGATGCTAATTTTTAGATCAAATTCTTTCAAATTGTCAAGCTTACAACACTATGATGCCTTGTATCTATTTTAGCTGCTCATCATTTGTGCAAACATGAATTAGACATTCAAAATGTTTTTACATGAGATTGTGTATATGCAAGTTCCATCTGACCATCAACGAGAGGGGGAGAGTATTGTCTGCATGTAGACTTGACATTGCCCTTTATGAGTAGAAATATGTATTAATAATTTAGTTCTCAATATTTTTAGAAAATGTGTAAATGAGCGTAGACTAATAATCAAATTCAGGCTATTTACTCTTTACTACTCATGGCATCACTTACAATAGTTTATGTAATCAACGACAATTTCCATAAAAAAAATGATGTGTATGAAAAGAAAGGCCTCTAAATATTTTATTTGTGATTTTTAAACACTATTAATTCTTTCTTCAAAGAAGGCATTTTATGTTGCAAAGACTATAATTACTAAATGTTTTACAATATTCAAGTCTCTTAGGCACATGCCCTATATATATATGTAGAGAGAGAGAGTAAATATTGTATGCTTAAATAGAATGAATTTATAGAATATTCGGAGTCTTGCAATCAAACGATTCTAAACAAAATTCTTTGTTGTTCCAACGAACGCAAGGTTCTGTTCAAATGATTCTAATGACTTTTAGGTGTTGATTTTAACTTCAAAATTTACTCTTCAGTTTAAATAGAAAAATATTAAACTTTTTTTAAACTATCAAACTGTAATAAATCAACTTGATTATATTGCAATCATGTTTCACTATAGTCACTATTAATTTATATTCGAATTTTTTATATTTCATTTATCGAACAGCACAGCCTTTAATGAAGAATTACAAATAATTAACATTTAATTGTAAAATAAAATTAGTGAATATATATATATATATATATATATATATGTGTGTGTGTGTGTGAATGATATTACAGCCTAATTATTGAAGTTTAGGATTTGTTATCCTAGATCATGAGTTCAAATCCTATCAGTCATATTGATTCTAAGTATAGACTAATCAAACTTGTAAACCTATTTTCAAAGTAAATGCCAAAATCTTAGCATTAAAGGTTAAAGAAATTTATTAGTCTTAACAAATTCATCAAACGTATTGATTAATGGTTATCAAAGTTTATATCAGAGCTTTAGCTCTGATACTTTGATATAAGAGCTTTAGTTCTCGTACTCGTTGTGGATATCACAGTTGATATAAAAGAAAGATTAGTATATTTAAGTATAATAATATATAAACAAAAGTAATCCATTTGAATTAACTATGTGATCTTAGCATGAACATCTTATTTGAATTAACCAGTGGATGATTGTATTGTTTTTGGAATCTGTAAACTCTATGTATTATCATGCAAAATTTTCTATGTATTTGAATAAAAGTATGCTTTCATTAACGAATATTATGTACATTCTTATGATTGATAGTACCATCTGATCTTCAGCTAAGGTGATCATTTATGGCACAATCCAACTTGTTTAGCATAATGGTTATAAATTTGAAATGCCTCAATCTATGATTTTTAAGGATTTGAATAAAAAATTTATATTTTTTAGTAGGCAAAATAACATGTAATTTTATATATTTTTCTAAGAGATTAAATAAATAGAAAATATTTTAATGTCCCCATATGTATCAAATATTTTTGCTATGAACTTTTAATAATAATTTTGAGTAGCAATTATTATAATTTAAATATTAAATTTTAGAATATTTAGTGTTATTGCATCTTAATATTTTAAAGAAAATTGTTTTAATACTCTAATAAATATCTCAATATTTTTTACACTGTAATTAATTTTTAATTTTAATTTTTATTAATAAATTTAAATTATTATAAATTAAACATTTAAGGTAGTTGCTGATATTTTTTTATAAGAGTATTGCTACACTTGTATATTAATATATATCAAAATATATAGATGATATGTCAATCAATTTTTTTTTTGTAGGACATATATTCAAAAATTAAAAAAAAAATATTTTACTTGGTAGTAAATATTTTTAGTGTATGTTTATGTATGACATTTTTTTTTTTTGTAATTTTAAAGAATGACACGTGAAGATGGTGGGTTCCAATTGCCGTACCCCAATAATGCAAATGTCGATTTTTGTACTAATTTATTCAATTTCTTTCAATATTTTTTTTCAAATAAATTTATGTAGTATTTAAAAATGGAATTACTTACCATTTACTTCTTAGTAAACTATGTTATATAAATAAAGTTCATATATTTATACATTAGCTCACATTTTTCTCCTTTTTTAAATACTTTCACATTTTCCTTCAGCGTTAGGTTTATCAAATAAAAGAAGTGTTAGGTTATCCCAATTTAGCATCATTATAAATGATTTTTGGCATGCTTTTCTATTACTTAACCAAAAATATGAAAAATGCTTTTTAGATCCGCTTACTTGGCACCCGTTTAATGAGGTTTGAGCAGCATTGGGTGCCATGTCAGTGATGAAAATTTTAATTTTCTTCAAGTATTGGGTTTGAGCAGCATTGGGTGACATATCAACGATGGAAAATGCTTTTTAGATCCGCTTACTTGGCACCCGTTCAATGAGGTTTGAGCAGCATTGGGTGCCATGTCAGTGATGAAAAATTTAATTTTCTTCAAGTATTGGGTTTAAGCAGCATTGGGTGGCATATCAGCGAAGGAAAATGTTTTTTAGATCCGCTTACTTGGCACCTAAGAAAACTCATTCAATGAGGTTTGAGCAGCATTGGGTGTCATGGCATGATGAAAAATTGAAAGAGATATATTTGAGGTTATATAGGAGATTGAATTTTCTTCAATTTTGGTCATAAATAAAAATAGAGAGAATAAACAAGTTTGAGTTTAAGAGTGGAGGAAGAGATAAAGTTATGTATATCTATATTCATTTAAAAAAAGATTTCAAGACCTTTGTTGGATAGTGGGGCTGAGTACTTAGAATCATTTTAGATTATTCGACCATAATGCAAAGTAGTTAGCCTCTATTCATGCCATAAATTTGACAAGGAAACATTCCTAATATGCATTTTTTTAAATAATATCATCAATTTAAAAATTAATTCTTTAGGTAAATTTACATAATTTGAGGCATTCATGTTGACAAGTTTTATAAGTTCATAGATTCATTTTTAGTGGATTAAATTATATTATGCTTAAGTGTAGTCCTTCTCAACTTGCTTTAGGCCCACTTAATATTATATTTAGGCTATTGCACGCAATTCACCAATAATCATGTCGTCTTTCACTCAAAGCCAGGTCTAACTCACTGTAACAACTCAATATTTTTTATCTGATCATGATTAATCAGAGCATCAATTATTAATATTAGGTTCTAAACATCATTAAAATCAAATCTTGAAAATTTTGAGATACAAATGATCGAAAAATATTTTCCTGATTATTTTATTTAATTAAGACACTCTAAAAATTATATAAAATATTGACATCAAATCATAAATCTGAGGGCATATTTAAATTTATCACATCAAAATATACGAGTGAAAGTTTTATATTCACAAAATAAATTTGTATTTTTAATTATATTGAGACTAGGATTTTAATTTATTAAAATTGAATTAATCAAATTTTAAAAAAATGTTATTTTCAGAACCGCGCAGATCCTGTGAAGCGGGACGAACTGGGAACATCGGATCCAGAGGATTGTAGCCATTCCACGTTTAGGCAATCATATCAAAAGACTGGTTGCATTGCACCGCCGTAACTCGCCAGATTTGTATTCAGACAGTCAGATCGCTCCCTAGATTCTATGGCTGAGGTTAAATCATGCAGCAGTCATTGTGATCTAAACGATTTAGGTCGTTACGCCTTTTTGATCAGAGATCATACGCATATGCGAGCCTCAACCCAATTCACATTCGTCCCAAAGCTATTCACACCTAACAGTCCCAGAATCTTCGTACCAACGGCTGTTAGTGCTGCCCCCACAACCTCCAACTGTTACCAATAGCTTGCCATTAGTAGTAGGCACCTTCCATCGAGTCGTCGTAGCCCGAAGTAGCTCTGGGGCGAGTGACACGATGACATGTCCCAAGAGCCCAATGGCCACTCGTCGGGTCCTCCACTGGTTTTAGCACTCTGAATTCATCAGAGGATTCCTTTTCGCCATTTGCAGTTCTCCCAAGCTCTCAATTCCTCCCTAAGCTTCCTCATGCCCACTACGAACCTCCTCTCGAGCCCAACGGACCCTGCCGAGCTCAGAGCCTCCTTCACGGTGATTTAGTGAGCAGAATCTACAATCAAAGTGCTCTAGAGCTAGATGAGATCCTCAAGAAGTTGTTGGGACCCTCGGCAGAGCTTGAAACCCCTATGGAAGCCAGCCATTCGCCACGACCATCAGGTGCAAGGTACCCCTCCTTTGAACCTCTTTGTTGTTCAGTAACTATTGAGCATGTTAAGCTCGCTCTAAGGTTTGTGATGAATGATAATGCATTTATGAAGCCTTAGGATTAGTTTCGAATCAGGATTGGTCGAATGTGACAATCATGAGACCTGTATTGGGTCGATTTTTCCGAGCTAGGGTTTGCCAAAAAGTCGATGCAATCCTGTCGAAGGCAACCTCCACTCGACCCCAGAATTCAATCGATCAACATTCCTGGGATTCAAGCAATAATTGTTGAACCCGTCTAGGCTCGAGCTAGCCCAGACAAAGCTCGATACGATCGGGCCTCACAGTGTCACGCAGCGGGACCCAATAAAGTAGGTCCTCGACGATCTGGGCGGGCGCAGACGCTGCGGGTATGTCCAATCGAACCGCCGTGAGATGGTGAAAGTGTTGGCATCAAAACCTCCCATCAGCGTGGTCAGTGTCGGGCTAATTTAGCTCGTACAGTAAACCATAGCGGTCGGTTCTCAGTTGAGTAAGGTTCCGGCAATTGACGCCACCAGTCAAGGGCTTATGGTGCCAAACGACGACCCTTCTCTCGCTGAATGTCTTGGTAGGTAGTATGTCACAGGAGATGGCCCAAACCGCTCGGAATTAGCGGTGGAAGTCTGCCCTAATTCGGCGATTCAGCCGGGACGATGTGCAGTCTTGTGTCGGGTCGGTCCGTGACCCGTGCTGTTCAACGAAAGTGAATATCCGTTAAAAATTTCCCTAAACCGCCGGGCTTCTCATCAACCCGAGCGGTAACCCGCGACGGAATTGGAATATTTCCGGAATATTCAAATTTAAATAATGGCGCCAATAAATCAAATTGTACGAGAACTTTAGTAAATTAATATAGAATGAATATAAATTGAAATTATGCAAAATTATATACTACTTTTATGAATCTAAACATAAATTAAAAAATGGGATTTAATGATTAATTATGCAAATCACTTTATAATTATGATTAATCTCAACGATGCTTAGACAGGATGAATAAATGGGTATTCAATATCCTTGGTAGGTAATTATCAAGAAATTTTTCTTAAGAATAATAAGTTTATTTAACTTATAAAATTTGAACTAATAAAGATTTAAACTCCATAAATAATCATTCAATATAAAAAACATTTATAAGGGTTTTGGAATTCAGAGTTCATAAAGTTTCTTATCTCTCTTCACTGCTCTCACCTTGAGCCCATTCCTCATCTGCAGTATGATCGACAGCTTGGGTTCCACAACATGCCCCTCCACTATCTCTAACCTGAACTCTCTCACAACCGCCGCCGCCGCCTCCTGCAAGATCACAAAGGCCATCTCCTTCCCTAAGCAAGTCCTCGGCCCGCAGTTGAAGGACACGAACTTGTAACCCGGTTCATACCTCACCCTCCCCTTTTCCGTTATCCACCGGCTCGGTCTAAACTCCGAGCAATCTTTCCCCCAAATCCATTCCATCCTGGCCATCGCATAAGCGGAGAAGAAAATTTGCATCCCCGGCTCCACCCTCTCTCCGCAGGGAAGCGTCTCCGGCTCCATTACACCCTTCGCCTCGAAGGGCACCGGCGGGTAGAGCCTCAGCGCCTCGCAGAGCCCCGCCTTGAGGTACACGTGTTCCTCCCCTTGATTTACTTCATCAAAAATCTTATCTTGCTCATCCGGGTTCGCACAGAGGAGGTAGAAGAACCAAGCCAGGGCCACCCCGACCGTGTCTCTTCCGGCTAGCATGAGGTTCAGCGTTGTGTCCCTCAAAAATTTGTCGCCTTTTTCTCCGGCAGCCGTAAAGGCGTCGTCTTTGATGTACAACGCAAGAAGGCTGCCGTCGTTGGCGCAGTCTCTGGCCTCATTCTTCTTCTTCTGAATGCTTTCTTCTATGAAATCGTCGATTACACGCCAGGATTGGCGAAGCCGCTTCTCCCATCCCAAATTGAGGCGCCGCATAAGCCTCCACCAGGATCCCGGAACTACGTGGCGCTGCCAGATTGCGGCCATGGCCTCGTCCATGGCTGCGGAGAAGGGCACGGCCGGGAAATCAAGGGAGAGAGCGGCGGAGTCTATGCCAAACACGAGCTTGCACGTGACGTCGAAGGAAAATCTCAAGAACACGTCCTGAAGGTCGACTGCCTTCCCCTGCTCTGCGGCTTGCCGGAGCAACGGGAGGAGAAAGTTGTCAACTTTATCGCGGCTGCAGCTTCTGACAAACGCCCGGAACAGAGGATGCGCCATGTGAATCTGAGCCAGGTGGCGCTGGACTCGCCAGGAGTCGTGATCTGCGTTGAAGATCCCGTCGCCGAGAATGTCGAACATCTCCGAGAATTGCCGGCCTTTGGGGTAGTTGGAGAAGTTGGCGTTGAAAATGTGGTGAACGTTGGCTGGGTCACAAGTCATGAGTATATGCATGTGGGAGAGCCAGGGGCCGTGGAAGAGGACGCTGAGGCCGGAGGACTGCAAGATGACGATGCTCCAGTCATGGAAACGGTGAAGATTGGCGGCGACGGAAGGAAGCATGCCCAAGAGAGGCCAGTTGATGAGCGGGGCGGCGGAGGTCCGGCGGCGGCGGCGGTGGAGGAGCAGGAAAAAGCAGAGGAGGAGGACGTAAAGGGGGAGTTTAGGGCACAGAAGCAAGGCGATTATATCCAGCTCCATCAGTTTTTGGAGGAAGGAATCCTAGTTCTACAGAGTGATCTAATTCCTTGTGCTGCATACAACTATTTATAATAGATGAGGATAAATCATTTCCGGTGGAAGGCCCATGTCCACGTTTCCTTTTATTTTTTATTTTTTCAATATATATATATCTATATCTTTATCTATATCTTCTATATATCTATATTCTATATCTATATATATTATATATTTATATATATATATATATTTATTCTATATATTTACATATGGGAGAAAGAAAACTTATGTGAGAGTATTTGTAAAAATTTAAGAAATGAGAATAGAATTTTTATATAAATAAAAAAAAATATAGGCCTTATATTTTAAATCTTTAGTCATCTGTATATTAATTAATGTTAATACAATTTAAATAAATAATATTTTAAAAAAAACATGAAAATTCAAGTTACCATTCTAAATAAGAATATATATATATATATTATATTTTAGTAATTAATTTGTATTAGAATAAATTGTGGCATTAAAATAATAATATAAAATGTATTTGATATTTAAAGAATAAATGTATACAAATATATCTATTTATAAGTTTTTTTGATGATAAAATCTTTTACATACATCAATATAAAATTGTTTAATAATAAATTTTTTATTTTTATTGTGCACATAATTTTTAATGGTATAACATTTTTTTTTTATTTTTCTCTTTTTTTAATATAGGCATAATTCATATAATCAAATTTTTTAATATGGGTATAATTCATATACTCAAATTTTTTAATAGAGTATTGAATAATATGTGCTTAATATGCTTGCATCCTCTAAGATAATATTTTAAGATATCATTAATTCCTTTCAAATTTACCCATTCATTCACCTTAACATTCTCATCTTTGTTGCACTTATTTTACCAATAACTTTCTTCTATATTGTGTACAAAGAAATATTCAGTGACATCATTACTGCTGTAATTAGAACATAAATTTTCAAATATTTATAATTTATTAATATATCAATATACTTAGATATCTATTTAACAATATAATTTCTTTTTCAGGTTAGCTGACTACATTGATTTGTTACATCTTTCAAAATTATTTACGAATACAATTAAATGTATTTCTCCTTCATTCAGTCAAATTTTGGGGATTTGAAATAAAATTTTTACCTTCAATTTGAGAGTTTTAAATCAACAAAGTGAGTATCTCTAAGTTATTTTTTTCTCTACAATATACAGAGAGGTCAGAGTAAATTCATAGCAAACTGAGTTTATTTTATCGCATAAATTAAAGCACGACCTAACATCACATCTTAACTATATAAAAGTATGTTAGCAGTCTAATTTGTATGTAGATGTCAATTAGTTGAAACTCCTAAATCTATTTCTTATGCAAATTTTTATAATATATATTTTTTGATTTTATGATTTATAGCTTTTATAAAATTAAATAGTCTTTTTTGGATTCTAAGATATAAATATTTTTTCAATAGATTATCCAAATTTAGAATTTTTTTATATGCTCCTAAAAATTAAAGTATTTATAACAAATAAATGGGAAAAGTCATAAGTTTGATTGATTTGTGCTGTGCTTATTACTCTTTTTCATTTCTTCAACTTTTTAATAAATTAAATTTTTATTATATTTTTGTAAACTAATTTTGTAACTATAACAAAATCCTAATTTTTGGGGATACATTCATTGGGTTGTGGCAATGAGCTATTCATTTTTAGTAGCTATTTAATTGGTGTTCTTTTGTGGTTAAATTTTTTAAATTCACTTCAAAATAAGAGATGTTCTAAGCTTAGAATCAACCCATATAAGTGATTTTCATCAAACCAAAATAATGTGCGGATTTGAAATTTTTTCCTATGCATGGCACGAGTTTCATAGAATTTATTTAATTTGGAACACATTGTGCGAATTTCGTGCTTGTATATATATATATATATAATAAGAAAATTAAATATTTAATATGTATTCTTAAAGGAGTAAGAAAACTAAATGCATTTAAGGGTCATTTGGCAGAAAATTAATTTAAGCAAGGACATGTCCTTTAAGTAAATAGAATTAGCCTAACCAAAGTTTTTAAGACCATTCGAATTCTTTTATTGCTGAAATAGAATGTGCAATTAAAGTTCAATGTTATTTATATTTGTTGATGTGATACATAAATAAATTTATCTAATAAAATTTGAATATAATAAAATTAGTATTTATTTATTTATAATAAAATAATATAAATATTATTTATAAAATTTGTATTAAAATAATATTCAAATTTCATTAGATAAATTTTTTAGGTATAATATCAGTACTCCGTGCCTAGTTCAGATGTTAGGCATATCAAAAGAAGGAAAGCTCCCTCACACGCGCACATATAACTCTTGTTTAACCTGTATACATGTCGTTGGCTATGCTGGATTAATACATTAGGGCTAGTTTGCGCATCCCGTTCATTGTGTGAGGTGAGGATTTGGAAGCCTCGCTCGCTTAGGATTCTAAAGTCATTCGCATCCCGTTCCGAAGCCATTCCCCTAAGCCCATTCCGAAGCCGTTTCCCTAAGCTTCCGATCTGCATTTGAAGCCGCGACTTCAGAAAGACTCTCGGCTACTCCTTTTGCATTCTGTAACTTTCTTCTACAGCGCAGGCTCTTGAGAGATTCTTAAATTTTTTTCTACATAGATTCTTAAACTATTAGATTCTTATAAGAACATCACAAATATCTCAAAAATTACTTTAATGTTCAAAAGTTCAACATTTTTATATTTATATAGTTTCATATAAATAGTTTGAATCATCTACTCCTACTCAGGTGTGGATTTAGCTCATTCCATTCATGCTTTGCTACTTAAACTTAGAGTTCTGTTCATCAAACTTAAGAATATAATTTTCTTTGGCATCACAATACATAAAATATATTATAATTATCAATTATAAAATTGTTATAAATATTAGGTTTTTTCAATTTCTAAGTAAAACATATGACGAAGCTTACAAGTTATGTTCTTATTAATCAGTGTGATAAAATTATAGCTATAGTTATTGCTGATAAAGACAAATAATATTTGGTATATTGTTAGGTGGTGGTGGGATTTAGGCTTTTATATAAGAGATAAAAATAATTATTTTAAATTTTTTATAAATTTTGAAAAATACACATCATTTTAATTATAATCTATATACCAAAAAATATTAGGCGCTTAAGAAAATATATTAAACAAAGTGTAAATAGTATTGGGTGTGCCATATCAGTGAGAGATAAATATTTAATTAAAGTATAATACTCACACTTTATTGAAAAAAATATAATTTTTAAAATTGAATATTGAAAAAAATGATATAGTTGAGCATTTTACAAAATATATTTAAATAATTCTCATTTTAAAAATATAATCCATATATAATTATGGTCAGACGAGACAACTTTTTTTCCTTTTCCATCACCATCACCATCACATAATTGTAACATTAACATCACTCCTAGCCATCTTATCACCACTCATCTAGGCGATCAAAATGGTCGCCGGACATGAAACCCTTGCCTTTCTACATTTTGCTCCCTCATCTCTTCTTTTACTTTGATTTTGCTTTTTATTTTGCAAAAAGTGTTGTCGCAAATCATGACTATTTGTTCCCTCCTTCTCTTAACTAAATAATATGTGATTCTACAAAATTTTATGCTGGAAAAAAACGGGGGATCTTATCGGCTCTTGGCTTGATTTTAGATGGCATCTGGAAAGAACGAAACACGAGATTTTTTAATAATGCAAAGAGTAATATTAATATCATCATTAGCAATATCAAACTGAGCCTTATTTGCACTTTCAAAAATTGGAAACATTCTAATGATTATGAATTTCTGCTTCAATGGTGTAATGAGTTAAGTTTCAGGCATTGATCCTACTGGTTTTTGTGGTGGCCCTCGGTTTCTGCATTCGGCTGTATGTTGCTGCATATATGGTTTTGAGTTTTTGATTTCTAAGCTGGATGGTCTCTTTTGCTGGAGATGGTTGCATTGACTTTTCTTTCTGTTTTTAACATCCTTTCAGATACCTTGGACGAGGCTCTTTTTCCTTCTTGTTGCTGTCTTATTGAATGTTGCTTGTTAATTTTTAAAACTGCTGCTGCCTCTGTCCGGTCCTCTGATTTTGTCTGTCGTGGAGTTCATTTCATGCAGTTCTTTCTTAAGGGCTTGTCTTCGACCTCTTGATTCATCCCTCGGTCTGGGATTAATGCTGGAAATTTTTGTTGTTGTTGCCTCGGAATTTTTCTATTTTATTCGTCATGCTATCTCTGTCTTATGGTTGCTTCTATGGTTTTATCTCTGAGGAGGTTTCTGCTCGGCTGCTATTTGCTTATCTGCCTTTCTCTGAACTTGGTTTTCTTGATTGTTACCGCTAGAGGGGTTTTCTTTTGGGCAGTGAAAGATTATGATGTATTTGGAGACCCCATTTGCCTGCTGGTGGGCACTCTTGTCTTTCAGATACTACTTGGATACTTTCTTAGTCTTCGGATTGTTGCCCAGCGAATCTTTGGTCTCATGCCGACCTCACTCAGGAGGATCTGAATCCTTAGCCCATTTTTGTTCCCTATTTTATCTTATTTTTTATTTCTCTTAACTTAGCTCTTTTAGTCATTTGTTTTTCCTTTATTTTTTACTTGTAATTTCTTTTTTTTTTTGGTGGAACCTTGTAATTGTTTCTTATATACTGAAAAAAAAAAAAAAAAAAAACCCTCGCCTTTGTCGTCTCTTTTTTAAATTTGTCTTATTCTTTCCCCAATTAACTCAAAATATATACTCTTTTTTTTCTCACACAATGTAAGAGTTAAATTTAATTTTTCATATAAATCCCATTAAAAATTTTATTTTTTAAATGTAAAATTCTAACTATCCTTATTTCTTAGAACTATTATCTCTTTTTTTATAAGTATTACTATACTTATATATTAATATACATCAAAATATATAAAAGATGTATCAATGGAGATTCCTCATCACATCTGAAACCTGTTCAAACATCACTTAAAATGGAGATGATTTTCTACGCTCTTTGTTAGATACTTATTCTCAAGATATTTCCACAATTTCCATGATAACGTTTCCATCATCATCGCATAGTTGATTTTTTGGGTCAAATAATTTCGGATCAAGTGACATGCACTATGGTTCATCTTGAACCAATCCCTATCTGACTTCTCATTCGATTTTTCAACGCCATCAAGAACATCCTCCGGGTTTGAAGCACAAATTGCATCCATGACTTCGCATCTCCACATCCTGAAGTTGTTATTGTCATCAAACTTGACAACATCGATCATCGCTGAATGTGTTACAATTTGATGGAAAGATCGCTCCACCACCCCCAATAATTAAGAACTGGAAGCTTGTAACAACACAAGGTTATTATCCAGTCGATTTAACCTAAATTTGATTAAATTAAGTCAAAATCAATATCTTGATTTAAGTCAACAAAAAAAATTAAAAATATCTTCAAATAAAGTGTATTGAGGGGATCCTTCTACCAAAATTTGAGCGCAATCGGGATCTCAGATCGTCCTAAATAAATTCAGGATGTTTAAACTTTCAGAGTTGATAATAGATAAAATATAGGTTAAAATTTAGAATTTTTTGTATATTTAATTTAAGCATCATATGAGGATGCTATGTTTTAAGTTCTTAATTTTCGAGCTCTAGATTAATCATAACAAAATTGTTTAAGTTTTTCACTTAAAAATTAATATAAAATAAATACTTGTCCAAATTCAATAATTTTTGGACGTTTGCGTTTGTCTTTTTGAGATTCTCGTTTCGTTACTAAGTTCGTAATTTTTGGAGAGTTCATTTGGTTATTCAACCAAATCTTAGAATTTCCAGTGATTCTTAGCTACTCGATCTTGATCGAGTGGCTTTCATCAATCCGTTTGAGCTTATATTTAACCTCTCATCCCTAATTTTTCTAACCTAGTGATGTTTTTTCTTAGCCAACACCTTATTCCTTTCCTTCAGCCGAAACCCCTGTCTGTAACAACCCAATGTTATTATTGAGTCGATTTAACATAAATTTGATCAAATTAAGTCGTAAATCAAGATCCTAATTTAAGTCAGACAAAAAATAAATAAAAATATTATAAAAAAAAGTGTATTGAGGGGATCATTTTACCCAAATTTGAGTACAATCGGGATTTCAGATATTTCTAAATAAATTTAGAAAGTTTAAACTTCCGGAGTTGATAATAGATAAAATATAAGTTGAAATTTAGAAATATTTATATATTTAAGTTAAGCATCATGTGAGGATGCTATGTTTTAAGTTTTGTAAATTTTCAAGCTCCGGATTAATCGTAACGAATTTTTTAAAATTCTCATTTAAAAATTAATATAAAATAAAATACTCTTTCAAATTCAATAATGTTTAAATGCTTGCGTTTGTCTCGTCGAGACGCTAGTTTTGATACCAAGTTCGTATTTTTTAGAGTTTATTTGGTCATTCAATCAAATGTTAGAATTTCCGGTGATTCTTAGCCACTCGATCTTGATTGAGTGGCTTTTATCAATCCGTTTGAGCTTATATTTAACCTCTCATCCCTAATTTTTCTAACATAGTTATGTTTTTTCTCGGCCGACACCTTATTCCTTTCCTTCAGTCGAAACCCCCCTCTGTAACAACCCAAAGTTGTTATCAAGTCGATTTAACTTAAATTTGATCAAATTAAGTCGAAAATCAAGATTCTGATTTAAGTCAAATAAAAAATAAATAAAAATATCTTCAAATAAAGTGTATTGAGGGAATCATTCTACAAAAGTTGAGTGCGGGATCCCAGATCATCCTAAATAAATACGCTATTTTTATTCAGTTCATACGCTATTTTTATTTTTTTCAGTATTCAGTATATAGTCAATTCTACTTTAAAGTTTTATACAAATTTAATTATTAAGTTGATTTTACAGCTTTTATGCAATTTTAAAAGAGTTAGAGTTGCGATTAAAAAGTTAATATTTTTCGATCAGATCCCAAAAAATTGGCGAAAGACGAACTCTAGCACTATGAACTAATTATTTCCAATAAGAAGAAGCTCCTAATAATAATTTTAATTTATTAAATCATCTATTTTTTAATCAGAAGAATTAAATACTTTTATTTTATTTATCAAATATTTTATTTTCTTAGTTTTGAACTATAAAATTTCTCATAATCTAAATATTTTAAAGTATTAAACTAAAAATATAAAATAGCATTTACTATAAAATATTTGAAAATGATAACCATTGGAGGAGCATCATAACTATCAATACAATATGTTCTAAAATCTAGGAATATATCTATATAATTAAAGGGGTTTAGATGAAGTTAAAATATTTAAAACATTATGTTAAATATGTAAAAAATAAAAGAAAATTTGCAATAAGTAAAAAATTCCAATAAAAGCATATAATTAAAAATACATAAAATCATATATAATGATAAAATTAGAGATAATTAAAGCTCGTCTAATTAAGAAAAACATACTAAAACATATAGGCATATATAATGTGTAGACTTCCGGTTGGATTTCTAGGGCAAGTGATCGGCTATGTGGCGAGCTGCCCGAATTGCCAAATTTGGTCGAAACAAAATCCGGCGGCTCTCCTCCGCCGTATTCCATGACCTTGCCGAGGAAGGTCACTGGCGCTACTCGTCGGAGTGGTGGGGCGAAGGTGGTGCCGATGGTCAAACCGTGTTCCGATCCACTTCCGAGCATGGAAATGGCATCGTTTCTGTCATATCCTATCCTTCCTCGAGACCGGTAAACTCTTGCTTTCTTTTCAAAGGGTAAAAACCTTTTTTTTTTTCCTTCACAGGAATCGTTAATTTAAATTCGTGATGTTTATTTGTAGCTTTCATATGCTAAAGTTCCAACGCTTTGCTTATTACAAAGTACTTGTTCATTTTGGGCATTTGCGCTTGAACTAACTTGATGTATCTCAGAATGCAAAGGACTGGCCAGCTGTTGAAGCATGGCTTCTGGAGAGGTATGCAAAGATTCATCCAGGATTTAATCATGAAGTTGTTAGAATACTTGGTTATCAGTGGCGTGTGCTTCGATTTAATGATAATACTCGACAAAGCACAGTTAAAATTATGGCTGCATACAGAGAAGCAGATCCTGCATCATTATATTTAATGCAACAAACACATTGTTTGGCTGTGCCATGTAAAGTTTTTTGTTTTTTGAATTCCTATTTTTCAGAGCATATTTACCTTTTTGCAAGTAATTTCTTGCATTTTCTTTCCCAACTTTTACCTTCATTATTGCTTAAATTTCTTGTTCTTGTTGATACTATCTTTCTTGAGAGATTATGGTCGAACTAACATTTATCTGACAATTATTTTGGCCAATGTTTTGTAGATTTCATGATTTGATAAGAATTGTGGTATTTCAATTACTTAAAGTTATAATGTGGTTAGCCTGATTAGGTTTGATTTGCGCATGAGTGTGCTCTGATCCAATTTTGGAAGAAACAAGGCAAGCTAATTAGTTTGCTAGGAAGTTAATTTGCTATGCATGAAATCAAGAAATGGAAAGAAAATTGCCTGAGAACTTGCATATTCTTACTCAAGTGAATTCCAAAGTATCATTTTTACTTAAAAGTTCTTATGCGGAATAAACATTTAGCTTTTTGCTGTCATTAAATTTTGCAGATGACAATGCTTTGAATTATGCTCTAATTCACTTTGAATTAATTTTTACTCATTAACATTTTGCACATATACAAATTAACATAATGGGAATGCTAAACTAAAGCATTTCTATTTACTAATAATTGCTGCATGGACATTGATATTTTAAAAGAATGTCCTTTACCATTATTGGGAATGTTGTTTTGGAAGCATATCAATTTTTCTATGGTATTCAATATATTGTTCTTCACGATACTGCATTCTCTTTATATATCTTGGTAATACACCGATCTCCCCCATCCCAAGGATTTTTGGTTGCAGTAGATTTTGTTCACTCTTGTAAATGTGTACAGTGTGCTTCTTGATTCTATCATTGTGTTTTCTTGGGATGCATATGTCAAAAGAGAAATGTTTCACGTCCAAAAAATCTTACAAAAAGTCATTTTTCACCTCTCCCGTGACACCTGCACAAAACACACACAAGTGCATCATGGTTTTCCACAAAAATTTTTGTTTCTTTAAACCGCATGAAGGGATGTGGATTTTGTGTCATTTGTGGTACTGTAGCAGAGTCCTTGTCAAATATGGATATTGATCTCTTGATCTTGTCATGAATCATCTCTATGTTTTTATTGATATGACATCCCATGAACTATATTTTCTTAGTTCCATTTTATACCAACCGCCCATTCATCCCAGTTCTCTTATGTACCTCTTCCAATTATGGCCCCTATTTTTCCCTGAAAAAAGACATCCATCTCATCCATCTAGATCACATAACTATTGTACACAGATCAGTATTAGGTTTTTCATTTACCAACCCATTGCACTTTGATCAGATAAAAGACTTATTACTTGCCATCCCATTCAATCTTATAAGTCCTTTGACCATTTTTTGTAATGGTTTTGCCATCTGTATCTAAGCCATCAGATCTTATTTTTTACCTTTTATTATCATTCGCACCCTCAAGTTTTACTTCAGCAAAAATAGTTTTCCCACTGTTCTAACAAAGTATCTTAATAGGTGATACTCCTTGTCCTGCTTTCCCAACCCAGCCCTTACTTGCCTCTGCCATATATATCCTGCTGCCAACCATACTTAATTATAGCTGTTCTTTAACAACTACCCATCCGTCGCCGGTTCTTATTTAAAAGAATTAAAAAAAGAATAAACTTATTGCTTTGAACATCTAACTACCATTGCTTCACTTCGCGATCTTTTTCCTTCTTTATTTTTTGTTTCAAGAATTATACTATTGCAGTTACTATTCTTGTAGCAATAACAAGTTTCATCTCTCATTGTTTTCATTAAAAATATTCAATGAACCAAACACACATATCAGACAGCTAGCTCTCATTGTTCTTGGATGTCGCCGCAGTGTCTACAAAGTTTGTTCTTATTTTTGCCAAATTGAATCTTATGATTGGATAGCTGTTATATAAATACCCATTATTGATCCAATTTAAGGTCATGCAGTTGTAGAAACACCATCATCACATTTCTTTGGTGGGGGATATTCTAACAAAACGAATCATAAAGATGTAACACTATTGTAGCTACTACAACAATCATATAATAATTTCTAGAGGTTTCAATATAGTTTAGTGGGGAGGCATTGGCCTGGTTTTATGGGTTTACAGCACATATTAGTTTGTTTCTAGGTCGCATTTCATGTATATGCTATTAAAGAATCAAGAATCGCCTGCATTTTTGCTTTCATAATATTTGTCGGTGGCAATTTTTCTTAGGTGGAGTTGTATTTGGGAATCCTTTGAGATTTACATTTGATTCTATTAATATTGTTGAACGGATTAACCATAACCATTGACATATATGAAATTTGGGATATTTGACTGTCTTCTCACTCGCTCTCGCTCACTCTCTCACACCCCTATCTATTGTGGAACTGTTTAAAACACGGTTTAATGACATACGTGACACTTAAACTTCATGTTTATGGAATGATTATCACATCAAAATCATTTTCAATAAGTTTACGCTTATCTCCAAGAGCATAAAATTTCCAATCCTGTTCTATTTTGTAACCCAGCCTATATATTTCTATTTTGTATGATACACAACAGTTTGATTGTATTTCATGTAAATGCATTAGGTAATAAGTTGATTTTATAGTTGTGGGTGGTCATTCAGTAAGTAAAGCATTTTTTTGTTGTCAATCATGTAATCATCCTTTATAGCATCTTGCTAAAAAGGGTGCCTAAATACATTAGGATTTTGCTAATATAGGGTTTTGGGGAGAGCTTATTTAGTTGGCCTTTCGCTCTTTCCCCTGCATTGCTCAAATAAGTCCCCGAGAGCCTCATCTACTTGAAAATTTATTTAGGAGTTGATAATCGGTTTATCTTTAGTTTTTTTCCTGGGTAACTTGCACATAACCGTTATCTTTGTAATTCATAAAAGCTTACCCAATGCTTACTCTGGTTATCACTGTCAAGCAGATCTGAAAAGCATGGTATCAGCTGGCTTGACAGCATTATTGTCCTCTGGCTTTGATATTTCCAGCAATGCCAATGGAAGCGCAATAGTAAATATCTTGTGCATCGGCCAGGGTGGTGGCAGCTTGCCTTTATTCCTGGCTACCAAACTTAAAGGTAGTTTTTATCATTCTTCTTCCTCTTGCTAGCATTTCGTTTGAGCTTCTGTGTATTCCATAGGCAATTTATCTTAACAACAGATTTTCAAAAGTTTTTTTTTTCAGCAATATGCATTAATAAGCCTTGAATTCTGCATAAATATTAATTCCGTAAGAACAAAAAACATTGAACCAGGAGCAAAGTTGCATGCTCTTAGCAACAATGATTTCTTCCAAAATATAATATCTTTTTAACATTTCGCCTACAAAATCATCAATGCTGTTTTGCTGTTCAGGATCCACGGTTGATATTGTTGAGATTGATCCGGTTGTTATTTCAGCCTCGGTTGAAGCGATGGGCTTTCCCGCTTCTGCTGCCGCAGCACAATTAGATCGACCTTCCGCTGCACAGCTTTCTGATGGCGACAAACTTCTCTGGGGAGACCTGCATGAGCGACTGCATCTTTACAGATCGGATGCGGATGATTTCGTCGATCAATGTTCTAAAATGTATGATTTGATCTTCATAGATGCTTATGACGGCGATGACGTCTTTTCTTGGAAGCTTTGGGATGCCGACAGCCCTTTTCTCGGATCTCTTCGGAGTAGGCTTCATCCAGTGCATGGCATCGTGGTAGTTAATCTCCACGGCGATTCTGATGAAGACCTGAGCGTTCTTCCTATGGGCAAGTATATTGATCGGGTGTGCCGAGCATACAAGGAGCGGCTTGGCTTTGCCTTTGTAATTTCGGTTCCTTGGCTTTGTAACTATACTCTTGTGGCTTCAAGTGGAGTGGGGATGGGTATTGGATTAAGTAGGGATTCAGTTCTGGGTGCTCTTTTAGCTAAATCCAGTGTAGTGGAAAATCTTCTTGACTTGCCCTTTTCTTGTTTGCAATATATCAAGAGAGGTTTTCAGCTTGTTTCTTAGAGTTGCTGAAATCTTTTTTGTTTACTTGGATTTCTTTTACTGACTGCATGCTATTTTGCTTTATTCAAAAATTGAAAGGTGGAGTAAAATAGAAACACTATTGGTCTGTGAACGCTTACATTTTTAGTATTTGCATTTTGACATCCTAAATGCTTATTTAATGTATGGAGCTGCATCCACTTGCAATGATTGAAGGATGGTAATTGGGGTTTTTGTTTTGATATAATATTGAGTATCTGTATGATTATTTTGTTAGATAATAAAATTTGGTTGTCACAAGTAAATGATTAGTTTTTTTTTAAATTTAATATTTATGCATCATGCAGATATAGGCTCAATATGCTGCTCTCACCCTGTAAAACTCTGCATTATCATATATGACATTTTGTCTCACATGACACCTCTTCTAATCCTATATGATATCTAGTGAATTGAATTCATAATGTATGTAATAACTCAAATTCTTAATTATCAACATATTATTCATGATTTTTGTCTCTAGGCTTTGATAGCAAAATAGATTTCTTTAGAAGATAACCTCTTAAGCAGTCATTCACACTTAGAATGCTCCAATTAAATGTGTGCTCTTAAAAATCATTGATGAATGAAATAAGGCATGTATTTGGCTAGTAATTCGGTAACGCGGTCTCATTCTCCACCAAAACTCTTTGTTTGCGGCCTTCAAATTTAGTAACAAAATATAATTTTATTGTACCCTTTAACTATGTGAGGAATGCAATGCATCTGAAAATATATAAAATATGTTTAACGTGTATACCTTTGAAATTTGTTCGTAGTGAACTATGATTGATAATGAAACAACCTTAAATCTTCGTCAACATTCCTGCCAAAAGCTCTTTTAGAACATTTGGTGCCCATTTTGCTCTACTCTTGCAAAGCACGCCAAATCTTAATTTTTTTTGCAAGTTAAATTTTGCAGTTATATTTTCCCATGTATTTTCAAACTCTATAATGCTCATAGAATTATAAACAAGTTTACATACCTCAAAGTTGATTTCATTATGACCATGCTTCATTTCTAATTTTTCAAGCAATTTATGCATTGCATACCACAGACAAAATTGATGTATTGTTTTGGAAATAATTCAGAAATAAGGACTTCCATTGCTTTGTATTGATCGATGTTAATAGCTTTAGGATGCTTTGTCAGGAAAAATGAATACAATTCTAGAGTAAATTCAGAGCAAATTTGCAAAACTGAAATAATACAGAATTCAGGATAATCACACAGAAATACCATCCAAACACAATAATATACGTGGAAAATTCAAGGATGAGAGAGACTACAGAACCACATCACCAAGAACATCCGTTGCAAAGACAGTCGAAAACTTATAGAGTTATTCACAAGAAACTCTAACCCACTGAAGATGATGAAAATTGCACAGTTAGGGAGATCACTCACGCCCTAGCATGATTTTCTCTATACCCTTCTTTTGTTTTTCTAACTAAAATCTAGAATATATAACAAGCTCCCACTGCAATCAACATTGCAGCCACCGAGCCATCGCTTCAACCCTCCGCCATAGGCACTTCTATAGCACTTCGCTAAAGCTACCACTGCAGCACATCGCCGTGGCAACCACCGCATCACATCGTTGCGACCACCGATGCAACCCCATTGTAGTCACATGCTGTAGCATTACACTGTAGCCCTCTCATGCAAGTCTCCAATGAAGATACCCATCGATGACTTCCTGGTACAGTCACTGCTACAGCCTCCTATTGCTGCAATAGCCCTAGGGCTGCTGCCCTTTATCCCTTGCCCTCACAAGACTTGCTTATGCATCATATCCAGTCTCTCACATGTTTAAACTTATATATAGGATCAAGAAAAACCTTATTTTTGCCCCAAACATTTATTAGAGCCCAATGGACAAGTCTCTTACTATTTGAGTATGTTACGAGCACCCCCTCCTTTGTTATACGGGAGCCTAGAGCGCTCCTGGATTGTGATAGCCAGGGTAATTAAGACATCTAATTAAGCAAAAATTATGATCATATGTTAGTATAAAATTAGATCAAACCAAATATACTATTGGATATAGTATATTTTTATGATTATAATGCTCAGATTTGGGAGCAATCTGGATAACGGATACTCATGAATTAATTATGAATATTTAAAATTTAAGAAATAGAGAAAATTAAATAAAAGTTCAAATTCAGTAATTTTAGTGACATAGAATCAAGAGTATTATGATAAGGATATATAAAAAATTTTGTTGAATTTGGAGCTCCGGATTAACTGTAATTAAAATTTGAAATTTTAACCTTCAAAAATTAATATCAAATAAAATATAGCTCATATCTTAGAAATTTTAGTGCAGGTGTGTTCGTCTCGTCGAGATACACCTCTTGGTCAAGTTTCAGTAATTTTGGAGATCAAACGGCGAAAAAATACTATCATTCCATTTTCTCTCTCTCCTATTCTTCCCCGTACGCCCCACGCGCAACCCCCTCTCATGCATGCCCTAGGGCACGCGAGGGACATCAACCGGAGTCATGCGGCGCACAGTTCCCGTCTTTCACTGTCACGGGGCCGGTGATGAGCCCTATGCCGAACCGGTTTGGCCTGTCCGCGACCCCTCTCCTCGCATCAATTTATAGAGGCCCAAACCCCTCCTTCCAAACTCACTCAACCATCTTCTCCTCATCCCTCCTTTGGCCTCCATGGTCACCCTCTTCACCATTGCCTTCTGTTGTAGCAGGTGGCTCACCTGCTCTAGCTCCGTCATTGGTGAAACCCTCCTTCAGCTGCTGGTGAGAGATATATATATATATATATATATATATTTACTTTTTTAATTAAATATGTTTAATTTTTTTGTTTTATTAATAATAATTATAATTATTATTAATAAGTTCTTTCATATTATTGTGTTAATTTTATTTATGTCATTTTTAATTTACTTTTATTTATAATTATTATTATTAAGTTATTTCTTTTATTGTTACTATAATAATAATAATAATAATAATAATATTACTATTATAATTATTATTAATATTATAATTATTATTATTGTAAATTTTTTTTTTTGTCATTTTTCTTATGTCATTACAATTAAGTCATGTATTATTATTATTATTACTATTATTATTACTACTTATTATTATCATTAGAGCAAATTTTCTTTTTTGTTATTTTCTTTATATCATTTTGATTACATCAACTATTATTATTATTATTGCAATTTTATTTACTGTCATTTTGTTATTATTACGATATTATTCATTTTACTATCATTTTCTTTTCATTTAATTAAGTAAATTTCATTTATGTCAATTATTATTATTATTATAACATTTTCTCTTACTATCATTTAATTAAGTTAATTTTATTTATGTCAATTATTATAGTTGTTATTATTATTATTATTATTACTATTACTATTATTGTTTTTATTACAATATTTTCCTTTTATCATCATTTTATTATTCATTTAATTAATTCAATTTCATCTATGTCAATTATTATTATTATTATTATTATTATTATTATTATTACATTACTTTTCTTTTACTAACATTTTTTATTCATTTAATTAAGTTAATTTCATTTATGTCAATTATTACTATTATTATTATTATTATTATTATTATTATTTATTAGTATTATTACTATGCTTATTTTCTTCTCATTGTTATTATTATTATATCATTTTTATTTATCATAAATATTATTAGTATTATCATTTTTCTTATTATTAAATTATTATAATTGTAAAATAAATTTTAATTCCTCTTCTTAAATAAAAGTTGTGTAATGAGACTTTTAAAGCACAAACATCAACAAAATAAGAATTATTATATAAGTCAGCAAAAGTGCTAACCTAAGTATTGCACACTTGCATGTAAGTAGATTTTGAAAGTTTTACATCAATAGAAAGGCATTGTAACAACCCAAATTGTTACTTTAGATAATTAGGATTAATTCTAAGTCTTAAATATAAATAGATGTGCTAATTAGGTCAATGAAGTCAACCTCCTAAATCCAGCCCAAATCAGGAGTCAACTTGGAAGATCTTAATTTCTGGAAATCCAGAAAACTCTAAAATTGACCTATTTAAATTGATCTCCGATCGAAAAACGGACACCGCCATTGCGTTTCTTGACCCCAAATTAGCATGGGGTGAAGTTTTCGTGTCAATTGGAAGTCGTCGAAATTTCGACGAATATTTTAATAATAAAAATATCACGGAAATCGAGGTATCAAAATACTCGTCGGATCGAAAATCTGACTGCCCCATTGAATTTCTTGACCCCAAATTAGCTAAGAAAAACATGTTCAAAATTTTTTTTCTGAAAATGTAAAAAAAAAAAATAATAATTAATTAATTATTAATTAATTAATTAACGGTGCCGTACGACGCTGTTAACTCCAGTTAACGGCGCCGTCAGATCGGACGGATCCATCCGGACCGTCCGATCGCGCGCGGATCCCACGGCCCTCAGCCGCGATCCGCGTCACGCGGTCTGGCGCGATCCGGACCGTCCGCGATCGCGCGGATCCGACGGTCCGGAGGCGTCGTCCTCGCCCTCTCTGCCCGCGTGACACGCGGCGACCCGTCGCATTTTCTGGCCAATCCGGCCGCATCCAGGCCTCGGCGAGGTCGCCGTCCGGTCTATAAGACCTCGGCCGACCCTTAGGCTCCGAGTTTTCTCCGATCGGAGCACGGATCGAGCCGGAATCAAGCCCCGAAGTCAGCCTTTTTTTCCGCCGAATCCTTCGCCGATCCGAACTTCAGGTACCCCGATCTCCCTCGTTTACCGTTCAATCGTTGCAATAATTGTATGATAGGTAGATTATGATGTCATCTTCACATCCACCGTTCCGATCGGGCTCAAACCCACCCGATCGGGCGCACCAGACCCATGAAGGGGTCGGGGTTCGGTCCGCCGAACCCCCGGAAGACGAACGGTCGCCGCTTCGGGCCGGGCCGGGTCGACCCACGCCCGACCCGCTCGGGTCGGGTCCGTGTCAGCGCGGGTGGGGCCCACCCAGCCACGTGGGGGCCCACACGCCGAGCCCGCGTTGCTTCGGCTTCAGCCGTGGGGCCCACCAGTACCACGTGGCAGCCTCTGGTCACGCCACGTGTCACGTGGGGGGGGCCCACAGCCCGAGCCCGCATCGGTTCGGCTTCCCCAGTGGGGCCCACCGAGCCATGTGGCAGCCTCTGGGCCCGCCACGTGGCAGTGGGGCCCACTGCCCGGGTTTACCCGCGGCGGTTCGCCTCCCAGTGGGGCCCACAGTGCCACGTGGCAGCCGCTGGCACTGCCACGTGTCAAGTGGGGGGGGGGGGCCCACCGTCCAGTCACCCGAGCTGAGTCAACAGCCCGTGGGACCCACAGTGCCACGTGTCAGGTGGGCCCACTGTCCAGTCACCCGAGCTGAGTCAGCAGCCAGTGGGACCCACTGTGCCACGTGTCAGGTGGGCCCACTGTCCAGTCACCAGAGCTGAGTCAGCAGCCCGTGGGACCAACAGTGCCACGTGGCAGCCTCTGGCAGTGCCACGTGTCAGTGGGGCCCACTGTCCAGTCACCCGAGCTGTCAGCAGCCCGTGGGACCCACAGTGCCACGTGGCAGCCTTTGGCAGTGCCACGTGTCAGTGGGGCCCACTGTCGGTTAATTAAAATTTAATTACTGTTAGTTACTGTTTAGCCCTAATTAATTACTGTTAGTGGTTAATTAAATTAGGATTAATACTAATTACTTTTGAACAGTAACCATAATTAAATAATTATAATTAGAGATTAATTAAGGATTAATTAACTGTTAATTTAATCCTAAACAGTAATTAGGATAATTAATTACTTTTAAATAATAAAATCTAATTAATTAAATTTAATTTAATATTAATAGATAATTAAGACTAATTAAAAAGTAATTAGCACTAATTACTTTGCTATAGTAAATTAATATAATTAATTTAAAAATTAGAAATATATATAAAATTTTTTTTTAGGAATGAACAGTAAAATAATATAATTTGAATAAATGAATAGTAAAATAATTCAAATTGTATTTTTGAATAATAAATCTTAAAAGTTTAATAACTTTTTGTAGGATGATCATAACATAGCCAATATATGTCTTAAAATACTCATAAAAATGTAAGGATTCAAATAACGTAATGTAAAAATTTATTTCGGGGTACGTATAACGAGGTAGCATTGTAGGATATCTTTAAGACCCCATAACTTTTTACTCGATTATCAAAACATAGTCTATATGGGTCTTAAAATGCTCAAGAGAGCGGCCCCATCATTATGGTAGTATTAGTTTTTCCATTTGGATATTAGGACAAAAAGTCAACTCTAGAATTTAGAGTTGACTTTAGTGAAGAATGACCAAAATGCCATTAGACTTCAAATGGCCATAACTTGGTCAATTTAACTGCAAATCCAAAAATTCAAGAAGCTACCTAGTTTAGAATTTCAATATCATCATTTTTACAGAAATAATATTTAGGTTTTAAACCCTAAAATTTAGGGAAATGACCAAAATACCCCTAGCCTTATTTTAGCCATAACTCGGTCATTTCTCGTCCAAATTGGACGTACTTACTGTCTATATTTAAGTTAGACAGTAAGAATATAGTTGGAGAAGAGAAAACTCAGTTTGGACCCCTAAATCAAAAGTTGATTTTTTGACCCTTAAAGTAGGGGCAAAATAATCATTTTATCTTAAAATTGGAAATGCGCAATTTTAGCCCTTAATTAAATTCTTAGGATACTAGGATTAATAATGTAATCATATTGGTACCATATAAGTAAATAAAACAAGTCATTAAATTGAATTCAAATAATTTTTCATAAGTCTTAAGCACCCCACCTTAAGGATCTTTTGTGGTGGCCCTGCCCTGTCGTGGTCCTGTTAACCCTTAAGTTAACATGATTACGGTGGAGGGGTCTTCAAATGACAAAGTCCTCACTTAGAATTGAATTAGACACGTGTTTTAATCCAACTTAAATAAGAACTTTACCATTCAATCCATAAGAAATATCACTAAATGACTATACATGAACTCAGAGTGCGGAAGCATAAAAAGTATAACATCCATCCAATACAGTATAAATTCAATAATACAGAATAAGTAAAGTGCTGAAAGAGAAATATAAACCTGTATTATTACAACATTTAATAAGTTTAAAAGAACTGAAAGGAACCCTCAATCTCACTGAAAGAAAGAAAACTAAAGCTATAAATCTTCAAGAATGAGCTCCTCTCCCAAAGGCAAGCTCTCTACTGGATCTGATGCTCCAACAAATTTAGAACCTACCATTATCAGTTTCATAATGGTAGGGCCCCAGCCAACAAAAGAAAAATTGGTTAGACAATATGTCTAAGTACATTTTAGGGCAAATAATTTTATTAAGTTAAATAGATATCACCATAAAAATAGAACTAAGCAAAATAGATGCAGAAATGTGTATAAAAGAACAGTGATAAGTTATAAACTACAGTTTATAACTAAATAAAAATAGGAAGTAATATATACCTCCTCCAAGCAACTACAACAAAGACAGATAAGCAAAAGACTAAATAAACTGTAAGAAAAGTACAACCTAAATATGCTTATGATCAAATAGAATATGCTAGGTGACATACATAATTTGAACAGTATAAAACTGAAAACAACTAACATCCTAGGTGAGCATATGAAAACAGTAAGTAAAACTAGCATCCTATATATAACACGTGCAGGAAAGCTGTAAGTAAAACAGTGCTACAACGCAGAATATGCAAGTAAAACAGTAACTGAAAATAGAAACTACAGTGACCGTCTAAGTCACTCAAACTGAAAACATACTCAGCAAATCTTAGCCTGATGAGCTAAGAAACTCTGAAATGAACATTACTGAAAACTCTTAGCCTGATGAGCTAAGACAGATCTAAATGTAAGTGTACTTGAATTAGTATATCCATATCAGAATCCCGACTCTATAGTCAGTAGGGTGAGAGTCTATCCATTCTATCCTATGGATTAGGCATGGCCAATAGACTGTCGGACATTAAACCCTCGAAAGGTTGCCGACCCCGAACGAGTTGATCGAAGAGGTATACTAATCAAGCTACACCTTACCAAAATTACTCTCATCTAGTACTCACCATGTCCAATCCTGATTAAAGAGCGCAAAATCTATTTCTCGCCATCCTGGGAATTATTTCAACTAGATATGGATAGACTTACCGACAGTAACAAACTAGTGTGCTATGCCGAACTCGAGGATTGGAGAGGCATACTAGTTAAGCCACAATTTTCTGAAAAAACTGAAAACATCGATCAATCATGAATGATATGTATGCAATTCAAAATTAACATGAGATATTTATCAAATATCCTATGTCCAATATATGTGTACAAGGTAAGGGGCTCAAAATAAGGTATGCAAAGCATCAATTTAAGGTGAGCAAGAGACTCTATCTAAAATACAGGTGATATTCGTTGTTGTCTACTTTATTCGCTCTATCTACTCTAAGTTACATAAGTTTCAGAATCATCAATTCTTACACATTCTATAACTTAGAATCACGAATCTTACTAGTTGAAGATAATTAGGACTGGCCACGTCCTAATTATAACTTAATCAAAAGACGACTATTTAGTTAAAGTGAATAAATCATCGACCTAATTTTGTAATTTATTTCATCCCAATCTCATCTTGATTAGCCAAATCAAGATGAAAAGATTAAGAATTAGACTCCAGATGATGGGGTTTAATCACTTAATATAAAGGTGTAATCTAAGGGTCTAAGTTTAGAACCCAAAACTCACATATTAGGTTAAGGCAAATCCTAATGATAAATCAAATTCATTAGGATAGATCTCTATTCTTAGTTCTAAAGTTTAAAGATCAAATAATCATTTAATAAACTGAGAAAAATCTAGAAACTAGTAAACTCAAGATTTCATCTAATTGAGTAACCCAATTTACTCAATAGATGAATTCTAACTTAAGATCTATTCCTAATCTTAGGAATTAAGGCTCTTAATTACTAAGAGTATCTCTCAAGACACACATCCTAACTAATGTTATAAGACCTAAGGATGTATCTAAGAATGAGTAAGGAACATGAGAACACTCACTTAGGACTTAGGAATTTCTTAAGGAGCAAATTTTGAGATTTTAATCAAAATCTAATTTAGACTTGTATTTGATTAATTTCAGTTCTAAATCATTCTATTTACTAATTTTAGTGATTAGAAACTAAATTTAGGGCTTTTAAAGGCTAAACCCTAAATTTGGGCAAAATGACCATTTTGCCCCTACTTAAGGGTTCAAAGATCAAATTTTGATCTAGGGATTAAATTCTGAAATTTTCTTTTGAAAAGTATTTCTTACTGTCTAATGTAAGATTAGACAGCAACTAAATTAATTTTGGGTGATTATTAAGCAATATGAGATCAAATTAGTGAATTTGACTCATAAGGGCAAATTAGTAATTTGACTAAGTAAAAGTTAAATTTTCTTTCAGATTATTGTTCTTTACTGCCTAAGCTTTCCATAGAATTTAAATTTGCTAAATTCTGATAAGTATTGGCCAAGTTATGGCCAATACAAGATCTAGGATTTAAAGGGCAATTAAGGAATCCTTAATTATGGGTCAAAAATCCTAACTTTGCCAATTAGTGTCCAAATTAAGCAAAATCAGTGGCTATAATTTATAAATAGTCCACTGATCATAATGACATGTGGTAGGCTCAATTTGGATCTAATTTGACTAAGTTAAGACTTAGATAGGGCTAAGAGTGTTTAGTGAGTGACTAATAAAATTAAGCACTCAAACACTAATCCAACCTTACAGATAGATTCTAAATAGTTCTAGGAGTTCTCTGAAATTTAAATCACTCAATTTGGATTACTAAATTTGCTAATATTCACTAATCAAGATTTAGAGTAATTAGGGGTGATTAGCAAATCTAACCGTTGGATCTAAAATATTTTTACAGATTACTGTTAATTAGGTTTTTCTAGTCTAAATTGATATTTGGATCATTCAATTTGGAGCTCAATTGACCAAGTTATGACAATTGAAGTTCTAGATTTAATTAGTGTAATTAAGGTTAGGACCTAAAAGTCATTAGGCAAATACTAATCCAAACAGCAAAGTGAACACTATCAGATTAATCCTTAGGGTTTTCTGATCACTTTAAGACCCATATTCAATAGGTTTGGATCATTGGGTACAAAGTTATGATCAAATGAAATTCTATAACATTAATTTTAACTTATTTAATACCCCTAAATGTCACTTTGCTAAATACTGGTCCTACAGCAAAATTATTGGCATCAATAAATTCCTTATATTTTTCTGATCAAATTGATATATAATTTTGCATATTTTGGATGTATATTTTACAAGTTATTAGGGTTTAAAGTTTTGCATTTAAATTAATTAGAATAATTCTGTTTAATTAAATTTAATAATTCTGTTATTATTAATCTATATAAATTCGTTTATTAATTAACTATTATATATATATATAACTTTTATATATTAAATCTGCAGGTACACGTGGCAGGCCATTACTGGCTGAGTTGATGACCGCGGGCCCCACGGATTCAGAAGGCAGAAGAGCAGGCCACGTGGCGCGCTGCGACTGGCTGGCGCGCTGCGAGGCGGGCCCCACCGTGGCAGCCGAAACGCCACGGGCCACGGGTCACGGGTCGGGCCCGGGCCGGCCCGAGTGGGTCGGCGGTATAGACCGGTTTAACCGGTCTGGAAGTGAACCGGTGAAACCGGTTTTCAAGAATCGACGGTCACGATCTTTTTAGATCACGGAAATGGACGGTCCATATTAATTTAAGCAATTTAACGGTTCAATTAATGATCAGGTTATCTTAACCTATTAAAATTAGCATTAAATGTAATATAATAAAATAAAATTATACTAATCTTAATCAGATGGACAGGATTAAGCCTTCGAATCGACGGATCGATTTCATCTGTCGATTCGTCTTCCGTCCCGTCGCCTTCGTTTTGCGATTTTAGGGTTACGCGATTCGATCGATTGATCGAATCGAAGCACTGGATGCGTGAATAACATAGAGGATTTGCAATAATGTACGAATGAAGACATAGGAAGAGTGGGAGGTACCTTGACGGAGTGGATGGGGAGAGCTCGAGGGTTCGATTCCACAATTACTTGCCTTATTTACTGATTTGCTTTGCGTAAACGAAGAAAAGGGATCGATTGAGGGATTTAAAAGAGGTCCTAAGCGGTCGGGAGGGGTCTGAAATCGCCATCTGGAGCGGTGGTCGACTCCTGTCGGCACGGCAAAATGACGCGTGCCAAAGCCCTAGCATGCGTGAGTCTCGCGGAGGAGACGATCTCCCCACCGTCTGATCTCCAGATCAGATGGTTCGAATAAACCGTTAAGTCAAACGGTAACTTTAAAATAAACAGACGGCGTTAACTGTTTAACTAACGGCCGCCGTTAACTTACTTAAATATATTATTATTATTATTTTTTTTAAATCAATTTCCTTAATTAAATTACTTAATTATATTAATTCCAAAAATTCCCAATAAATCACCCCTAGCTAATTGAGGGGTGAGGAACGCAACGGCGCACTCAGATTTTCAATCAGACGAGTATTTATTTATTTGAATTTTCAAGTATTTAAATATTATTAAAATATTCGACGAAAATCCAACGACTTCCAAATGCCTCCAAAATTTCACCCATAGCTAATTTGGGTGTTCTGAATGCAATGGCGAAGTTGAATTTTTCAATTTGAGGTCTAGATAAAAAGCTAATTTTCTTAGGGTTTAATATTTTCCAGAATTTCTGATTTGATTTTACTGACTTCAGATTTGACCTAAGTTTCAGAGATGAGTTCTACATTAATTAATTAGTGACTTAAAACCTTAATTAAGACTTAGATTAGTCTTAATTGAACTAAGTAACAATCTGGGTTGTTACACTTTTCCTGAGATTAGGACTAGATCCTAGGTTAGAGTTCATTCATTGGGTAAAATTAGGTTACCCTATGGGTGAAACCTTGGTTTTGGTAGTTTCTAGATATTATTTTATTTTACAACCCATTCTGATTAGTTTATCTTTTTAACTTTAGATTTAAGATAGGAGATTCATCCTATTAAGTTTGATTACTTAATTGGATTTGCCTTAACTAGTAGATCACTTATAGTATAAAACCTAGAACTTAGGTCTTATCCAGTTTGGATTATGTGATTAAACCTAAAATCTCATAGTGTTTAATCTATAATCTATAGGTGTAGAAGATCTTGATCAGATCTTAGTTAGAACGTCTAAATTCAGAAAATTAGGACATATGATTTATTTATTTAATTCATAGTCATCTATCTGATTGATCTAGATTAGAACATGATCAGTTCTAATCCTTTTAACTTATAAGGACGAGTTTCCAAATTACACTCAATAGTAGGAAAATGGTGATCCTGAACTTGTGTAATTTTGGAATAGTTAGAATGGTTAAGTAGAAAACAAATGATATCATCATATGTAGTTGAGTCTCTTGCTTACTTGTTATTTATTGCTACTCATACCTTATAATTTTGTGCCTTATATTTTCTTTGAACATATCATATAAGACATTTGATGCATAAATAAAATATTAGGAAATTATGGAGACTCCTTAGATTCCTTATGAAAATATTAAAGTAAATAAGTGAAATGATAATGGATTGATGTGATTGAGCTGCCTCTCAGTATTCTTTTGATCATACCGAATGTTGCCCTAGTCGTATCGTGCTAGGAGTTGCCCTAGCCGTACTGTGCTAGGATATTTTGGTATGATAGTTGGTGACCTAATCGTATCGAGCTAGGAGTAGCCCTAGTCGTATCGTGTTAGGGCCATATATGTGACTGTTATTGACTTAGTCATATCGAGCTAGGAGTAGCCCTAGCCGTATCGTGCTAAGATCTTCAGTTTCTTTTGGCGAGCTAGTGTAGCTCTTTTCTGTATGGCAGTTGATGTATTATAGTTTTATATGCAGTTGTGGTTGTTTCAGTATATTCTTTTTCAGTCAGCTATTTCTTTGTACTGCTTTATATATATTAGAATCTTGCTGCTATATGTATATATCACTGCTGAGTTATTCATTTTTTTTAATTAGCATATTATTTTTATTGATCACCAGCATGTTTAGGATGTAGAATATTTCTTCCAGCATTTTTTCAGTTATATTTACACTTATATGTCTTTCCTTAATTACTTGTTATGTGAGGCATGTTTCAGCCTCTTTTCTTTGCCTTGTTTATATTATAGAGCATAGTCTATAATTTGCCTTTTTACTTGTGTTGCTTACTGCTCCTGTATTTATACATCATGCTTAGAAGTAAATGGTAAAATGGTGATATTACATAACCTTATTAAAAAATTCAGCTTAAAATATACTTAGACAATTGTCTAACCAGATTTTCTCTTTTTTGGCTGGGGCCCTACATTGTGAAACCGACAATGTCAGGTGTAGATCAGTTTGAGGAGCCTGTACCCGAGGAGGAGCCTTTCTTGGAGGAGGCGCTGCAGCTGGGGTCAGAAGAGATCTAGCTATTTACTGCCTGTGAGGATGAGCGTATTTGAACCTTTATTTATTTAAACTTTCATGAATGTAATAATACAGGTGCCTATGACTGTGTGTTCAGATTTCACTATGCTACTTTTCTGATTTATATTTCTCTTCTTATATACATTATGATGCTTGGATGTCATTTATTTATCGCTTCCGCACTCTGTATTTTTACTTATATAGTGACTGCTTGATTAATTTTGAGTTAACATTTCTCTAATCAGGTGGATTGTGGAGTTTATCTTAATCCAATGCTAAGTGAGAGTTAACCAGAGTGACACTCCACCCTTAATCTAAACCTATTGAGGGTTAAGGGTGAGGGTCGCCATAGGCATGGTCTTATAAAGAGAGCCAGGCTGATTAAGAGCCCATCATACAAAGCTAATGATATAAGATAAAAAATATAAAATATTATTACTATATTTTCTTAGCAAATTATATAACACATTCTGATGATTTTTATTATTGCAAAGTTGAGCATATTTTTATTTTCATTTGATTCAGGTTTCATTAAATAATATTATTATTTATTTTATACCTCATATAATACTAGAATGCATTTCTTATTAAGCTTATATGAGCTCCTAATTAAATTGGTAAAAACATTTTTAGGGATTGAAAATGAGTAAGAGGAGACACTACACAGGAACGCCAGCAAAGAAGTGAGACGAAACCCAAAGTGAAATTATGGTTTCTTTTATAATATCGGGATCCGCATTTATAATATAAATATATGTTATTTTTGTTCTGCAAATGATAAATTTTGTTCAAAAAATAAAATTTAATTTGATATAGTTTAATTAAAAATTATTGCTTGAAAATTCTTGACCTTTGATCCTTGGTCGTCACATGGGTGCCCCTTCCTTGGGCTGCAGGCCCTGTTGGCACCTAACTTGCTGCCAGCTAGTGCAGCCTTGCCTCGGAACCCTCTGGATCATACCAGAACATCATGCCTTGCCTCAGAACCCTCCAAAACACAACTGGAACTCCATTGACACATTATGTGTCGATCCAATCAAGCTCTACACCCAACACATTTTCCTCGCATGCCAGACAACCACATATTTAAAAGCCACTTAATTATTTCTTTAGTTTTATTTGCTAATATGACACATCCAAAAAGTATTGATTCCCGATGATAATTTACTCTCAAACAAAAGGTGAGAATGTCATGCATATTTGTTAAATATATCGTATCCTTGATTACGACATCTTCAAAATATTTGTATGTTATTCTAGATCATGTATTAGACACAAATACATTTCTTAACTACTTATTACTATATAACTAAAAACTGTAGAAGAACTTAGAATTATCCTTTTGAAATGTTTTAAAATACTTCACTAATGCAACTACATTACCACTAGTAAGGATTTGAACATTTAAAATATTATTATGCTTAATTATAACATCATATACCTCCCATGTACCATTCAAACATAGACCAACAAGAACCAACATTGTCTTACATCTAACTCAAATAATTTGCTTTCGTCGTTGCATTGAAGGCGTGCATGTGATTTTGGGGCGTTCTTCTTTAGAACATGTAAATATAGATCTTCCCTTTAATATATAATAATTTTGATTTGGCCTCTTTTTTTTATAGAGAAGTATGTGTGCAATCTATAAACATTGTAAAACTTAAAAGTATCATCAACAAAAGAAAATTTTATACTAACTTCAGAATTTTTATTAGTACATTCATCATTACTAATAGTAATAGCTAGTTCTCTTTTAATTGTCATTATAAATATTACAAGATTAATATACAATCCAGATGAAAAATCATATTTAAAATTTTATTATGAATGTTTCACACTTCTAATAGTACATAATCATTACAATTAGAATTGTGATAGATAGTTACAATTACAAAAATAATCAAAATTGGAAGAATAAATTGATAGACATTCAACATCAAGAGAAATATTTGGAGATAAATCACTGTTGATGTTTGTTTTTGATGACATAGCTTGCATTGAATGAGTTAGCATGAAGTATTCCATTTGATAAGGATTTGTGACAACAAATCTTATTGCATTAACACTGAGAATTTAGAAAATCCTAAACCATTATGAACACATACTCAATATTTTGAAAGTTAAGCAAACACTTAGAAAGTAATGCAAAGTGCATTTTTAAGACAAACTCACTAAAATGGATATATTCTCAGTACAATTTAGAAGTTATTCTAATTTTGTAGAATATCATTTCAGATATAAAACATCCAAAGAAAATATAAAAGCCATGATATAAAATTCAACTATCTTAACAATTTGAGATGATAATAGTACAATCTAGTAATTCTAAAATAAAATCTAGAAAACCAAATGATTTGCAACTATGATTGTACAGAGTACTACAGATCTAAGCTATCAAACAAGCACACACATAAATTACTTTTTAGCAGTTTGATTTAGTTTACCCGCTAACAATTTTACTAGCATTGCTAAATAAATTCCTTAAAGTCAATGACTTGTCAAGTTAAAGATGGACAAACTTGAGTGAAATAAAGTTGAGTTTTGCTATATAGCTCTCATATATCTCTCAAAACGTATAGATGATCTATTAAATTTATTTTTGCTTGTGAGGCCCATAAAAATACATATTTTAAACCATAAATCCAAATCATCCATACATTTTGAAAGATGTTTGGGAGCCAAGTTCATTAAAGTTTTGATTCAAAATATATTTATTGATGAAGCTGCCATGTTTTGTTTTTCTTGAATCTGATACGGCGGAGAAAGTCAAGATGAGCTTGACGCAAAAGATAACGTACGAAGACATGACCTTAGGCCGAGTACTGGGGATTGGATGAATCCGCGCTGCTCCCTGGAGAAGAAAAGATCGGCTTCTCAACGCAAAGAGGGTGGGGGGAGAAGAGCCCCGTAGAGATCGGGGCGAGAAGAGGAGCCGTTGGCCCCGTGGAGAGAGTCGCTGCTCGACGCAGAGAATATTTCGGTAGTGTGTTCGACTATTTGGAGCACGGGTTCAACGTAGAGAAGAGGAGCCGCGGCGAGTGATGACCCTAACGCAGTGTTTAACGTGTTTTGGGGTATTTTGAAGGAACCTAACGCAATAGTCGAGGGATTGGAGCATCCGAATTAGCAACTTGGGAGTCCTTCTAATGCTAAGAATTTTGTGCATGAAAAGCGTATATAACTATCTTTAGTTTTAACACCTTGTATGTTTTGATTCATGATAGAATTGAAAATGTTTTTTAAATAGAGAGCTCAAAGAATATCTCAAAATGAGCGAAATCATGCTCATGCACCACTGCTGTTTCTCCTAAGGTAGCACGGGGCTCTATAATATACAAATATTAGATTTTTATATTTCAAATTTGAATGAACAAATATTTGTGACATTTTTATATTATTATGTCAAATTCTGACTACAATCCTCGACAGACAGACGACCAAAATCTCTAATCCTTATCGATTCGAGAATTATGGGACGTCACAATCACCACCAACAAGAAGTAAAGTTTTTTGCTTTAAAATGAAATTTATACAATCTTTTATTGTGAAAATACAATTCTCAAAGTTTTCATATTATATAAACATTTTATTTATGGAATTATTTAAGGGCGCACTAACTTTATCAACAATAAATTGTCTTCAAACACAAACGACCAACTCTCGGTAACATCTTATGAATCTAATCAATTGAGGATTTAAGCTAAGGTTATGTTCAACTATAGCATCATGAACCTCCCAAATATTATTCAAGCATCAACCAACAACAACCCTCATTATCTTACTTCATGTTCGAATAATAGGCTTTTGATGTAGTCAAGAAGGTGGGTGTGGGCATGAATTTTTGGGATGTCATTCTTTAGAACATGTAAGCAAATTCTAATCTCTTTCTTTGATAATTACAATTTGATCTCTATTTTACTGAAAAGCATGTGAGAAATTCATAAGCTTTATAAAGTTAAGGCTCATCATGTCAATTTTAGTAATTAACTCTTAACTCATTCTTCTGATAATTATTGCAAAATTATCGTACCACTCAATTAAATTTAACAATTGTAATTCAAATTTAATCACTAAAACTTTACACCTCAAATAGTATATAATTATTAAATTTGGAAATATGATGATCATCATAACTTAATTATATTTATGTGTTAATAAGAATTAAATATAAATATTAATAAAAGTTAGTTGAAATTTGTATGAAGTTTTTTATATTGTGTTATTGTTATTAAAAGGACAATGCATCTAAAGACATTAATGACATAAAATTGGTTGTATATTAGTACAAAAATCTTATTTTTGTGATTAAAAAGTGAAAGATAGTTTGGGTTAATATGTATTTTTGTGAATTTTTTAAAGTTTTTGATTTTTTGTAATATTAAAAAAATGTTAAATATATAAAATATAAATAAATTTGTGATTTTTTGGTGTCTCTCTCTTCTCTCTTCATGAAAACATATCTAATAACCGGTGGAATACAATGTAACGCTTTATTGGAAAAAATGTGGGTGAACGTCGTAGGAGACGGAGGTTATGAGCATGAAGAATAGATGAAGATGACTTTAGGACGCAGCAAGATTCATAGTAGAACAAAGAAGAAGGAAAAAGCGGATATTCTCATTGATGGTAGGCGGTGAGAATCGTTGAATCGCCGATGAGAGGTAGACGGAGTTTTTCTCCGGCAGAGATTATAGTAGAATGCTCGAAATGGAGTCTACGGTACAGAGTAGAGGTAGAGAAGAGCTCGACGACACAGGAGAAGAAGAGAGGCGCAGAGATTTTTCCCAGGCGGCGTTAGGGTATTGCAATGAAGCTGAATTTAACCAGGAATTTGCAAAAAAAGTTCCTAAAACGAAATGTTGGAGTCACAGAATGATCGGGGATCTGAACAGTCTAGTGGTTGGGTTTCTGGAGAAATGCAGCCGGCTCTCTGAATTGAAACAGCTGCAGGGCTTCCTCACAATCCTGGGCCACAGCCAGAGCCAGTTCTACGCCTTCAAGCTTGTTCGCTTCTCCTCCATAAAGCTCGGCGATCTCTCCTACGCCCGCCTCATCTTCCAGACTCTTCCCTCTCCGAACATCTATCTCTACACAGGCATGCTGACCGCATACTCTTCCCTCGCCGACCCCGCCCCCGCCTTCCGCCTCTTCTCCCACATGCTCCGCCGCGGATCCCCCAAACCTACTGAGTTTATCTATCCCCACGTCCTTAAAGCATGCTCCCATCGCCCATCCGCCTTCGCCTTCGCCAAATCCGTCCACGCCCACTCGTTCAAATCCGGGTTCGACGGCCACCGCGTGGTCCAAACCTCCGTTCTCGACGCCTATGCTCGGTTCTCGGACGTCCGCGCCGCCCGCAACATATTCGACGAAATGCCTGACAGAAATGTCGTCTCCTGGACGGCTCTGATTTCCGGTTACGCTCGAGCAGGGATGCTAGGAAACGCGCTTGCCCTCTTCGAGCAGATGCGCGAGCGGGATGTCCCCTCCTGGAATGCGTTGATTTCCGGATTCACGCAGAACGGGATGTTCTGGGAGGCGGTGGATCTATTCCGAAGGATGCTCATGGCGGAGAATGCGCCCCCGAACGAGACTACCGTGACCTGCATTCTTTCGGCCTGCGGCCACGTCGGCGCTCTCCGGCTCGGGGAACGGATCCATGGGCATGCGCTCAAGAACCGAGCCGGATTCAGCGCTTTCGTCTCCAACGCTCTCATCGATATGTACGGCAAGTGCGGGAGCTTGGAGGAAGCCGCACGCGTTTTTCGTGATTCGATAGAAAGAGGCTTGACGGCATGGAATTCTATGATCAACTGCCTTGCGCTTCACGGGCGCAGCGAGCGTGCTGTTATGCTCTTCATAGATATGGAACGCGGAGGACCCAGACCTGACGAGATCACGTTCGTGGGGCTTTTGAATGCCTGCGCGCACGCTGGATTGGTTGATGATGGGATGGGCTATTTTCACTCCATGAGACGGAATTACGGGATTGTGCCCACGATTGAACACTACGGATGTGTGGTGGATCTCCTTTGTCGGGCAGGGAGGTTCGAGCAGGCCATGGGGGTGGTGAGAGATATGGAGCTTGAACCTGACGAGGCTGTTTGGGGATCCTTTCTCAATGGCTGCAAGGTTCATGGAAATTTCAGTTTGGCTGAGTTCTCAGTGAAAAAGCTTATTGAGATCGATCCGAACAACGTCGATTATGGCGTGATGTTAGCGAATTTATACAGTAAACATGGAAAGTGGGAAGAGGTGGGTAATGTAAGGAAGATGTTGAACGATGTTGGTGGGAAGAAGTTGCCAGGGTGCAGTTGGATTGAGGTGGATAACAGGATTCATCAGTTCTGTTCTGGAGATAAATGTCATCCGGAAGCTGATGAGATTTTTGGATTATTAGATGAGATAGCCGGGCTGATGGAAGCTTGACAAGGTGATTCCGGCTGTGCAATCAGAGTTTTCTATGGTCGGTGATTTCAGATAAAAAGACTTGAACTTTTTCATCTGAATATGGAACTCGTATCTGAGACATCTAGTTTGATCACTGGAAGTCATTATCTGTGCCACAAAAAGAACGTGTGTAGTAAATTTTGCTCTTAAACCATCATATGATTCATTCATATTGTAATATGGATACAACATACTTCTGCCAGTGTAATTGACTAAAGGAACACCTTTTTAACTTGATATGAAAGAGGAAAAAGGCATTGACATTTCTTAAAGTGAAGGTACGTTTTTTTTTTTTTGCAATTTCATTCAGTAAGATTGTTTGCGGCCTTCATATCCTATAATGTTATTTGACGCTGTTGTAACATAATCAATAATTTAACAATTGGGTATCATACATGTCATCTATGTAATTTTTCTTATTCATGATATTTCCCTGAATTTTTAGGCTGTTTACATGTAAATCATATTGATTATTCATCCGGTAGTTTATTACACAATAATGCCGAATTTTGTTCCGATGTGATTTTCATTTCAATAAAGTTTCATATATTTCTTGGCTTACTACTTACTGTTATCTATAGGTTTTCTAGTCTTTGGCTGCTTCAATGGTACCTTAAAAAGATCTTTTTTTGCAAGCAATTAACGCTTCTGTATATTAAATTAGGGGCTATTTGGTATGCAGAAATTTGGGTGTAAAGTAATCCAAAATCCCATGATTTATAAATTTATGGTGTTTGGTACGTGAGATTTGCAAGGAAATCTAAATACTTATAAATTTACAGGGGAGTTGAATTCTCCCATTTCTTCAAAGATTTCGGGTAATCGGATTATGCCAACAAAATAAGATGTAATCCCATTATGCTGGTGTAAAGAAAACGTGGGTTTTCCCTTCTTTAGCGGTGGGAGTTAAAAGCTTAAAAAATTATATAAAATAAATAATGATTCAAACTTCAAATATATTTTTTTTAATTCTACATATATTTTATATTTTTTATAAAATTTTCATAATTTTGTGAGCTCAATTGGTTCAAAAATTCATAACTGCTATATGATCAATCCAATTTAAATTCCAGTCATCAAATCAATAATGTTAAAATCCGTGATCAGATATAGACCTATTAACCTGTTAAACAGCTAGAATCAACCCGACCCGCTAGCTACAATATGTCGTCCCGTAAATGTTCCCTATGACACTCTAACGTTGTAGTTGCAAGTGCTAATTTTCACTAATTAAATTGCATTTTTCCCTAAACCAAGGCTTCAAACCCTGATCAATTGGTCATTAGGAACCACCTCAAACCTAAAAAGATTAACCTGACAAGTTCTTTATTTCCTAGGGAGTAGTTTGAACCTCAAAACACACGAAGCAGTTAATCTTTTCTTCATTAACCCTGAAACTACCAAATCACTGATTTGCGATTTCAGCTTGAGCTTGTGCAAGTCGGTTCAAAGAACCGTCCTAGACCCCTATACCTTCAACTGAACTTGTAGAAGGTGCTTATATAGATAAGTTTATCCTAAAGTGTTTTAATAACAAAACTCCAAAAATTTGACCACCCCATATATGTCTTCATCCTCACAGAGCCATCCCAAGCCCTATCCAATCCTCTGCCACCTTTCTTGATCTCTAATGATCCTCTCTAGAGATCTAAGTCAATAAGAGAATGATTGAATCCTCCCACGTTACCTTGTGATCAAGAGATCCTTCTCTCGGGTTTGTCCTTAGAGCCGACCTGTAGAGTTGCTAAACTTGGTTTGGAGGTATGGTGACCCTAGGGTTAGGTTAGGTATCAACCCAACTATCTTTGGGTAAATCCCCGCAGGATCATATTGACAGTTAAGAGAAAAATAACATTTGGACATAAATTTAAACAATAGAGCTATACAACATAATAAGCTTGCAAATCATTCAATTTAAAGAATACATTATTTAGATTATTACAAACTAAATTAATATAAATTAATGTTTCCGTTTAACTTTAAAATAACAAATCAAAATTTTATTGCCAATGCCAGCACCACCGTACTTTAAATATCCTTTATACTATGCCAACTTCCTCCAACTGCACCTGACCTGGCATTATAAGAATAATGCCTCAATACACATATTAAGTACAAAGATGTTTAAATGTTATACTTCGCAAAAAGCGGGAAGCAGAAAATAGATAATTTTGCAGGAAATAAAAAAGGTTAAATCAAAAATACATAATCCTGCAAATTAAACATTTTTCTTGCCATAATACTGTTATCTGTCATATAATAAGTTTCACACATGCTTGTTTGTATGTATGTCTTGATTTCATGAAACAACAATTAGCAAAGCAAATTCAGAACCATGAGGCTGGGTTCAATAAGAGCAATTCTTTCACCTGGGGCCCTCTCAAAAGCTCCAGATGGCGCACCCTTATAACTCCCGATAGACTAGCCCCGTCCCTAACCTAATAAACCACCATTTCAGAACCCGTGCATACATTCACAAGACATAACATATACATTTCATTTATGACATTATTCTGACATTCAAGTTATTTGACTAGTTTGGTTGCTTATCTTACAATTTTGCAAATTATGTGATCAGAAGCATGTTTCCAATTAGTTACCTGAATTGATGGCATCTTTAATAGCCTTATATTTAACAATGAGAGTAGTTTCTATAATAGATAATTATCTCATATCTTGGCTATTATAATTGTGAATGATAAATGTATCGGTTTAGTCATTTAATATTGTGAATTAGCATATCAAGAATTTAGATTTATGCAAATTTTTTTGTACTCTTATTCAAGTTTAGATTCTTAGATAATAAATCTTACGTATGATACCGTGAGAAATCTTAATTGCTAATTTCTTCAAAGCTACCATTTTTTTATTTATTTTGTGCTAATATATTCATAGAATGATATATTAAATTTAAATTTAATGTTTAAGAAGCTAGATTTCCATTGAATCATGTAATGCTTTTACATTGAATGCTTAAAAATGGAGAAACTATGATTCATTCACTCATGATGTCTTAATAATTAGGAATATAAATCATGAACGTACATTTAGAAATCGTGCATACTAAAGCTTACTTATTTTTTGATGTTGATTAGAGATGAAAGCTTGTGAACATGATTTTAACATCTTTAGATTGCCATAAATCTTGCATAACAAAGATTATATGAAATGTGAAATGGTAATTTTTTTGCTTAGATTAGCTCTGTGGTTATAATTTAGATTTAAATTTTTATTATTTAACATTTTGTGCAAGTTGAGATTATTTGACTATACTTTTTTTGTTTACCTGATCATCGTGTGTAACATATTATTATGTTTGTGTTATATTATAGCAAACCCTTATAATTGTTTAATTGTGTGTTATCTTAGTATGTGTATGGCTTTGTGAATATTACAATGTAATTTTTATATTTTTTAGATGAAATAAGAATTATATTAATTTATTTTTAAGTATATATATTTTTATCCAATAAGCCTAACCAATTTTGTGGTCATCAATCAACGAAATATAAAATTAACTGATGAGAATCAAAAGCTTGCGTAAAAAAATCTTAAATTATAAGCAAATTTTATTCTCAAATCGACTTTTTGATAGCATCAATCGAGACAATTTTATTAGTACATTGGCTATGCTTAACTTTCCTAACAAAATGATAGATTCAAGCTTGCGTTGAGAATGTTCAATACTCTGTAAACATTAATGTCAAATGCTCCAACCATTTGTTTGCAGATGACAAACTAACATTTGGAAAAATCACTACAAATTCTGTGAATTTTAAAGGTTATTTAGACTATTATCCTATAGTGAAAGAACTCCTCTCTAAAAATGTGTCAAATGCTAATGAGTTGGCTCAAATTCTGAATTTAAAACATTTTATCAACGCATATGAAATTCTTGGAATTCCAGTCATGCAAAATAAGGTCAGAGCTGAACGTTGTACTTCTTTGATTAATAAAATTCGTGCTTTGACTGTAGGTTGACCTCAAAAACATTTGCTTCTTCGTTGATTTAGATCTATTTACACTCCTTTGATGGTGATTAAGCTTATTGACAGCATTTGTGCCAGATTTCTCTATCATGGATCCAACCTCAAGAAAATGAATATTTTGTCGTGGAATATTGTTGCTTCTCCCATTGAGGAAGCAGGAATTGGCTTAACCACACAGTTGCATCTCCCTTTTGGAGGAAGCTAGCCAAGGTAGCTTGCATTCTTTCTCATCACATAACCGAAGATATTGATTAGTCTAATTGGCTTTTAAGGGGAAAAACTACATTACTTTCAAAGATGCTTATAATCATTCTGTTTTCTCATCTTCCTAATGTGTTGTGGCACGCAATTATCTAGTCAAAATGTTTCAAATGCATTCTAGTGAAGGCAATAAGAAATTGCTATAAAACTGCGAATATTTTAGAAAAAAGAGGTATTCATTGGGTGCTCTCATCTTCTTCTCCTCAGGCCATTATGCATTTCTAGTTCTGAAACTTATTCAAGTGAATGATTTGAACGACCTTCCTCTGTGATACCAAGCAGCTAATCGCGTCAACGAGCTTCATTCAGCTCGAGCGAATCGAAGGCAAATGAGCTGCGAGAACGAGCTTCGAGCTCGAACAGGCCGAACGAGATGCGAAAATGAGCTTTGAACTGAAACGATGAGAATTGGCTTCCTTCGGGTCCCAAGGCTTCAAAAAAATTGTATTGTAATGGGCCTAATGGTTATCAAAATGGGTCAGATTCGGGTCGAGCTCAAGTTGGAGATTTCGGCCTGTTTATTTTAACGGGTTAATATGATTAATCACTTTTCCTACCAAACGCCCCAAAAATCGAACTGGCAGATTGTTCTCTTCTTTGCTTTGAAGTGCATTAGCAGCAGTTACCTCTTATGGCTGAACGGTAAAAGTCAATGATTAAATTGGAAGTAGCAGGAAATAACCATTACAGAGTAAAAATTATTTTTGACTTTCATGCAATATTTCTTTATAAAAAATACTATGCTTTCACAATAAATTCATCAAAAATATTTAGGATTAATAATTTTTTTTTATTCTTACATATAAAAATCATAAAAATATATTAAACTAATAATTTACTTGTACATTAAATTAAATTAACATATTATTTATATATTTTGATATATTAATGTGCAAATATAATAATATTCATATTTTATTGGCATTTCATTTTGATTTTTAACACTTTCTCCATTTTACAAACTTTTATAATCAAAACAGCTCCTAAAAATACAAAATAAATTTTATGTCTAATTAAATACATTTTTGAAGGTGATGCATGTATATATATATATATATATATATATATATATATATTTTAAATAAAACTTTATTTTTTAGAGCCAAAATAAAAAATGATTAAATGTATTAAGTTGACAAAAGACTTTCAAAGCACTTAAGATATTAAGCTTTTCAGCTAAGTGCCCGATAGAACGGCGTATCAGAAGGGCAGAAGAATTTTACTAATACAAATAGAGTATTAATACATATAAATGATGTGTCTAATATATAAATATAATATTGATTGAATACATTTTTTTTTTTTTTTTTTTTTTTTTATAGGATTTATATGTCAAAATTAAAAAAAAAGAAACTACCTTTTTTTTACAAAATCATTTGGTCAATTACCTTTTTTTTATTCCTCCCTCTCTCTCACCTAATATCTGCTCATTAAATAATAGCCTTAAATTTCAATTCGCTCCTTCAAAGCGTTCATATTTGAACAAGTTGAAGCCACAAATTTTTGTCCTGTTTAATTTAAAATTATAGACTTTTTTTTAATGGTTTTTGCCGGCGAACATTTAACCTTAGAAGAAACTAAACCCTAAAGAAAACCAAACCAAATCCGATGTTAGGGTTGCAGCTGAATTCTGGATTTGGAGGCCCTCATCATGAATCCCCCATTGTTAGCTGGGGCAGCTGAGGCGGCGGCGGGGGGCTCGTCTTCGAGGAAAACGTAGGCGGATCCGCCGTGGCTGGTGACATCGAGGCCGGCCAATTCTTGGTCGGAAGAGATCCGCAGGAGGCCGATCCTATGAAGGCCATAGAAGAGAGGTCCCATGGTGGCGCTGACCCAGGCCGCAACCACGAGGATCTGAACGACATGGGCGGCGAGAAGGCGGCCTCCGCCTCCCATAAAGAGGCCGTGCGGCCTCCCTGGCCGGCCGGGATAGACCTCATTCACGAATCCTTCCTTGGCAAAGAGGGCGGTGAAGAGGACGCCCCAGGCGCCGCAGCCGCCGTGCAGCTGGGCGGCCTCCAGCGGATCGTCGTAACGTAGCCTCTCCGCCAGCGCATTGCACCCGAGGAGCACCCATGCGGCCACGAAGCCACAGACCACCGCCGCCCACGGTTCCACCACCGCGCACCCCCCTGTGATTGCCGCGAACCCCCCCAGCAGCCCATTGCAGACATCGAATACGTCCCAGTGCCCTGTTTGGATTCGCTTTCCGAAGAGCGTCGTCAGCGCCGCCACACACCCTGAAAGTGTCGTTGTCACCGCCGCCCTCCCCACCGCCGACCACTGCCCATGCACCGCAGATCCGATTGGGCCATAGGATTTGACAATCGTGACGAAGGACCCAGGGTTGAACCCGTACCAACCGAACCACAGCATGAACGTGCCAAGGACCACGAGGGTGGCGCTGTGGCCGCGGAGCGACACCGGCCGGCCGGCGTGGTCGAAGCGGCCGATGCGGGGGCCTTCAATCAAGGCCCCCCACATCCCCGCAATGCCGCCGACCATGTGGACCACACCGGAGCCTGCAAAGTCTATGACGCCGGAGCCAAAGAGGAGGGAATCACCAGGATTGCGGCTGGTCGCCGCCCAGCCGTCCGCCGACCAGAACCAGTGGGATGCCACAGGGTATACGAAGCCGGTGAGGAAGGAGGAGTAGATGAGGTAGGCGGCGAACTGGGTGCGCTCGGCGATTGAGCCGGAGGCGATGCCGGCGGCGGCGATGGCAAAGGCCCACTGAAAGAGGAAGTAGGGGTAGTCAAAGCCGGGGGAAGGGACGGAATCCAGGGCGAAGAAGTGGCGGCCGATGAAGCCGTTGGAGGGGGAGCCGAAGGCAAAGGCGAAGCCAAAGAGGTAGTAGAAGAGGCCGCCGGCGGCGGCGTCGAGGACGTTGGTGAGCATGATGTTCACAGTGTTCTTGGCGCGGACAGAGCCCGCACAGAGCATGGCGAAGCCCAGCTGCATCGCGAACACCAGGTAGGTGGAGAAGAGGAGGAAGGTTGTGTCCACTGCCGTCGTGATGTCCGCCCTCATCAGCGCCGCCGTCTCTAGCTGCGAGCAGATGTATTCTGCTGCCGCCGTCGCGTTTTCTCCGGCGAGGAGTCCGGCCAACGCCGGAATCGAGCACGACTGCCCGGCCATCGGATAGATTTGCTGGGGAATTGGGGACGAGGGAGGAAAACTATAGGAGGTCGGAGCCGGCCGCGGATTTTATAAGGGGAGGAAAATTAGAGGTGCGCTGCTCCGCGATTTATCGGGAAATGATGCGTGGCCGTTAATTAATTAGTATTTTCCTCGCCGGTGTCTGAACGGTGCGATGCTCGTAGAGCCGAGCGGGAAGAAATCCTGCGGTGCAGCGGAAACGAAGGGATGAATCAGAAATTGGAGCTTATTTTGCTGTACAGAAATGCTCGAAGATATCATCTTTTTCTCAGGTTGGTTAAGTTGTATGTATGTGTAGTTAAAGAGAAATGCTGGTTAAATTCGTTAAGATGGTACTTAAAAAAATTTATTCAATAATATTTTTTTAATTATATTCAATATAACTTTTACAAATAATATTTATATTATTTTAATATGAATAAATATACATTAATAAAATATATTTAAATTCTTTTAGATAAATTTTTTTAAGTACAGGTTTAAATATAACTTTTTTCTTAGAATGAATGCTCTGCCGCCCCCTTTTCTTTACTTTCCGGAATATAGCTGTTAAACATGTTCCCATCCTGACACTTAGTTGGCTGCATCGGACGGTTAGGAAACACTATTAACTCCCTAAATATGTGGGGAGAAATAATACTCAAATCCTATATTATCCCATAAAAGCACTATAATTTCTTCTTTATTATTATTATTTTAATCCCGAAACTTGTTTTGAGCCCCAATTTTTAGGCATAAATAAATAAATATATATATATATATATATATATATATATATTTGTAATATCAAATCATATTTAAAAGCGTAAAATAGAAGATTTCAAAATAAACAAACAACAAAAGAAATTTAAAATAAAACATAAAGAGAAAATTCAAGCCTCAATCCAAAAATAAAAGAGAAACTTTACTCGGTAAGATCAAATTAAGCTTGCTAGTAGGTATCAAAAAAGGATCATGTATAGGAAATTTGCCAACCAAGATCAATATCATAAGTATTCCATCACAGCTCATTCTCAAATAAGATATCAGGGCACTGCTGTACGCTTCAGCCTTGATGAACCCATGAATTTTCGATAGAAAACAAGCTCTCAAGAGATGTGTGATGGCTGGACATTCGGGTGTTCATATGCCGCAGGATCATATTGAATAATTTAAGAAAAAAGAGCATACACGTACAAGAGTCAAGGATATTTCTCATTCATTTCAAAACTACATAATACAAAAATCTTTATCGTACATCACGAATATTGTTCATTTTGTTTTAAATAAAGAGAAAATAAAAGATAAATAAAAGTTTAGCGATCCATCGGCAATTGATAATTTAAGTTTAAAGTTCTTGTTCAAGCTCCCCCAGAAGTAACTAACCTGGTATGTTCAGAAAATAATATTGAAATTTGAATTCACAGTAATTAGAGAATACTCTAAGTACCACAGCAAACAAAATATATTATATTTTTATAAATCAGAAATGCAATTAGTAGATATAAGAATATAATAAAATACATAAAAATAAGAAAATAACACAAAAGAAATAAAAGTCTAATGCAATAAGTGTTATCATAAAATGTAAGTTACTGATGTCATTTTTTCAGTAACCTGCCACAAATGTCACTGATGTCATTTTTTCAGTGACCCACGAATGTTGTTGATGTCATTTTTACAGCAACCCACCAATGAAAATAATACTGTTTTCTAACAATCATCAAAGCATTAATGTTACTGATGTCATTTTTTAGTAACCCACTAATGTTGCTGATATCTTTTTTTCAACAACTTATGAATAAAAATGATGTTGATTTTTAACAACCAAACAAGCATTAATGTTACTGAGTAACCCACAAAAGTTACCACGTTGGTTCCGAATAATCAACCAAGCTTCAAATGAATTTGACTCAAAGCAAATAAGCCAAGCTAAGAAACAAATTAAAAAAAGTTGTACATATCATACACTGGGTACATTTATTCTTTAAAATCTAAAGTTTGACAGTTCAATTTATGGATCTAGGATTAGGATCGCCAAAAAGCTTGAGGGAGGCCGGACGACCGAATGAAGCTGAGGGAGCTGCAGAAGTGGGGAGGCGGAGAGGCGGCTGGCTAGTTTGGAGGGGGCTGAGAGGGGTGAGGGGGGGGGGGGGTGGGAGTGTAGAAGGACGGGAGGGGGTTTAAGTAGGGTAGAAGGAGGGGAAGAGGAAAAGTCTTCCCCCACTTAAGCAAGGGGGGAAGGAAAAATTAATTTTTTTGCATTTTTCTACTGTTTGACGTCCAAAAATAACCAAACTTGACACAAAGGTGTGTTATGATGTAATGAACACCCTCACATCGAAAACTTTCAATTCAGAGTAATTTTTTTATTTTAATTATATTTTAAAATTTTAAACTTCGAAAATTAACCAAACTTGACACCGAGGCGTGTCAAGTTTTTTGCATTTTCTTATTTTTTCGTCGTTTGACGTCCAAAATTAATCAAACTTCAAAAATTACTTAAAGTTAAATTTTTCGTATTTTTCCGCCGTCTGACGTTAAAAAATTACAGAACTTGACACCGATGTGTGTTATAATGTAAGGAACACAATCGCGCCGTAAACTTTCAACTCGAAGCAATAGGGGGGGGGAAGAGGAAAAGTCTTCTCTTACTTAAGCAAAGGGGAAGGAAAAGTTAAATTTTTCACATTTTTCTGATATTTGACGTCTAAAAATAATTAAACTTGACACCGAGATGTGTTATGATGTAACGAACACCCTCGTGCCAAAAACTTTCAATTCGGAGTAATTTTTTTATTTTTAATTATATTTTGAAGATTTAAACTTCGAAAATTAATCAAATTTGACATGAGGCGTGTCAAGTTTTTCGCATTTTTCTTATTTTTTCGCCGTCTGACGTTAAAAATAACCAAACTTGACACCGACATGTGTTATGATGTAACGAACACACTCGCGCCGAAAACTTTCAATTCGAAACAATATTTTATTTTTAATTATTTTCTGAAGTTTTAAACTTTAAAAATTAATTGAGATCAAACCGAAGCTCCGAAATTTATGAAACTTATCGAGCAACATTTAAATAATGTATACTCAACATAATGAAATGAAAATCGATGGATTCAAACACATATTTCAATATTTTTGATTTAATGAATTTAAAATGTTTAGAAAAAAAAGTAGGAGTTTATGTTATCCAGATTTTTCCCAAATTAAAACAATTTGATCTAAAATTTTATTCTCATCTAAATATATTTTTATTTGCCATAATTCGAAATTCCGCAGAATATTGATTTCTTAGACAAGATTTGACTTAGTTTACAAAATAACAACATTAATCATTACAAGATCATCCATTAACATGAGCATATTTAATTTTGGAGTGTTTATAAGAAATTCCATTATTATTTTAAGAATTTTTTTGATAGTTAATAATTCTACTTTAAGTATATTTAAATATTTTAAAGCAACATTTTAAGCGGGGGAAGAGGAAGAGTCTTCCCCCACTTAAGCAATGAGGGAAGAGATGAAAAATCTTTCCCAACTTAAGCAAGGGAGGGGAAGAGGAACGTACTCTTGAGAAAAATTACTTAAAGTTAAATTTTTTGTATTTTTCCGTCGTTTGATGTTCAAAAATAACAAAACTTGAAACTGAGGTGTGTTATGATGTAACGAACACCCTCGCGCCTAAAACTTTCAATTCGAAGCAATACTTTATTTTTAATTAATTTCTGAAATTTTAAACTTCAAAAATTAATAGAGATCAAACCGGCGCTCCGAAATTTATGAAACTTCTAGAGCAGCCTTTAAATAATGTACTCAACATAGTGAAACAAAAATTGATGAATTAGAACTGGTATTTCAATGTTCTTAACTTAATGAATTTAAAAAATTTAAGAGGAAGAGTCTTCCCCCACTTAAGCAAGGGGGAAAGGAAAAGTTAAATTTATCGCATTTTTCTGCCGTTTGACGTCTAACAATAATCAAACTTGACACCAAGGTGTGTTATGATGTAACGAACACCCTCGTGCCAAAAACTTTCAATTCGGAGTAATTTTTTTATTTTTAATTATATTTTGAAGTTTTAAACTTCGAAAATTAATCAAATTTGACACCGAGGCGTGTCAAGTTTTTCACATTTTTCTTATTTTTTCATCGTCTGACGTTAAAAAATAACCAAACTTGACACCGACGTGTGTTATGATGTAACAAACACCCTCGCGCCGAAAACTTTCAATTCGAAACAATATTTTATTTTTAATTAATTTATGAAGTTTTAAACTTCGAAAATTAATTGATAACAAACCGAAGCTCCGAAATTTATGAAACTTCTCGAGCAACATTTAAATAATGTACTCAACATAATTGAATGAAAATCGATGAATTCAAACACATATTTCAATATTTTTGATTTAATGAATTTAAAATGTTTAGAAAAAAAAGTATGAGTTTATGTTATTCAGATTTTTCCCAAATTAAAGCAATTTGATCTAAAATTTTATTCTCATCGAAATATATTATTGTTTGTCATAATTCAAAATTCCCCAAAATATTGATTTCGTAGACAAGAATTGATTTAGTTTACAAAATAATAATATTGGGTCGTTACAAGATCACCCATTAACATGAGCATATTTAATTTTGGAGTGTTTATAAGAAATTCCATTATTATTTTAATAAATTTTTTGATAGTTAATAATTCTACTTAATTATATTTAAATATTTTAAAGTAACATTTTAGGCAGGGAAGAGGAAGAGTCTTCCCCCACTTAAGCAAGGGGGGAAGAGAGGAAAAGTCTTTCCCAACTTAAGCAAGGGAGGGAAAGAGGAAGGGTCTCTTGAGAAAAATTACTTAAAGTCAAATTTTTTGTATTTTTCCGTCGTCTGACGTTCAAAAATAACCAAACTTGATATTGAGGTGTATTATGATGTAACGAACACCCCTTGCGCCGAAAACTTTCAATTCGAAGTAGTATTTTATTTTTAATTAATTTCTGAAATTTTAAACTTTCAAAATTAATAGAGATCAAACCGGCGCTCCGAAATTTATGAAACTTCTCAAGCAGCCTTTAAATAATGTACTCAACATAGTGAAACAAGTATCGATGAATTAGGACACATATTTCATGTTCTGAATTTAATGAATATAAAAAATTCAGAAAAAAAAAACAGAAGTTTTCATTATCCGAATTTTTTTCAAACTAAGGCACTTTGGTCTACAATTATATTCTCATGTAAAAGAATTTTTGTTTGTCATAATTTGAAATTTCCCGAGATCCTGATTTTTGAGACAGGATTTGACTTAATTTACAAAGTAACGACATTGGGTAGCTACAATATCACCCATTAACATGAGCACATTTAATTTTGGAATGTTTATTAGGAACTCCATAGTTATTTTAATAGATTTTTTGATAATTAAAAATTCTACTTAATTATATTTAAATATTCTAAAGCAACCTTTTAAGTGGGGGAAGACAAGGGACGGCGAAGAGAGGAAAAGTCTTCCCAAACTTAAGCAAGGGAGGGGAAGATGAAGGGTCTTTTCAGAAAAATTATTAAAAGTTAATTTTTTTGTATTTTTCCATTGTTTGACGTTTAAAAATAATTAAACTCGACACCGATGTGTGTTTTGATGTAACAAACACTGTCGCATAGAAAACTTTCAATTCTAAGCAATATTTTATTTTTAATTAATTTCTGAAATTTTAAACTTCAAAAATTAATTGAGATCAAATTAGTGCTCCGAAATTTATGAAACTTATCGAGCAGCCTTTAAATAATCTACTCAACATAATGAAACAAAAATAGATGAATTAAGGCACATATTTCCATGTTCTTAATTTAATGAATTTAAAAAATTCAGAGAAATAAAAAGCAGAAATTTCCATTATTCAAAATTTTCCCAAACTAAGGGCACTTTGATTTAAAATTTTATTCTCATCTAAATGTATTTTTGTTTGCCCTAATTCAAAATATCCCGAAATCCTGATTTTTGAGGTAAGATTTAACTTAGTTTACAAAGTAACGACATTGGATCGTTACAATATCACCCATTAACCTGAGCATATTTAATTTTAGAGTGTTTATTGGAAACACCATAGTTATTTTAATAGATTTTTTTAATAGTTAATAATTCTACTTAATTATATTTAAATATTTTAAAACAACCATTTAAGTGGGGGAAGAGATAGACACTTAGCAAGGGGAGGGGAGAAAAAGAAAAAGTCTTCCTCAACTTACTTAAGCTAGGGAGGGGAAGAGGAACAGTCTCTTAAGGAAAATTACTAAAGTTAAAACATTTCGCATTTTTTCGTCGTTTGACGTCAAAAAATAACCAAACTTGACAACGATGTGTGTTATGATGTAGCGAACACCCTCACGCCGAAAACTTTCAATTTAAATCAATATTTTATTTTTAATTAATTTCTAAAGTTTTAAACTTCAAAAATTAATTGAGATCAAACTGACGCTCCGAAATTTATGAAGCTTCTCAAGCAGTCTTTAAATAATGTACTCAACATAATGAAACGAAAATCGATGAACTCGAACACATATTTCAATATTCTTGATTTAATGAATTTAAAAAGTTTATAAAATAAAACAGAAGTTTCCGTTATTTGAAATTTTCCCAAACTAAGGCACTTTGATCTAAAATTTTATTCTCATCTAAAAGTATTTTTGCTTGCCCTAATTCAAAAATTCCCAAGATCCTGATTTCTGAGGCGAGATTTGACCTAGTTTACAAAATAACAACATTGGGTCGTTACAAGATCACCCATTAACATAAGCATATAAAATTTTGGAGCGTTTATCAGAAACTCCAAGGTTATTTTAATAGATTTTTTGATAGTTATCAATTCTACTTAATTATATTTAAATATTTAAAAGCAACCTTTTAGATCATCCATCCTTGATGTACTCTAATATGAACATGCTAAATTTTCTAATTTTTATCTAAAATCATGTTACCTAAAAATGCACCATAATGTTTAAAAATTTTATTTAATTTATGAAAAAATTCAAATACTTTAGCATAATAAGCTTCCATAATCAATGTAAATGAGACGTTTAAGAGAAGTTGCACTTTCTTATTTTTAAAGATGTACTCTAATTACCACTAGAATTAAATTTGTTCGATTTTGTTTCACATTATTTCTTTCTTTTCTTTTCGCTTAACATTAAGCAATCAAAGCCACATACTTTTTCAGTTTTATTTGTCCTAAGAATTAAATTTTGTTTTAGCTTTTAGCATATTAACCTTTAATTTTGTTGCCTAGCATGCTCAATAGACAAATAAGAATTCGGATGCATGGCTCCATTTTGATAGCATCAAGAGTAAAGGTATAGGAAAAGTAAGAGAAACATTCCTTCTATAGATGGATGCATTGAAATCTTTAAGAAAAAAACAATCTGTTTTCATTACATGAGCACCCAAACCTTGAATATTTACAAATTCCAAGTGCTTTTGTCAAAGCTGCCAATATTGTTCCTTTGACTGAAGATACATCTTAGGCTTCATAGTAACCATCAAATCGGATACACATCATTGACGGGGGCATTTTCTCTTTATATTGCCAGTCTTTTTTATTCTTTTCCATCTCTTTATTCTGTTCCTAAATCCTCTTCTCTTCTCCATAAAATATGATGTCATGTGATCTAAGCTGGCAAACCTTTTAGCCATCAAGTTCATCATAGCGCATTTCAAGTCTATTTAAACCATCAATTTTCTTCTAATTTTACACCAAGACACCGGATATGCTATACTTCAAATTTGATGCTATGCTAGCCCCATAATTTCCCAAAAATAAGATGCTAAGATGAAGTATAATCTAAGAATCACTCCACACACTCAATTGTTTATTCAAATGCTATCTCACATTCCGAAGCTTCGACCCATTAAAAAAATGATAATAATAATAATAATAATAAACTAAATGAAACGTAATAGACGATTACATGTGATTATTAAGTTTAAAATATGTTAAAGTTGGGAATTTAACAACTTAATTTGAGAGAATAAATCGTAAAAAGAATCACTTTCTCTCTAAATCTCTTGATATTAAAGCATAACAAGACTTTCGGGGATTCAGAAAAAAACAAGTATAATACTTACATTTAAAGCCAATAGGAGACTCTAAAGGCAATTATTAGCCCAGTAATGATTAATACAAGAATGGAGCCAAACGTGGATCCGCCCTGAAGGGTAACCCTGTACGAGCACCCACTGCCCTGCAACTTATAGCCGCCTGTGGAATTACAGATAATGTGTTAAATTCATAGTGACTTGGTTTTACCTCAGCTACAAATTTACAATTCAAATAAGAAAAATGAAAGATAAATAATATTATAATTCACGCATTTAAATGAAATCAGTATAATACACAATCAGTATAAAACAGTACCTTCATATTAATATACATCAAACTTAGGTGTTTATTGATTACAGTTGGAAGCCTCAGTCCCACTAAATGAGGTAAACTATACAAATGACAACTCCCTAATGAATAGAAATCCAGTTTACTTAATAAAAGCATCAACGCTGATTTTTTAAATTATGTTCGGAGAAAAAAATTGTTACAATATTGCTAACAATATTGCTACACAAATACTACATTAACTTGGGAAATTATTTGGGTAATTTTATTGTACGTTGAAATTTTTCTAAATCATTTCAACATTTTTGTAATAATTTTATGGGTTGAATGTGCTCGACCTCCTTTTTTTTTTAATTACCGAGTTCAAATATTTGGATTAAATATTTGAGAGTTGAAACGTGGTTTTAGCTAATCTTTTTTCTTTCCTTTACAGCAATAACCATCCATTTTTGTTAATGTTTGCATAAACCATAAGCATGCGTGGAGCTTATTCATAGCATGTAATCAGCCTTAGTCTTGTTCTAATCAGTCTTGCATCGCCTAAGACCCAACTATGTCAGACAATTCCTATGGCCTTCCTCCCCTTTTAAGCTATTCATTAATTCAACTCTCCTAACTAGAGTATCTAGTAGTAGTCAACGCTTAGTACATTGGAACCATCTAAAGACACATAATCTGAGCTTATCCACATAGAGAATAGAGCTGCTCAAACTTTGCAGTAAAGCTTTATTGTAACCATTCGCAAATATTGAAGGACCAAAGAATTAGCTCTGAAATACATATTTTGTTAGGTCAGAGAGGCAACTCTGACACTAAATATTAAGATATAAAACTGAACTACACACAAAATGGATGTAATTTGGGTGCTTTTCAAATAAATTAAGAATTCTTTAATTATATGAATTTTCTTAATTTTATTTAAAAATATAAAAAGACAAAAAGATTCTTTCAAGAATCTTTAAATTCTTTAATTAATAAATTTAATCACAAGATAATCTCTACAAGCATAAGACATATGCTGAACATAAGAAAAGAAAAAATAGCACGCATACTCTAGGGCCTCTGCCCAATAGGCTCTCTCTAACCCAATATTGGACAACATACACCGCACCTTTTCCACCAAAGTGTGATTCATGAGCTCTGCTACACCGTTCTGCTGTGGTGTTTCTCTTACTATGAAGTGGCGTTTAATTCCTGAATTCTCACATTCACTTACAAAAGAATCAAATGTGAATTCTCTGCCATTGTCCGATCATATCATTTTGATTCTCTTGTCCGTTTGATTTTCCACCATCTTCTTCCAGCTGATGAAAACCTCCAATACATTTGCTTTGATCTTCAAAGTGTACACCTATACTAATCCGGAGTAATCATCTATAAAAGAAACAAAATACATTCGACCACCGAACGATGCAGTTTTCGTTGGACCCCAAACATCAGTCTGCATATACTCAAGTATATCTTTGGTGTTGTGGAGGCCAACACCAAAGGACTTGCAAAAAATAAAGTGCTCACAAAATTGTAATTTGCAAGAACTTATACTTTTAATGATACCTTCCCTCTCCAATGCTCTCAATGAAGGTTCTCATGCATGTGCTAGCCTCATATGCCACAATGTCATCGCATCTTCAAAGTCTTCAGTCACAGCTACCGAACCTATCACTGTACTTCCCTGAAGGTAGTATATGTTCTGTTGCCTGACTCCTCTCAAATAAGTCATTGCACTCTTGCTAATCTTCAAAACCCCTATCTCAATCACCACCTTAAAGCTCTTGGCTTCTAAGGCCCCAATAGACAGAAGATTCTTCTTGATCTCCAATACATGTCTGACTTCTTTCAGTTATTGCACTGTTCCTATATGAGTACTAATCAACACACTTCCAACTCCTGCAATCCGTCACATAACATCATTTCCCATCGCGACTGCACCACTGTCTGTTTCTCTGTACAAACAAAACCAATCATTCTAGAAACATACATGATACGTTGCACCAGTATTCATAATCTAACTGGAGTTGTCAGCTACTAGACCCATTGAAACAGTAACAAGAGATACGTCTAAGTCTGACCCCTCCACCACATTCTGAATCACATTTGCCTTTGCCTTGGAAAGTCCACTTGCCCGCTGCTTCTCTTTCACCTTTGGGCAGTCTTTCTTCCAATGCCCAGTTTCCAAATAGAACATGTATTCATTGCGCCCAATGCTCTGGTCTCTGAATTTCCCTCTCTTCTGGAAGCCTACATTTTTCTTTGGCCATTGCTTTTTCTTCTTTGGTCTCCCCCTTTGGAGTGTAAGAGCCTCTGTCATATCTGATTTGATAGACTCTTTGTCCATTCTTCAGAACTTGAGGTTCACTAGGGCTGCAATCATCTCATACTTCAGAGCATCCTTCCCATGGATCAAAGTCATGATGAAGTGCTCTTACTCATCTGGCAATGAGTTCAACAATAACAGGGCCTTGTCTTCATCCTCCACAGTCTCATCTAGATTTAGCAAATTTGCCAACAACTTTGTGAACTCATTTCGGTGCTCATATATGGAGATTCCCCTTCTCATCTGAAATTGGTAGAGCCGCCTCTTCATGTGGGGTCGATTCTCCACACTCTTCGTTAGGTATTTACCATCTAGGAATTTCCATGTCGACGTCTTCATCATCACATCATATTTGATCTCCTGAGTCAAATAATTCCGGATCAAACCGCATGCACTACTGTTCATCTTAATCCAATCCCCCTCTGAAATTTCTTCTAATTTTCCTTTGCCGTCAAGAACATCTTCAAGCTTCAATGCACACAATATGTCTGTCACCTCGCACTGCTACATACGGAAGTTATTCTTCCCATCAAATTTGACAACAATAATTTTCGTCAGATGTGTCACAACTTGGTGGAGAGATCTCTCCACCACCGATGACGATGAAGTTCCTACCACCTCTTGTCCTCTTTCTACCATGCTTTTCTTTCTTGCTTTAAAAAACTAAAATACAAACAAAAAACTCAGCTCAAGCAAACCCTAGCCCTCAAGAACAAACAAGACAACCTCTTTCTGATACCACTTGTTGGGATCTCTTAGGGTTACAAACAAATGTGAAACAAAGTTTAAGATGTTGAGCAAATCAAAATAAAGCAAGAAAACAATACACGCAAATAATCACAACCACAAGATAAATATATTTATGTGGTTCGGTGCTAACACCTACGTCCACGAGGAGGAGAGTAAAAAATTTCATTATAGAGAATGGATTACACAGATTTTAGGGTTTACAAACCCTAATACAAACCTTAGGAGCCTTCTCTTCATTGCAATGGAACAGCCACCACACCCAAAACTAATGGAGGCTAAAAGGAATTTTGGATTTTTCCTCTTAACCCTAAAAACAGGTTAAGAAAAAATATATATAGGCTATCAAAACTGAGTTGACTAGGCAGCGGGTGCTACAACGCGCTGTAGCTCCCGTCTCTCGGGTGCCAGCCACTACGACGCGCTGTAGCGGACGCCTCTGGGGTGCCCGGCGCGCTATATCACCCACCTCTCGGGCACCAGGCGTTGCGGTGCGCTATGGCACCTACCTCTCGGAACCAGGTCGCTGTAGCGCGCTGTGGCATGCCTCCAAACAGTTTCTTCAATCAAGACCATTAAGCGGGGTAGAGCAATACTATTATCATGTACAAAAAACAATAGTATTTCCAGTATTACTAGAAAAGCTATTTTACTGACACTTGGACATTATTGATGGAAGAGTATTGCTTAACCATAACAGATCAAACATTGAAAAAATCAACAAAAATTTTGTGTACATTTAATCACTTCCATCATAATAAACTTTTAATTCTGATCACCAAAGTAAAAAAAAGAAGATACAATCAACTTGAACTTAAGAAATGATAAACCTTACCACTTGGCAAGCAAATGGCAGCATTTTCTCAGGAGGCATTCCTGCACATAAAGCTAGCAAGAGTGACAAGGAAAGGTCAGATCATATAAATATATTCTGATTATGTCATTGAGAAAAGGTAAATTAAATGGAACAGAGTGTAAATCAAGTATAATAAGCAGTGCAAACAACAGAAAAAATACCATTTCTAATATATTCTGATTCTACTCTGATGCTTATACATGAAATCAAATAATGTCAACATGAATGTATTGGAAGGATGCTGTTCGTTTAGAGGATTGAGAATGGGGGTGAGGATGGGGATGGTGGAAGGAAGGTGAAGTGGGGTAAGGATGGAGATGTTAGATAAATAATTAACTAAAAAATTCCTTCATAAATACAATTCTTACCCAACAACCAAAAAATAATGCATAGGTACTAAAAATTGAAATTCTCAGAAAATGCAATTTCTAATGCCCTTGAATGAACTCGCTGCCACAATCAGTAAAGAGAAAAGAAAACAAAAAAACAGAGAAAACTCTATATGAGCAAGCGATAATAAATGGATGAAATTTTGACCAGAGCATCTTAACTTTAACTTTAATTGAGATGGATAACATTTCAACCAGGGCGTCCTACTGTTGTAAAAATCTATTTCATTTTAATAAAAGGTTCCATCCATATTTTTGTTGTAATACAAACAGCTGAAAATCATTATAAAATTATTATACAATATGAGAATTCAACCCCAACCAACAAAAGAAAATAAACTGCTTTCAAAATGAACTTAACGTACCATACAGTACTGCTCCAATAAATGCATCACCAGCACCAGTAGTATCTAAAATTTCTGAAGGAGGTATCTTATCAGCAGTCCCTAAGAGCAATTTACCATATAGCACGCCTATTCCATTTGCTCTGAGTCTTACGCTGGACTAAGAAATAAAAAAATTGGGACATAGTGAACTCATAATGCTCACTTCGAATCATAGAAGGAAATATATGGGTTTGTTGAAATTCTCAAAGAATTAACCACGTCAGCCTTTAACATAAAATTTTTATAAAGGCGTGCATTAGAAACAACAAACCTAACGGTTTTGAAGGGAAAAGAATAAAAATTACTAAAGAAAATGAAAATAGTAAATTGAGTACCACATGTAAAGACAGAACGGGTGACTGGCCATTTCTTTTGCAGGTTAAAAGGATTTAAAGATTTGGGTGATGATGAAAATTAGAACTAATGCATGTTGTCAAATTAGATTTTTTTTAATGAACACGCCGTCACTCGATAAAATAAACAAAGGCAGATTCCATGCTTGAAATAAGTGACTTCAAATAATAAATTTGACACAACCTCAGATGCCACAAATGTTGGAGTAGTAGCACTTTCATCAATTTTCAGCTTTAGTGATTCGATCAAGCTGTCTACATCCACAGCTTCAAGATGAGGGTTTTCACCTATTAAAGACTAAGACTTTAATAAAGGTAAGCAAGCTTATTAATCAGAATAAAAGAAGTTACAATTATTTTTTGAGTATTTTGGGAACATACCAACTGTTCTTCTATCAATCATTAAGCAACCTTTTTCACCAAGGGTCGCAATCACAAATTTGATGGCCGGATAATTTAGAAGAATGGATACGAGTGCACTTGGAATGGATGAGACTGATGCCCAAGCCTGTCATTGAAAATGCCAGCTTAAAAATAGCATGTTTTACTACAAAGAAACAATCCTCAAATAAATAAATAGTTAATGTCGCTATCATCAGCTTCCTTTGTTATCAAATGAGAATATAAAGAAATCAATGAATACTGTTTTTTTAACAAAATATTAGACGGTAGTGCTTCAGATCAAAATCATGCTGTACAAATTACTTGCAAATATCTAGAGGATCTAACCCTGAAAAATATTCAGCAGCAAAAGCACTACAGCTTAAATTAATAATATAACACCCCAAGTTAAATTATAAATCAACTTTAAAAAAAAATAATTTGATGCAACCTGAGGAAATTTTTCAGAGCATATGACATAAGTTGCCAGATCAAGAAGACCGCCAAGCCCATCTTTTTTACGTTCCGCTTCAACTAGAATAGGTATGCCCATTTGAGCTGCCTGCGCATGACGATGCTACTTAATGCTGTGTAGTTGCTTGATTGATTTAGAAATTTCATTTCCAAAGCATGGAAGACATTAAGAAAAAACCATAGAAACAATTTGAAGTAAGTTAAAAATATTATAGCATATATTAAATTTTTTGGAAATACGCACTTCAAAACGTAACAAAGAGAGCTTTGTAGTAAACATTGGTAAAAATGTAATATTGCAATAAAGCAGAATGGCGTAACGCAAATGGGATGATTCGTGAGTTTCCCAATATAATCCAAATGTTTCATGCGGCACAACAAAAAGTTATAAGCACATATTTTGTTGCTGTCAACTTGAACAATATTAGTCATTAACACACAAAGAGTCGTAAACCAAAACAAGATAATTGAGGATAGCATCAATTAAGTGCTTCAAGACACATTTCATATAATTCATGTGATATATTAAAATGTGCAAGTGCATGCTTCGTTGCAAAATCAGCTTAGTCAGCCCGGATGTTTTTGTATCACAGAATATAATTAAAGAGGGGTATAAAATAGGGGTGGAAACACCAACGGCCAAGGTCAATTTCATCTCAAATACTCAAAGTATAAGAATGTAATCCAACAAGGGCTATTCCTACACTCGCACACATTACTCAGCAATCTCCTTGCACAAAAATTATTCACAATAACCATCGCTCCCCATTTAACAAAAGCCTTTCAAGCCATCATGGCTCATGCACCAAGAGCCCACTCCTCTAACTAGAGGCATAGTGGCAGTCCTCAATTTCTCTACCTATAAGTGACATGGCAATCAACCTCGACTAAGGCATTGTGGCAATCACCTACTCCACCTAAAGAATTATAACAATTATACACTTTAACTAAAAACATTGTAGCAAACAACCACTACACTTGGATATTATAGAATTCTAGTTGTGAAAGGAAGTGGTTGCAGTGGAATCCTTTCATTAGGAGCAAATATAAGCTAAGGGTTGATCGCAAAATTTACACACAGGAAATTGCAATCACACAAAAAACAACAAAATGTTTACAAGGAAAACCATGAATTTAAAAAATTACAAAGCCCACCACAAAAAATATTCACTATGAAAAATCAGAAAGAAGATTACAAATACAACTTCACTCTTAGGATTTCACTCACAGCACATATAAGCATACAAGCATAGCACATCACAACTCAACCACAACAACAAGAAAATATTGACACCCTCAACTTAATAACATATAGCTGATTATACGAACACGCCTAAGCACAATATTACATCTCATGCTAATGTAATTGATCCATTTAAGTGACCGTTTAGAACCCTCAAGCATGCCTGGGCTCACCGCTACATCTGGACATCATTTCACCTGGGTGTCATTTTGCCTCACCTGCCATTTTCAATCCCTCTTGGGTACGCTTGGTCATGCATTGGCACACCCCTGGGCGTCAATCCTAATTCAACTTCTTGTACCTAGTTCGTCCAGGTCCACAACATTTGAGGATCCATAGCACTATTGCCCTTAACTTATTTAGAGTAGAAACATTCAAGACCCATAAAGCCACAAACTATGAAAATCAATTGATCTCAACTGAACCTATGTCAATAATGCAAGTTGTTAGAGAGATAGAATAAAGAGGGCTTATAGTTGAGATATACACTAAAAGCCAAATCAAATTGCAATCTAAATATCTAATCTTGAGACTTGAAGGTGTAACTACCCTTGGTCGTTATTAAGAAAGACGCCAACGTCCCCGCCAATCCTAATTGTTCGTTAATGTCGTTATTGTCTATTAATACCCACAAATTTCTGTTTTTCTGTTAATTTTTCCGCCAAATCATCACTCAAATTATAAATCCTTGTTTTCATTTCCTACTTCTCAGTTTAAACATATATAGATACGTATATATGTGCGTACTGTGTTGAGTATAAGTATACCTACGTATATACATATGAGGTAGAATGTGGAATGAAGCAAAACGACGCCACATATTCATTCTTACGGCTGAATAGAAGGACGCGTCGAGAGGGTACGACGCCTCTGGCCGCTGGTGAGGCGCGGCGCTTCGGAAAGGAGAAAAGGATCGAATGCATGAATAGGCGGACATACCTGTTGATACCCGCGCATTTCGGCTACCACTCCCGTAATACCTTACGCTCGGTTACCTTCTCCGCTAGCCTCCACTCCAGAAGCAGCCGCAGGCAACGACGCAAGCAGCGACGCATCGACGAGCCGACAGCGCCTTCGACGCAAGTCTTCGACGCAGCCGTAGGCCTCGGAAGCTTCCAACGCAGCCGCAGTCCCTCGATGCACGTAAGGGCGAACGCAGCTGCAGCCGTAGTCCTCGACGCCTTCAAATCACTTCGCTTCGTGACGATTCTGCGACGTCTCTCCCAATCGACAGACGTTCGACGCCTGCAGATCCACTACCACCGAAGCCGCTCAACTTTTTCTGCGCTCGGTTCTCGTTTTCTGGAAAGGCTTCCGACTTTATAAGGTATACCCGATTTCAATTTCTAAAATACATTTAGTATGAACCTTAATCTGGTATTAGGAAGACATTGAATTGAGTTAAGAATTTTCTATTTCAACTTTAGGATTTATGAGAGTAGGCTGCAAGATTTATATGCTACTAGTTAAGCTCAATCATCCTAATTTAAAATAATAAGGAATTTGTTAATCCTTAGGTTAGACAAGGAAGATGGTTTGATGTGCATAAAGGAGAAATCTTAACTACAATACTTGAATATAATTGAAGATTAGGAAATCTGATTTTAACTATTTCTAAGAGTTTGATGTCAACTAGAAGCTTTAATTGTGTGAAAGAACCTAAGCAATTATCGAAAGGACTTATAAGGAGTAATGAAAATGGTAGAAGTTAATGTAATACGTTTGTCACTTTCTTATAACCTTCATTTATATACCTATAACCTCTATTGCATATTGGTAAGTTTATTATGAAATCTATGCTTTGACATTATGCTTGAAGTTAAAACATAGGGTAAAATGTGTTCGTGCCTTCATAATTTGAACTATAGATAAGTTATATAATTTAGGTAAACTAGAATAAGCATTCTCTCTAGCTCTACATGCAAATGAACTCATGCTTGGGTGATTATCTTCTGACTTAAGTTTGATCTCTAAAACTTTCTTTCTTTTCTTTTGGACTGAATTTTTATTGTGCTTTGCACCTCTTACCTTCAAAATATATGGTACTAGTAGCTATCAATTTAAAAGTACCCTTTGTTATATATGTTGATGGAGATGCACATCTTCTCTTATTTTTTTTTTATGTTCAATATATCTTATTGGAATCATTTCTCACAATTTAGTCACATGCAGAATTGTTAATGATTCTTTGATTAACCAAAGACTTTGTTGGATCTAAGTATTCCCTTGTATGATGATTTTACCTTGTTAAGGAGATCATAGAAAAGAAAAGGCGATAGAGAGGTAGAAGGTTAAAGCCTTATGTTTCTTGAAAAGCTTAAGTATAGAATGAACTTTCATAGTGATTGAGACTTGAGAATTGAAAATTTGAAAATGATCTTTATGGGGTGATTAATGTGTTATGGTAACTGGATTTTATGGAACAAGGTTTGGCCAGTAGAGATCCTGAGATACCATAGCAATTTATTCACTCTAAAGTTCTTGTAATCAACTTTCATTTGGGGTCCATGAACAACCTTAGCAAAGGAACATATAGTGGAAGAATTAATAATATACAACCTCAATCACAGTAGACAATTGAGCAGTAGTTTCAAAACTTAATTTGTCTAAAATAACATACTTTTGTAAATGTCAAATGAAAAAACAAAATATATCCTTTTTGTGGAAGCTTCAAATTAAATATAAACAACTAAACTCTGCACTCTAAGACTTATACCCCATATACTATCTTGAAAAGATTTCAATACTTATACCAATTTGATTTATTAGCAACTGTTGATGGTTAGATCCTAAATGACACTACCTGCTTTAAGCACAACAGCTTCAAACAACTAGTTTTCCTGCAGTAGCTTCTTAACTAGTTAAATAGGTACACCATCACTGAAATCCACTGGATCAAAGTTCCAACAAAAGCACCCCAATTATGGATCATCCAACTTGAGTAATATATTCTTTTGAGTTTGGTTGACCTTAGATAAGATAATTGCTTTTGAGCCGGTCTCTTTATACTAAAATTGACAAGATAATTGCAAATACTACGCGCCAAAGCACTCCATTTAGATGTGCTTTGAAAGAATGTACATAGTTAAGTCAATCCTTGATATTCATTTCTCATCCACTAAGATTACTAAAATGAATGTCATTTTAAGAATATAAATTGTCATGTAGATTGCCAAGTACTACCCAACAACCTTAAGAGAACCTAAACTCTTTAATCTACTTAGAGAACCTTGTACAAAAATAAGAAAAAGAATGATAATGCAATATTCATTATTAAAATCTAATATAGTTTATAAACATAACTTTTGCAGACTCGCAGACTTTTGAGTGCTAAAATCAGAAATTCAAAATACCAAGGTACAATTGATTTTACTGTCTATACTTAAATGCCTTTATTGCTGCTTAGCACCGCTTGAGCTTTGTTCTTATTGGTGAAATGCAATATTTATTGAATGCCAGAATAGTGTCATGAATAAATTGTGTGTGTTATGTCTTGTGAATGTATGCAAGGGTTCCGAAATGGTGGTTATTAGGTTAGGGACGGAGCTAGTCCATTGGGAGTTATAAGGGTGCCATCTGGTGCCTTTGAGGGGGCCCAGATGAAGGAGTTGATATTACTTGAACCCAACCTCATGGTTCTGGATTTGCTCAACAGAACTGCTAATGTTGCTTCGTGAAATCAAGACATATATACAAACAAGTAGGCATGAAATTTATTACATGACAGGTGACAGTATTATGGCAAACTAAAATGCTAAAATTGCAGGATTATGTATTTTGCTAACCTTTTTATTTCCTGCAAAATTTCTTATCATTCTGCTTCCTGCTTTTACTAAATATAACATGTAAATATCTTTTGTACTTAATATGTGTATTGAGGCATTATTCTTATAATGCCAGGTCAGATGCAGTTGGAGGAAATTGAGTTAGCATAAAGAGTATTCAGAGTACGGCGGTGTGGCAATGGCACATAACTTTTGAATTGTGGCTTAAAAGCTTAAAAACATTATTTATATTTGATATAGTTGTAATAATCTGGATATTGTATTCTTTAATTTGAATGATTGGCAAACTTATTATGTGAAATGGCTATGTTGTTTAAATTATGTCAAAATACTATCTTTCTCTTAACTGCCAATATGATCCTACGGAAATGTACCCAAGAGTAGTTGGGTTGATACCTAACCTAACCCTAGGGGCATTACAGAAGGACTGTACATATAAAAGTCATAGGTTATTAAATAACTTGATTAAACTTAAACACCAATAATTAGAAGAAAAACATATTCTTGAAATATTTCCCGGATGGTTTGAAATGTTATTGAAATATAATGTATACATATTATAATTTCTTCATTTAGCTCAAATTTGATTGCATATAAAACCATGTTCTTAGAATTTCTTCATTTAGTTCAAATAAAGTTAAAGTTCTTGAAGTGCTCTTATTTGGGTTCTTGTTAGTAGTGGAGCCTCGAGTGTGGAAAACCTGAACAAGGTTTAGTCAACGCACTCACAGACGTCATAGAGACGCGCTTAGATGTAGCGCGCTCAGATGCATAGCATGCACCACAAGGTTAGAGGGACACCTAAGCACCCCCAAGCGCACGCTATTAACAGGAAAATCCAAGAAGCCAATGCCTTAGAGCGCTCAAACGCTAGAGGAGACTTAATGTCTAGACGCGCACAGACGCACCAAGATGTGCTGAAGCTCTCCATAAAGATAGCAGATGAAGGTGTAACATACGAAGCTCAACCAGCACTTAGGTATGCTAAAGCACATGGGTACACACCCAAATCGCCTCGAAGCATCAACAAAACTGATAAACTGTCGGCTAACAAGCAGCACGCCTGGGCCCGCCTAATAAATTTCAATTAGAAGGATTGATTTATTGTTGTGTAATTATCTTTGTAAGAAAAAACCCTTAGTGTTGTGTTGTGAGGAAGGGGTGAATGCTTGTATCGTTCTCCACTTCATAGTAAAGTATTACCACTGTACAAGCCTACTCTCATAAATCATTTATCCTCACTTTTTCTTTACCCTCTTTCTCTCACAAACTATTTTATAGATGCAGGCACTCAATGAATCATATTTGTACTTCCTCTCTCAGCAGATTCCTGGTTCTCTTTATAGATATTCCCATTGAAAAAAAAACTCTGGCTATTGAAACCACCTCTACTGCTATTTTCTCCCTACATTCTAAATCCCTGCTTCGGACTATTCCTACCATCTTTCTATTTTTTCTTTGAAGTAAAATCCTCGTCAACCCACTAACCCCCTCTTTCTTGCTCGTTTTCATAGAATAAAATTATCATCCTTTTCTCTCTATCAAGCTCACCCCACTTCACAAAGAGCCAACCATGGTTTAGAAACCGTGAGTCCTATAAATCTTAAAAAAAGTTCCAAATTCTTTTTCCTTTAAAAGTAAATATGAATAATTTCCTTCATAACACAAATATTAGGTGTATGCATAAAACAAAAATTGATTTGCAAAACTAAACCCTAATCTTGTAATCTCATCCATCCACTTACAATGGTAAAGGACTCAAATGAGATGGCACTTAAGGTGTAAAAATAAAAAATTTTAGATGGAAGTATTGAAAATATTGATGTTATTAGATATATTAAATATAAAGATTTGAGTAGTATGTATAAAATTCCCCTGAAAACATTAATATAATAAGCTTACCTTTTGTGCAACAACCAAAGCAGGCTTGGTTGATCGTCCATCAAAATATACAAGTTTCGCTTCACTCAAAGCTGCTAGTAACTTCGTTTTAGGCAGATCATCAGGCACCATTGCAGGGACTCCCAAAGTGTATATGCACGTACGAGAATTCCTAAATACATGTCAGTTAAATTAACCATTGAATAATAATAACCTTAACTAATACTTGAAATTCATCAAACAAAATGATTAGTTTAATTTACTTAAGGAAATTATTTACTATTTTAAATTAGTACAAATTGTTAGCAAGTTCAAAGTGTCATGAAACCAAGTGGCCACGGAAAAAAAAATTTCAATTATAAGGCGTTGCTCAGTTCAAGGACGTCATCGTTATGTAATGTTATTAAGAGATTGGAAGACTTTAGTTCATGGTGATGTTTTTTTAGTTAATAATAAAATTTCAATTAAGCCATCAATAGAGGGGTTGTGATTAACATAATTCAAATTGGTTGTATGCAATTGAAGAACGCTTCTTGGTATGATCGAAAAATTACACTTAAATGAAAGTTTCACAGAACAATTATAAAATTGATAGTGTTATATGGGACAGAATATTGATTCAAAAAGTAAAACACATTGATAAAATAGAAGTAGTGGAGAATGATAATACTAAGGTGGATGAGTAATCATGAAAGGACATGAAAAAAAATAAATTCAATTAAGGATACGCTTAAAATTATTATTTTAAATGGTTTGGGAATAATATGCACATATTAGATGCCCAACAACAACAACATGCCTTAACCCCTCAAGGCGGGGTCGACTACATGAATCCATTGTTTCCATTGTGCACGATCAAATAAAAACCCCTCCCTAAGTGCTAAATAGAGAAAATCTTTCATAATAGTTTCATCCCATGTCTTTAGGCCTTCTTCTTCCTCTTTTAATATGAGAGAAATTTAAAAACTTGATTTTTCTAAGAGGGGCATAGCACATCTACACATAATATGCCCAAACCATTTAAAGGCAGTATTCTCTATTCTTGTCAACTATTGGAGCTACTCCTTGCTACAGATAAACTCATTTCTCATTTACGAGTTGTACTTATTTTATTAGCAATTCTAGGTGTCAGCACTTAAAGTTTCTTCTTTGTTGGCCAACATTCGGCTTCATATAACATAGCTGGTGGTATAGCTACTGTATAAAATTTTTCTTAATTTTGTGTAGGATTTTCGAATTGCACAACACTCCAAAAGCACTTCACCATTTTACCCAACTAGCTGGGATCTTGTTAATCACATCGCTCTCGATTTCATTATCATTTTGAATTATTAAACCCATATACTTGAACCTCTCACTCTTCTTGATCACGTGATCCTCAATGAATGATATCTTCGTTGTATCTTATTCTTATTTTTATAATAAAATTTTCGTGATGTGGCTCCGTGATTTTTCCCTAATTCTTGGAATTTCTCACATAAAATTTGTGTGTTTTGTGTATGCCTTATTTTTCTCATTATTTTAGATCTGTGCCTTGCTTGTGCTCTTAAAGTTGACGAAGCCAGAGGATCCTTTGAAGCTTCTGTGATTTCCTCATCTGTGCTTGACGGGGTAAACAACAAATGGTTGGCGTTTTAACCACACGGGGAACATAGTGATAAGAAGTTCAATAAGTTACGTGCATTGAGGGATCAGGAGAGAGTTTACTATCCCTAGAACACCACTAAAATGTTATTGCAGAACAAGTGAGCATGTTCATCATTGAATGCACTAGGAGCATGAGGTTACATGCTCAACAGCCCAAATTATTCTAGGATGATGCAATAAACATTACAATTTATTTAATCAATTATGGATCGTTAATTCCGCTAAATGAAAGGTTACCTACAGAAAATGGAATGGAAATGAGGTCGATCTATCTCTCAAGTAGGTATATGGTTATTCTTCATTTTTTCATATTGATGCAGGGTGTCGTAGCAAGCTCAACCAAAACCCATCAAGTGTATATTCATTAAGCATGACTTGAATGACTTTGGGTACAAATTTTAGGATTATTAAAATTACAAATCATCAGAGGCAAGGATATGATGTTCAATGAAAATGAAATATACGAGAACAGGGATGGCACAAAGGGTTGTTGCGAAGGCCCTGACGCCGGTTTAGCGAAAACCGTTCCGACATCAGGTGTTCACTTACCGCAGGATCATATTGAGTAACTTGAGAGAAAAATGACATACACATACAAAGGCCAAAAGATATTATTCATTTATTTCAATATTCACTTTACAAGGTATTTTAACACTCCTCATACAAAAGTGAAAATAAAGAAAAGATAAAAGGTAAACAAGCAAAAATAGCGCCGTGGATCTTATCGGCAATTGAACTTTGTAAGCATTATGATTCTTGCGTGTAATCCCCTAGGAGCGCCTGACTTGGTATTGTACTAAAAACAATACTGGGATTTGAATTCCCAGTAATTAAAGAATACTCTAAGTACTGCAGTACACAATAATAATTACATTCTTAAGAGATGCGATTAGCGGAAGTAAGGCGAAAATAAAATACAGGAGAAAATAAGGCAATGGAGCGAAATAAACAATTTCCTGCAACAAATATTATTTATCAAATAAAGATTACTGATGTCATTTTCCAGTAATCTACCCCGAATGTTATTGATGTCATTTTCCAGTAATAACCTCGAATGTTATTGATGTCATTTTCCAATAACAACCCCGAATATTGCTGATGTCATTTTTCCAGCAACAACCCTGAATGAAAAGGATATTGGTTTCTAACAACCAACCAAGCATTAATATTACTGATGTCATTTTCCAGTAACCCCCGAATGAAAAGGATGTTGGTTTCTAACAACCAACCAAGCTTCAAATGAATTTGGCTCAAAGCAAATACACAAAGCTAAACAGCAGTAAAATTGCAAAATATAATATATATCATGTACTGGGTACCTTTAGTCTTTAAGTTCAGCAGTTCAATAGCTCGAATGAGTGACAGTTCGCTCAATCTGCATTTAAGTCCCTGATATTTCTTTAAATTAGTCTCTTTTTAAAAGTGAGGTGATATTTCATGATTTTTACATTCTTCTTTTCTATTTTGTCATTTCCGTTTATATTCATATTATGATTTAAGTCCGTACCTTATAATAATATTACTGAATTGAAAGAGTAACGATAGGAATAAAAAATTTTAAATGAAAAATAGTAGTAGTCATTTTATAGCATTTTGAATTGTTCCCATTATTAATTAATGAGAATGATCAAAATACGAATGACTAAATATAAATTTTATAGCAATGATTTAATAAGTATATAGTAACAAGATTAGCAACATTTCCCCTCATTTTTCTCTCTTCCATCTCTTCTTTTCTTCTACCTTTTCTTTTTCTTAAACTTCTCTACTTACCTTAGGATTAGGATTGCCAGAAAACGAAAAGAGGTCGGAGTGGGTGGCCGGACGGCAGGCCGGGGTGGTTGCGGCAAGTTGGCAGCGGCAGGAGAGGGATGCTGGGTGGCTGGCTACCGCTGAAGGGACTGCTGGCCGGCGGCTGGACTGCTATTGGCAAGGCTGCTGGCTGGCCGGCGGCTGGACTGCTATTGGCAGGGCTGCTGGCTGGCCGGGGTGGCTGTTGGCAGGCTGTCGGAGGCTGGGAGGAGCTGCTGTGGCTGGTTGGGAGAGAAAGGAGGGGTTGATGCTGCTGCTGGAGGGAGAAGATAGGGGCTGCTGTGTAGAGGAGGGAGAGGGGGAGAGGGAGTTTATATAGAGGAGGGGAAGGATGGAGGGGTGGTCGACCAAGAGGGCTGACCAACCTGCGCCAAAAAACGGCGCAGGTAGCAGGCGTAGGTGCCAGGCGAAGCTTCTTCCGCCTTTTGGCGGAAGAATTAATCGCAAGTTGCGATTAAAAGGGGGGGAGTAGGTAAAAGGGAAACAGAAGAATTTAATTAGGAAATAAGAAAAAAAAAACTTAAACTTAAAGTAAAATTGCATTTTTTCGTCGTTTGGTATCCAAATACAACGAAACTTGACACCGAGGCGTGTTATGACACGATGAACATCCTCGCGCCGAAAATTTTCGATTCGGAGTAATATTTTATTTTGTATTAATTTTTGAGGTTTAAAACTTCAAAAATTAACCACGATCAAACCGACGCTCAGAATTTGATGAAACTTCTCGAGCAACCTTTAAATAATATACTTAACACGTCGACACTGAAAACGATAAATTCGAATACGTATTTCAATGTTTTTGATTTTTAAAATTTAAATAATTTAGAAAATAAAACGGGAACTTCCGTTATTTGAATTTCTCCCAAATTATGGCACTTTGATCTAAAAATTATTTCTATCTAATGGTAGTTTTGTTTGCCCTAAATTAAAATTCCCCGGGCCCTAACGTTAGAGTCGGAAATTGACCTAATTCGCAAAGTAACGACTTTGGGTCGTTACAGTTGTGCTTCACCGATACGAGGCGAGCCTTCAAAATACGTGGAGGTTAAAGACATCAATTGCTCTGATGAGCAAGCTCAATAGCTCGAAGAGGTGTGGGCAGTGCCCCAAACACCAATAGTGGAGTTAAGATCTTCCAAAGTCCCATGGGCCCCCAAATAGATATTTACTGTCATTATATTACTTATTATTGACTAATATGATCAAATTGAATAGTAATTATAACATCTGAAGCTATGATAAACAAGGTATTATCTTTTTAGCCCAACTCATCCCATATAAGGCCATACCTCAAAGTTTAGTACTCAAATGATAACGTCCCAAGAGATTACCCATCCTGTAATACTCTGTGCTATGAGCACACTTAAATTTGAAATTCATATAAGAAAATATGATTCACTAATTATTTTAAAAACTCATCATTATTTCAAAAGATTTGAGTTGACTTTGAAGTGCTCCACTATTTATTTCAAAAATCAAACTAGTTATTATCATGAATCTTTTCATCTCCTTTCATTTGGTTCATTCTTACTATCATTAACCCCTAAAAACATTTAAGAGCCAATCTTATTCTAAATTATATCTTTTCCAAGCTTCATAACCTAATAATCACTCCGACGAACACTCCCCATTTTCATATTCAAGTTTTCACACTACGACCCTATTAAAAATCACCTAAACATTCAAGACATATCCAAAGCTTAATCAAAGATATATGAACCATTTATGACAATTGCTAATGTCATATCAATGACATATAAATAAAATCTCCCATAATGCATCAAGATCCATCTTATTTTTATATAACTCACTTGAGGCCATTACACAAAAACTTACCAATTCATCCAAATATCTTTACCATCACACACACACAATCTAATGCTTTGCAAGAGACGTTCATTTCAATTCTCACTGGATCTCCACTTCATTCGCCATTTATAAAATAAATAAGAGGTGTCTTGATTGTCACAAAACTTTCAAATTTTCTCCATTTGATAAAAATAAAACTATGGTCATCTAGCATCTTCATGTCATTGATAAAAGAAATTCAGGCAGCTAGCAAGTTTCATCCTCTATATAGATTTAAAGTATAGCATGTCAATTCACTGCTCATCATTCCTATCATTATAAGAAAAAATTGTGATAGGTTAACAAAATTTCAAATTTTCAGATTTAGAATCTCATAATCTTCCCTCAGGAATAATGCCATCCTCAGTGTTACCAAAATTGAAATGAAACAAAACCAAAGATGGCAAAGAAACATAAGACTATAACAAAATCAAACAAAATGGAAGCAACGAAATTGAATGGATTCAAATCATACTAGTCAATCAAACAAAAATGTATACATTTCATGAATATTGAACACACTCCCAAGTTTCCTTCTTTGGCCTCCAATACCTCCAGTGGATGCAGATCATAAAGATAAGAAAAACATGAAGACCGGCTGGCATAATTTTTGATGTCAGAAACAAATAAAATGTGCCTAATGGGGTTTGCTGATGAAGAATGAAAGAAATGTCATCTAAAAAAATGAATGCAAGAACAAATTATTCTTACGTCTGTTTATCAATAATCACATATGTGGATGTTGACGTCCCCCCCTTGGAAATCTAAAAAAAGAGTAAAACATGTTTAGTAGTACGGCAGAAAGGTTCACAATATAAACAAGCAAACAAAAGAAGTGAGAGAATCGAATATCTTCAGAGAACCACCAAAACAAGGCAACTGTATTTATGTTTCTTTTGAGCCTATGTAATAAGGTACGTAATCAGGCAAAAAAACTTTCCATTCGAAAACATGGGAAATAAGAAGCAACGCCTAACCAACATTGACTAGAGAAGTATCCACTCCATCTGCTTCAAGCTCTGCTAGGGCTCGCTGTCCCAGAGAATCATCACTAACCTAGGTAAGGTTAGATTACATAATTATCATTTTACAGTAGCAACGCATAGCACAAAAGCCAAAGTTTATTCAAGCCAGCGCATAATCAGGATACCTTGGTTATGAGTTTAGGTTTCAGACCCAAGCGAGAGGCACAGGTCAAAGCATTGGAAGCGTTCCCGCCACCAAGCACCTGCACAAAGATTATCACAAGAAAAAATTAGAAACTCACAAAAAAGAGAATTTAAAATGAAAAATGACAGCATCAACTACTACCTGCAAATTCCTGGCCCGAACCTTCTCATCAGGTTTAGGAAAAGCATCTACGATTGCGACATAGTCCACGGAAACCATTCCGAAACCCACCTATTCCAATTATTAACCTCTTTCATTTCAAGGGGAGGGGTAAAAACCAAAGTCTTAAAACCATGATTAGCTCGAAAGAGACGACGCACAACGATGCGATTCTCGGGCAAGGGGGGAAGATCAGAAGACAACAGACCGTGTGTTTCGGGCGTCGCTGCTTCCGCCATGAATATCTTCTGTAAAACTGATTGAAGCGGAAATCGAGACGGCTCAGTATAATTTACGCCTTGTATTGTGGCTTGCAGATTTTCCGGCTTGAGAAGATTGAGAGAATTCAGTCTGCCAGTGCAGGGAATAGACTTTTGGAGTGGATAAGAATCAGGTAATGATCGGGTTGCCAACGTAGCTACAGCGTGGCAATTAAAAGTACTGCTATAATAAAGCTAAAAAAAGTTTATCCAATATTGATATTTATTTATTTATTTATATTTTAATAATATAAATATTATTTTTAAATTTGTAAATGAAAAATAATATTTAGATGACATGACATTTAAAAAATTTATTTAATCAAATTTGAACATTTTATTTTAATATAAATTTTAAAAATAATATTTTATTATTTTAATGTTAATAAATAAATATTAATCAAATAATATCTAAATTTTATTAAATAAATTTTTTTTTGAATATTACGACAATAAGTTTAAATAGCAATTTTTTTTATAAAATAATATTAATGAATAAATTTTTTCCCTAGTCCAAGAGTTAAGATTTTTTTTAAAAAAATTATCATAAATTTATATATAAATATGATTAATACACTATATTTATATATTTGAATCTTCATAGCGGCAGAAGTGTATTATTTGCTCGATGGCAGTGGATTTAATGTTTTTTTCTCTTTCTTCTTCAAAAGGAAAGCTTTCCTGGTGGTTGCGCAGGCGATTCCCCTCCTCTCTAGGCGAACTTTGATGGTGCTGAGCTCGCCCTCGACGCATGCTGCGACCTCCACTCTGACGCTAGGTCTGAAGTTCCCTTCTTCTCTACTCCTGCACGCCCTCGCATTGATATACGGCCCTCGAATCCGATGATTGTGAGATTATTTTAGAAAATTTTTTATTTGCATTTCGATTCAGTTAAAAAAATTTATTAAAGGTGGCCAGATCTAACTGCCACTCTTGGCGATGCTTCTTCACCATCTGAGGTATGTAAAAATTAATTAATAAATCCTAGTGGGGAGAAAAATAGAACCGATTACCCGAGGTTAAGAAAAATATATATGTAACATTTTGAAATCTTTTTTTTTTTATATTAAAGAAAAAACTCTATATTGTAATAATACATTTCGGATTTTATATAACCCACTATTTCTATAGTTACAATACTTACGATTACAAAATAAAATAGTTAATAAAATTAAATTATAGTTATTTTAACTTTTCTTGACAACCATCTGCTTGTCCATCATTTAGATAAACATAATCTTAAATTGGTTATCCGGATTTATCCGAATATTTGAGTTTATCAACAATTCCTCCCTTAAACTTAAAATCCCTTCCATCCTTCATGTCAATTGCTATTTTGCATTTTTTGAATAAGATTGTTGATAACGGTTTTGTAAATATATCTATCACTTGATCATGACTCGCAATATAATTTAAACTTAAAATCCCTTCCATCCTTCATGTCAATTGCTATTTTGCATTTTTTGAATAAGATTGTTGATAACGGTTTTGTAAATATATCTATCACTTGATCATGACTCGCAATATAATTTATTCTCACAGTTCTCTCCTTTACGTGTTCTCAGATGAAGCGAAATTTGATATCAATATATTTGCTTCTTTCATGATGTACCAGATTATTTGCTAATTCGATTGCAGACTTATTATCAACGTGAATCTCAATTACTTCTTTTTGTTGGAGATTTAGTTCGTGGAGCAATTCTTTAGCCAAATAGCGTGACAGAGACACCATGATGCTGCCATGTTTTCTACTTCACATGTCAAAAGTGTCACAATCGATTATTTCTTTGATCTCCACCATCAAATTTTGAGAGTTTCATACCTGCTTCCATCGGTGTTGACACCGGATTACTATTTGCCATCTTTTTCTTCTTTAGTATGTCTTTTGAGTATACTTCTTGTGACATAAAAATTTAAGTCTTTTCTTGTATGACCTTCAGACCAAGAAAATACTTAATCAATCCCAAGTCTGTCATCTCGAATTCTCGTTCCATTTCGCCTTTAAATTTTTTAATCATCTCTTTACTATTTCCCATGAAAATAAGATCATTAACGTAAAGAGCAACAAACAACACGTTACCTTCTTTCTTCTTCACATATAGTGCATGTTCATATGGGCATTGAATAAACCCATTCCTTTTGAAGCACATGTCGATACAAGTATTCCAAGCATGAGGTGCTTATTTTAATCCATAAAACGCCATTCTCAACTTCAACACCTTTTGCTCTTCTCCGTCTTTTATGTAACCGGGTGGTTGCTCGATATAAACTTCCTCTTCTAGCACTCCATTAAAGAAAATCGACTTCACATCCATTTGATATATTGACCATTCGAACTGTGTTGCCTAGGAGATGAGATGTTCAATTGTATCCATTCTTGCAACTGGGGCAAAAATCTCGTCATAGTCGATCCTCGCCTTCTGTCTGTAGCCCATTGCAACAATCGTGCTTTGTATCGACCTATCTCACCTTGAGCGTTCATCTTCTTCTTGAACACCTACTTTACCCCAATAGATTCATTTCCTTTTGGTAGTTATGTGAATTCCCATGTCTTTTTTGTTCGATTGAATTGATCTCCTTGTCCATAGCTGCTTGCCATTTTTCATTTTTCATTGCCTCTTCAAAACTTATATTCTCACCATCCACCCGAAGACAAACTAGGTGTGCCTCGCTTGTCGAGTCATACAAATCTCGAAGACTTCGCATCCTTGGTTTTCTTAGCTCTTGCTCGTCATCGGATGTTTGAAGATTTCTTGCTACTTGAGAACATGTTGGAAGATTTATTAATGAAATTGTTGATAATTCTCCACTTTTTGTTGACTTTTCCGGTGTATTGTTCTAATCCCACTTACTTTCTTCATTCACTCGAACATCTCGACTTACCATCACCTTCTTGTTTATTGGGTCGAGTAATCTGTAGCCTTTAGTTTTCTCATCATGCCCAATGAACGCAAATTTCTTGCTCTTGTCTTCTAGCTTTGTTTTTTGTTGATCTGGCACGTGTGCATAAGTGTAACAACCCAAAGTCGTTATTTTGCAAATTAAGTCAGATTCTCGCCTTAGGAATCAGGATCCCGGGGAATTTCAATTTAGGGCAAATAAAACTACCAGTAGATAGAAACAACTTTAAAAATCAAAGTGCTCTAATTCGAAAAAAATTCAAAAGATGAAAGCTTCTGATCAATTTTTTGAAATTTTTAAATTTAAAAAATTGAAACATTAAAATGTGTGTCCGAATTCGTCGTTTTCAGTGTTGACGTGTTAAGTATATTATTTAAAGGTTGCTCGAGAAGTTTCATCAAATTCGGAGCGCCGGATTTATCGTGGCTAATTTCTGAAGTTTTTAAACTTCAGAAATTAATTAAAAATAAAATATTTGTCCAAATCGAAAATTTTCGGCGCGAGGGTGTTCATCATGTCGTAACACACCTCGGTGCCAAGTTTCGTTGTATTTGGATGCCGAACGGCGGAAAAATGCGAATAATTTAACATTAAGTATTATTTTAAATTTTCCTTTTAAAGAAAATTTCTTTTCCTCCCCCCCCGTTCACCCCCTCCCTCTGCGACTTGCCCCGACAGGGCCTCTGGCGCGGAAGGTTCCGCTCCAGGTAGGGTTGCCTGCGCCGTTTTTGGCGCAGGCTGGTCGGCCCACTTGGCCGACCACCCTCTCCCCTCCTCTCCTCTACTTAAACGCCCCCCTTCCCTCTCCTCCCTCACACAACCCTCTCCCCTCCAAACCCTAGACAGCAGCTTCCAGCCCTCCTCCTCAGCCTTTCCAGCAGCTGGCCAGCCCCTCCTCAGCCCTTCTAGCAGCCGGCCAGCCCCTCCTCAGCCCTTCCAGCAGCCGGCCATGTAATAGCCCAAACTCTTAAGCACCAAGGTATTATCCGCTTTGGCCTGAAAGGCCTCACAGTTTTGCCCATATAAGATAACTTCTCAGCAGGTCACCCATCCTGGGAGTGCTCCCACATGAGCACGCTTAACTTTGGAGATCTTATCAGGAACTCCACCGTTATCTGAAAAGGCGTCTCGATGTTTAAGAGTTTCACTTATTACTACTTAAGTGGGTCATCACAATCTCCCCAACTTAAGTAATTGACGTCCTCGTCAGTATCCACACACAGATTCAAGAACCATCAATTGGGTAGATAGAACTAGAGGTGACCCCTATAGGCGCAAGAGGTACCCACAACCATGTAGCACCTTAACCATCATGGGTTCAAGAGGCTGCTCACATGAAGTGGTACTTTGCCCTGTATGACACTTAGCTCCTATCTGACACCCTATGGTTTGCTCTGATACCATTTGTAACAGCTCAAACTCTTAAGCACTAAGGTATTGTCCACTTTGGCCAGAAAGGCCTCACGATTTTATCCTCAGAAAATAACTTCTCAGCAGGTCACCCATCCTAGGAATGCTCCCACATGAGCACGCTTAACTTTGGAGTTCTTATCAGGAACTCCACCGTTATCTGAAAAGGCGCCTCAATGTTTAAGAGTTTCACTTATTACTACTTAAGTGGGTCATCACAGGCCAGCCCCTCTTCAGCCATTCCAGCAGCTTTCGGCAGCCCGACAGCCCCCTTCCAACGGCTTCTGGCAGCCCCCGGCAGTCCCTTCCAGCCGCTTCTGGCAGCCCCCGGCAGTCCCCTCCAGCACTCCAGCACCCACCAACAGCTTCTGGTAGCCTTCGACGGCCACCAACAGCCCTTTCCAGCCAGCCCCTTGCGCTGCCACCTTGGCCAGCCATCGGCCAGCCGTCCGGCCACCCACTCCGACCTCCTTTCGTTTTTCGGCAATCCTAATCCTAAGGCAAGAAGAGAAGTTTAAGAAAAAGAAAAAAAAATGGAGGAGAAAAAAGAAGTTATTTTGCTTTTTTGTTTTATATATACTTATAGATTATGTCATCACATTAGCATTATTGTCATTAATCAATAATGACAACAATACAAATATTATAAATGACTATTATTTTCTAAATTGCCAATTCAGACATTTTCGTTCTCACTTTGTCATTATACAGTATTATGATCATAATCTTAAGACACTTTAATAATTATAACTGCTTTAATAGCAGCTTAAATCAATCGAACTTCAAAAGTGGAAGAAGAACAGAATGAAAGAAGAAATTAAACTCCTAAGTCATTTAATTAAAAAGCTAACTTAAAAATATCGGGGACTTAAATGCAGATTGAGCGAACTGTCACTCATTCGAGCCGTTGAACTTCTGAACTTAAGAACAAAGGTACCCAGTATATGACTTGTATTACATCTTGAATTTTTCTATTACTACTATGCTTCGCTTATTTGTTTTGAGCCGAATCCATTTGAAGCTTGGTTGGTTGACCGGAACCAACGTAATATCATTCGGGGTTGTTACCGAAAATGACATCGGTATCATTCGGGGTTGTTACTGGAAAATGACATCAGTAACATTCGGGGTTGTTGCTGGAAAAATGATATCAGCAACATTCGGGGTTGTTATTAGAAAATGACATCAATAACATTCGAGGTTGTTACTGGAAAAATGATATCAGCAACATTCGGGGTTAATTACTGGAAAATGACATTAGTAACCGTTATTTTGTGATAACTACTTGTTGCATAAATTTGCTTGCTTATTTTGCGCGGTTGCCTTACCTATCATGCATTTTTACCTCTGCTAAACGCATTTTCATAAAGTAATTTGTTATTGTATTCTGCTGTACTTAAAGTATTCTCTAATTACTGGGAATTCAAATCCCGATATTATTTTCTGTACAATACCAGGTCAGATGCTCCTGGAAGAGGTTAAACAAGAATCTTAATTTTCAAAAGATCTGCGACGGCGCTGAATTGCTTATTTTGTTTCTTTGTTTTGTACGATGATGGACCTTGTAATAAGAACTTTTGATAAATGAAAAATATCATTCACTTTTATATGCGCATTCTTTTTCTCTCAAATTGCTTGATATGATCTTGCGGTGAGTAGTCACCCAATGCCAGAACGGTTTCTACCGAACCGGCATCGGGCCCTCACAATAAGCCACACTACCGAATATCTTGAGATGCGAGACTGTCGGTTTATAATCACTCCATACCTCTTGTGGAGTTTTATTTTCTAACTTCGCATGTGGACATCTATTTTGTATGTAAATTGAGCATTGTATGGCTTCCACCCAAAATTCTTCAGGCATCTTCTTACCCTTCAGCATAGATAGAACTATGTCGAGAATGGTCTGATTCTTCCTCTCTGTCACACCATTTTGTTGGGGAGAGTATGATGTGATTAGGAACCGTCTTACTCCTTGGTCCTCACAATAATTTACAAAATTTTCTGAGTTGTATTCACCACCTCTATCTGATCGCAAGGCTTTAATGTACTTGTCAATTGTCTTCTCCACCATGACTTTGAATCTTTTAAACGCATTGAGTGCTTCGGAATTTTCTTTCAAGAAGTAAACCCAAGTTTTTTTTGAATAGTGATCGATAAAAATAAAAAAGTACTTTTTACCGCTAAAAGATTTTAGAGTGATTCGCCCACAAATGTCAGTGTGTATCAATTCGTAAAGACTTGATGCTCGATATTCTGCCTTTTTCGGAAATGAATTCCTTGCATGTTTCCCGAATACACACTTGCAAATTTTGTTAGTGTAGTCTATCTCTGATAGTTTGTACACCATTTTCTTCTTAAACAATTTTTGTAGGCCTTTGTAGTGCAAATGACATAATTGTAGATGCCATAGAGACACATTGTCTTCTACATCAACTTGCAAGCATTTTTCTTGTACATAATATATATTTTCAATTAATCCTTTTCCACCATCCTTTTGCAAGTAAGAAATTGTACCTTGACCTTTCTCTCGGATCTTTGACGCATCTCCAAATGACACGTCCATTATCAACATCCTGTATTTCTTTGAAATGTTCATACCCGCACATATGGTTGCTAGCGCTAGTGTCGAGATACCAATTTGTCTCGCCACTGGTATACTTCTCATCGTGGGCCATCATGAGAAGCTCATCATTTGTCTCTTCTTCTGTAACAAATTTGTGTTTTCTTAAATTTTCTTCTCGCCATAGCAATCTTTTGCGTAATGCCTCCACAATTGTAACACTTGTTGGGGTTACAGTCCTTTGCATAGTAACCGTATTTGCCACATTTATAACACTCGACATTTGAGTGGTTTAGTCGGCCGCCTCTTCCGCGACCTCATTTGCGACCTCGCCAATTTTGTTGATTTGAGTGCTCCTCCTTATAGTGTTCTTCGTGACCACGACCTCTACCAAGCTCATCTTCGTGATTTCATCTTCCTCGCCATTTTTCACGAGAATTATGAGAGTATAGTATCTTATCATCTTTAATTGTCGCCATGGATTGAAGAGCTGTTTCGAGCCTCTCTTCCTTCTTCTTTTGATGCTCATGTGCCTCAAGAGAGCCAACAAGCTCATCAACAGTTAGTGTGTCGAGGTCTTTTGACTCTTTGATTGTGCACACCACATTCTCAAAGCTGTTTGACAACCACCGTATTATCTTCTCCACGACTCGGGCATCGCTCATCGTTTTGTCGTTTCGCTTGGGTTGATTTACTACAGTTTGCACTTGTGTGATGTAATCAGATGCACCTTCTGATTCCTTCATCTTCATCCCTTCCAATTCGCCTCTCAGAGTTTGGAGGCGCACTTGCTTGACACGATCGGCTCCTTTGAACACTTTCATTAAAGTGTTCCACGCTTCTTTTGAAGTTGTCACTCCGGCAATCTTCTCAAAGCCCGACTCGTTTATTGCTTGACATAGCAAGTAGAGAGAGAGAGCGCTTATATCCTTTGCTCGTGTCTCTTTCAACACCTTTAGTTGATTCATCGTCATGCCAGCCGTATCTGTCAAATCTTATTGTAGGCTGTTTACCTTAATTATTGGGACTGATTAAACTGGGCTTTGATCTTATCGAGCACAAAAACTTAACTTATGCTCTCAGAAATTGAAGCTGGATTTCGTTCATGATCAAAATTTATGTTTATTCTTCGAATGGAGGTTTCCTCTGATCCTTCGTTCTTCTATTTCTCTTTCAACTTAATTTTGGTTTTTGGGCTTTGGTTTTGGTGACTAAGGATCGATATGAGTGATTCTGAGACTGCTTTATATTGATGCTGCATTTAAGGCTCTTATTTTGAATCTTATTTACATTTTTCTTATTTGGTTCTTTATTTTCTGCTTTGATTTGTATTGAACACTCTTGTGATAATACATCTTGGGCGCCTAGTAATGCCCACATCTGAATACTCCAATTATCATAGTTCATCTTCGTGAGTCATGGTAGTGGTATATGTCTCATCAATAAATTTTTAGGATTTTCATTCGCTCTGATACCAACTTGTAAAAATTAATAAACCGTAGTGAGGCAAAAAATAGAATTGGCTACTCGAGGGAGAGAAAAATATATATGTTACATTTTGAAACCCTTCTCATATTAAAGAAAAAACTCTATATTGTAATAATACATTCCGGGCTTTGTATAGCCCACTATTCCTACGATTATACATTTGCGGTTACAAAAAAAAATAATTAATAAAACTGAATTATAGTTATTTTAACTTCTTGACAATTATCCACTTGTCCACCATTTAGATAAACATAATCTTAAATTAGTTACTCGGATTTATCCGGATGTTTGAGTTTATCAATAGCGTATGCCTTCTCCTATCAACAAAAACATATCTTCACCAATTATTGAGGATTTTCTACCCTCTATAGAAGAAGTAAATGTAACAGCCCAAACTCTTAAGCACCAAGGTATTATCTGCTTTGGCTTGAAAGGCCTCATAGTTTTGCCCTCAAAAGTTAATTTCCCAGCAGTTCATCAATCATGGGAGTATTTCCACATGAGCACATTTAACTTTAGAATTCTTATCAGGAAATTCACCGCTATTTAAAAAGGCGTCTCGATGTTTAAAAGTTTCACTTATTACTACTTAAGTGGGTCTTTACAATCTCCCCAACTTAAGTAACTGATGTTCTCATCAGTATCCACACATAGATCTAAGAATCATATATTGGGTAGATAGGACTAGAGGTGGCCTCTACAGGCTCAACCACAATCATGTAGCACCTTAACTATCATGGGTTCAAGAGACTGCTCACATGAAGTAGTACTTTGTCCTGTATAACACTTAGCTCCTATTTGACAATATATGACCTGCTATGATACTATTTGTAAAAGCCTAAACTCTTAATCACTAAGATATTGTCTGCTTTGGCCTGAAAGACTTACGGTTTTGCCCTCAGAAGATAACTTCCCAGCAAGTCACTTTTCCTGGGAGTGCTCTCACATGAGCACGCTTAACTTTGGAGTTTTTATCAGGAACTCCATTATTATCTGAAAAGGCATCTCGATGTTTAAGAGTTGCACTTATTACTACTTAAGTGAGTCATTACAGTAAATCTCGAAGAACTAGAGTTTAACTTCTTGAGATGTTGTTGCTTTAATGACTCACTTATGGTGCGTTTGGTTTTATAATTTCTCAACATTTGATTAATCTCTAATTATTATATAGTTATATTTCTTCTTATCATATGTTTTTACGAGTAATCCAATACCAAGTTTTGCTCTTTGGAATGCCACGTGACTATGTTCTGATGTCAGAGTTGCGGCTGTAAAATGTTCTGTGGATTTTCTGCATCTATTTAAGATTTGAATCATAGAACCTAAATATCTTCTGAAGACGAACATGACAATTATGCTAAGCAGAAATTTCAATTCTTTGATATTTCTCATTTACTCATGTTGGCCGAGTTTGGATAAAGTTGAATGCTAGTATTCTCTCTTTTCTTCCCAAAATTGTTAATAAAAATTATATTCATGGCAAATGCATATGTGACAATTCATCTTTATGTTGGTTAACCTTTGTGTGTGCTTATAATGATGAATCTCATAGAAATCTTCTTTGGCATCAGCTAACGGATATTGCTAAAAATATTTCTAACCTTCGTGTATGCTTACAATTAAAGGTTGAAGGCAATCCAGTATTTACTATCAAGCTGAAGCATTTAACGATTTCATTTTTAATGCTGGACGACTGGGCATCAGTATACGTGGTATTATAAAATGATAGATAATTCCATTTAGAGCTAAACTAGATTGAATCATTTGTAATCAATAATGAATGTTCTTATACAGTATCAGCTTCTACTGATCATTATGCACTTGTTCTTTCTCAAGACAAAATTACTTATAATCATCACTGATTCTGCTTTAAAAACTTCTGGTGTAACCATCATTCAATTAAAGAGTCAATTATCATCATATGGAGTATTCACTATTGGGGAGATCAACTTCTTAATCTTTTCAAAAAAGCTCTTTAATAAAAAATTATTGAAACTTTCTTCTAAAAATCGGCATCACAGTGGTAAGATTGCCTCATATTTTTTAAAAATCAACAAGTGTAGCTGTGATGGCCCATGTTAGACTGGTTACAATCATTTTAACATTGGGTGCATCTTTCTGCAGGATTATATTGGCGGTTAAGTAAAATAGCAGTTAAATAATATTAAGAGTCATAGAAGAATAAGGAAATTTCATTCATTTAATTTAAAATAAAGATCATCCAGATTATTACATAAATTGACAAACTACATAATATAAATGTTTGCCTCTCGTAAGAAAAATAAAAATTAAAAATATATTATGTGTCATGAACATCCTTAAACTACATCAACCTCCCCCAACAGAATTTGGTATGTTATTATAAAAATAATGCATTAATGCACATTCTAAGTACAAATGATATTAAATAATATACTTTTAAGCAAAAAGCTGAAGACAAAAATTAGATAATAATCATTGCAGAAAATATGGTAAAATGCAAATAAAAGATAATCATTACTCCTGCAAATAAATATTTTTTTGTCACATGCTAAATTTTCAAATAGTAATCGCATAAATATTCATGTTTATGTTTATAACTTGATATCATGAAGCGACGGTAATAGTTCTAAAGGGAAAAGCCAGAACCTTGAGACTGGGGTTCAATAAATGCATAAAAGCATAACCTTCATTTGGGCCCCCCTCAAAGGCTCCAGATGGCACCCTTATGTCTCCCAAGGACAGCCCCACCCCTAGCCTATTCATGTTTCATTTTGGAACCCTTAGCAACATTCACATAGACATTATTTTGTTTCTCTTACATCATTAATAGTAAGAGTAATGCATTAAGTGACAATATGAAACGAGCTCAAAGCGATGCTTAAGCAGCAATAAAATAAATAAGAGTATATGAATTAATATCCAGTATACCTTTTGTGTAGACTTACTAAGACGAATCACTCACAATCCTGCTGTAAAACTGAAAGATTTGATGTGTCTGCAAAAGTTATGTTTTGCAGTTTTATTAGCCTTTGAAATGTCTAGTTTTATTATTAAAGCATATATTCTCCTTTCTAAATTTAATTGCAGTTACAAAGTCTAGTTTATAATTTAGATTTATACTCATTCTTCGATTGTTTAAAATTCATACCATAATTAGGAGAGTGAAGTAACATAGATTGTTGTCACACAATTGTGTGGTTTATAGATCATTTATCCGATCATAGCATGGTGTTAGAGTTGCAGGATAATCAGGTGAAGTGGCAAGAGTGCACGTGGGATCAAATAAATAAAAAAGCGGGTTTTAAACTAATTTAGGTACATTTTAATAAATTCACTTAAAAGTTCTAAAGTGCAAGTAGACCAAGTACAAATATTTTGGTATGTCTCAATTCAGGTTTAGACGCAGACTTTAGAACAATTCATTCAAAGGAATCCATAGATTGTATATCAAGTGAATACAGATTTGTAAGACTCATTCCAGATTTCAAAAGAAAAATATGCTTCGAAGTAATATCCTATACTTATTTAGAGATAAAGCAGGTTGCTGGAGTCCCAAGAGGATAAGAGTATTGGTGTTCAACTGAAAATTATTGTTAATATGATTTACTATTTGATTTGAAGTATTATTAACTCACTTGTACAATTCTGTCTTATATTAACAAAATCGACGCATAAGAAGGTTCGTACCTTCGAGACCGAGTGCAGAGAAAGAAATATTAGGCGGAAGAGAAGGGAGCAGCGTGGAGCGGGTGCTCGTTCGGAGCAGGCGATCGTGCGGAGAGTTTTTTTTGACGCTTGCTGAGACGTCGGGATCGCCTCTACTTCCGTCGGCTTCTGCGTCTTTACCGCAGGCTTCAAAAATCGTTCCTACCGGCCTTAGACGAAGGAGGCAGGCGTAAGGAGGCAAGCGTCAGTGGCCATCGATCTCGTCGAGTAAGGAGAGAAGTCGGGAGGATGGGGACAAATACTAGTAGTAACAGTAGGGGAAGTGGTGGGGATTCCTAATGCCTAAATGTAGCATTATCACTAGCGGTTTCTCTAGAAACCGTCGTCTTAATGCCGTGAGTTTCTCGAAGGTGAATGGAATTAGCGCATTGTTGTAAAGAAAACTATCACACATGGCTCTGGAGACCGTCGATTTCATTAGTCCAAGGGAAGAGGAAAACATCTTTTTGTATAAGAAATAGTTGGGCTTTGAACCTTGCCATTACTTAACATATATTTATTAATATAGGAAATTATCTATTTATAAATAATTATATTACTTAAATGATCTAAAAATATTTCTAATTTTAGTACTGAAGTCTCTAAAGCTTAAATCTGAAAGGGTTCTGGATTTAATCATTTTTCTTATAAATCTTGAAATGATTAAGGGTTGTTACATTGTGAAACAAAATGCAATGAGAAATTTTAGCAGAAACTTCTCCAATTAATGGCAAGCTTAAAATTTCATTTTATTATTATTTGGCTATGAGAAACTTCATCAATCAATTAATACGTAACAGAAATAAACAACGAAAACAGATTTTAACAGGAGTTTTTAACTGAAAAGGAAAATTCACGAGTAATAAATAGAAATTAGACATAGCGAGAAGTTAACGTCTTTATCATAAATGACCTAGGATCATTATAGTAGCTCTTCCATCAGCTTGAATTAGATCCTTTGAACTCTTGTATATTCCACTAGGTTGCCCAAAACAATATACAGCTTAACCTTTCTATGTTAAATGAAATTTCCTGGTCCGAGCAACGATCAAGAGCTCATTGGCTCAAAAAAGGCAAAATATACTATATTTATAATTAGTACAATTGTGGCATTTGCATTAGTCTAAAAACTTATTGGATGGATTTTTGGCCGCTTGCCCCTGCCCAGTGAGTAGCCCGGCCAGGCAGCCCCCTCTCTCCCCCTTTTCTCCTATAAATAGCCCCCCCTCCCCCACCTCTTCTCCTCACAATCCACCATCTCCTCCTTCTCCGGGCAGCCGCCGACCCCTCTCCCCCTCCTCCTTGCCCTGCCGGCAACTCCTGGCCTCCCTCTCTTCTCTCATCGGCAAAGCCATAGCCTCCCCCCTATTTCCCTCTTCCCCTCCCTCAGCCAACCACCACCTCGCCTTGCCAACACCTTGTCGGCATCCTGCCAAACTCCTCAAACATCTGCCATGAGGACAATGAAACACGTACACATCTTTTTTTCCTCAAATTATTCCAAACCATTATGGTTAATTCCAAACCATTATGGTTAATTCCAAATCAGTGTGGTTAATTCCAAACCATTATGGCTAATAATTATTTCTTTCTTCTCCCCCAAAACTTCTCTCAAGCATTATTCCATGCGGATACATGAAATGGGCAAATGGTTATTGAATCGCTTTGGCTATAATAAGCTATACTATTTGGGAAGAGAGAAATTCTTGTATTTTTGCAAATTAGATCGAGTTTCCCAAATAAGTTTTTAGACTAAATGCAAGTCTTAAAGAATTGAAATATTTCTAAAACAAATCATTTAGATGATATTATTAAGTTCAAGAGTCTGGAATCGTTTCTTTTCCCTAAATTGGGTTTAGTCCTTTTCTTAGTTATTTGTTGTTGTGCTACAGAATGCAAATTTTTAAATGTGTTATTATTGGATTCTTCATATTTGTTGGCACTAGCTAGGCCTCCTCAGCTTTATCTCTGCTCGTTTGTCGGCTATTCTGTTTTTGATAGTTCATGGTGTCTACAAATACTTGTACACTTTAACTTATTTGTTTATGCCGGAAAATTACATTTAATGTCATTGTGAGATTTCATTTACGATAAATCAATTTGTTATGCTTTATGGTTCTCTCTTAAACGCTGGGATTTTATTCCAGTTTGATTGTGTTTATAATGCTCGAATGCTTTTCTGTGCTTTATTAGGTTGGTTAATATCAGAGCTTTAAAGTCTCCTCTTCATGTAATTATATGGCTGAGCTTTCAGTGCCAGAATGCTTTTTCTGTGCTTTTTGTTGATGGATTATATCAGTTCTTATTATCTTGGCACGATAGCGAAAGGATTAGTGCAGACTGGTTATTAAATCATGAATTGATATGTTTTTCTTGCAAAATTATGTTCGATTGTCATTGGATTTCATCTTCAAGCAACTCATGACTCTATTGGTTTGGCTCCATTTAAGTATTGCTCCGGACTCAATTGATTTTTTTTCTGGTTTAATTGGCTGCTCCACTATTTTTTATTGTTTTCATCGAGAATTAGGAGTTCAAACTATGATGAACGAGGAGAAATTCCAACAGTTTAGAATTCTGGAATTGTAAGCTTTTCCGCGATTGATATATATCCTGAATATTAGTCTTGAGTTATCCAGCTAGTATTGTTTCAATTTTTTCTATTTTGCTTTTCCATTCGCTGTATGTAAGAGATATAACTCTATTTTTTATTTTCTTCAATGGCTTGTTTGTAATGATTTTGCTTCTTTCTACTCGCCAGTTTTTTTAAAAAATTAGGGTTATTAGAATCACTAAACTTTCTTATGCCTAAAAATAATAAGTATTGGATATGAGATGAATGCGATTGTTTAGATGCATCATTCTCATGTTAGGTGGCTTGCTGCATCATCATCTTATTATAGCAGCTTTCTGTGTGGAAACCCAATCATGTCATCAGCAAAGCTTCATAATCTCTGCCAATTTCAATGTCTTAAAAGATATCTCTGACGATGATTTGACGTCTTCATCAGAAATATCGCCATTTAGGTTTTGAAAAGATATCTCTGTTTTTTCCGTTTAGTCCTATTGATTTATGCTTATTGTTGGCTGTTTACCTTAATTGTTGGGACTGATTAAACTGGGAGCACAAAAACTTAACTTAAGCTCTCAGAAACTGAAGCTGGATTTCGTTCATGATCAAAATTTATGTTTATTCTTCGAATGGATCCGATTCCGAGGCTGCTTTATATTGATGCTGCATTTAAGGCTCTTATTTTGAATCTTCTTTTCTTATTTGGTTCTTTATTTTCTGCTTTGATTTGTATTGAGCACTCGTCATTACACCATTACATATAAAATTAGTACACACCATACTAAGAATTCATCTACCAATCTGATCAGAGCTGGCATTTGCAGCATTCCCATGCAATAAAGAAGAAGACTTCAGTAATAAATACAAATTCAAAGCTGAAAGCATGCTTTGTATGAAGTCTTGCTTGACTTTCTTAATCTTCTTTGGAGCTCGTTAAACGCTTCCATTTAATATTCATTTTTTTTTTCTATTCCAACAAGATTATTCAAATTTTTTTTATTTGAATTTTAGGATTTTAAATACTAAAATATTTTTCCTAATGTAATTAATTCATTTTAATTGATTTATTAATTTCTAATAATAAATCTTAATTGTTATGAGCTGTACTTCAGAAAAATTGAATTCAAACCAAAAAAGCAACGGCAGCTGCAGAGTGTCCACACGCGTGTCTCTCTCCCCGCCTTAAGTCTTCTTCGCTAAACCCACGCAACACAAAACTCCAATTTACTCCTCTTAATTTCTATGCGGTGGATCTGTACGCGTATCCAAAAGCCGAAGAAGACAGCCATTTTCTTCCATAAATAATTTTAAGGAAATGATATTTCTCATTCCAAATTCATAAATATCTTTATAAATATAATAAGTGAGTTTATTTTTTTAAATAAATTGTTCTAATTCCTATAGTTAGTGTTCTTTATTTTTCAATAAATAATCATCCCTTATTGATACATTTAGAAAAATATCTAAGATTACAATGGAATTTCTTAATCAAAAGATAATTTCTTCTATCGAATATTTTCTTCCAAAAATGAATTTTTGGTAATACTATTATTTTGTATGCTTAATAAAATCTTAGGCATTATAATTTTCTTATATAAAAAAATCTAAAAAATGGAGAGTTTTGTTGCATATTTCTCATATATTTTTCAAAAAATATGGATGATTAGAATTTAAAGAATTATGTATAATAAAAATTATCATTAAATTTATTTTTTTATTTGTGGAAATCATAAAAATATATATTTTAAATTTTAAATCTTAATCATTTATATTTTTTTGAAAGATATTTGGGAGGCAAATAATATTTTTCTAATCATAATATTTCTCAAATGATAGATAGTATTTAACTCTTTTAAAAAGTAGTGCTTGATACAATGTAAAAGCATTTGGAGTTAATAAATTTTATCATCTTATTTTTATTATTTTTAAGAGAAATTTGCGAAACATTCATATAAAAATAATTAAAAATAAAGAGCATTCGTAGTTTAAGAAATCAGGTCAAATAACCCCTGGATTTACCTGTCATGCATTTAGCTGTTGAAAAGTAGGCTATATTGCATTCAAAAATTAATACGAAAATAAATAAACAAATTCCTTATCAATGTGAAAATGACACAATTTATCATAAATAATTTTTTTTTTTTTTTTTTTTTTTTTTTATGCAGATCAAATAAAAAGTGCATTATATCAATCATATGTTTATACATGAGGCAGTAAGTATGCTGAAATTGGACGTCGATTGGCTATGTAAGATTTAATCACCTTTAATGATAATTAAAAAGGTGATTAGTGAGATTAATTTTAAAAATGTAAATCTAAGAGAATGATTGCAAGGCTCAATCGAGCTTGGAAAATGATAGCTTGGATTCGGAAATACAATAATGAAACCGGAAGTAATGATTGCAAGGCTTAATAATAGGGAATTCAGGAGTACCTCTTTCACCGACAACTACCTATCTACAAACTCTATATGACACATCTGAAGATCCTTGATGCTAATTCTGTTCCCAATCTATGCAAACGAGGTTTGCCAGTCGATTGGGATAATAAACCGGCCGGGCATCATCCATAAGAGGTGGGTGTGGTAGCTGTCGTGGCCTGCACAGGCCGCGTGCACATGCAGCTGCCACGCACTGCAAACACGAAAGTAATGGGGATGACGGCTACCAGTGGTCCGATCTGGATGGCTAGTTTGATCGAACGACACTGATTAGCTCGTCGTTCGATCAAACGGCTAGATCCATTAAGTAGGACTACATGCGGGATTTAATTAAATAATTTAATTAATTAATTGCACTATATTAAATTAAAATTAAACTATCAAACGAGTTTCAAAAATCCAAAAAATTCACTATTAACTAATTTAAGAGTGAGGAATTAAAAAATGAAATCTAATTTTTAATGGGAAGTCAATATAACTATATTAATTTTTTAATTAATTAAATATATTAAAATATTCAGAAAATTCAAATGAACTTTAAATCGAACCAAATTTCAAAAATTGGTTCTAAATTATATTTAGATATTAATGGATATATTTTCAAATTGATTAGACTGATAAATTTTGATTAACATCTCTGGATTGTTACATTTCATCACCCTTTATAAATTTATTTAAATCCATTCAAAAAAATTAATTAAAATTATTCGATATGATGACAATAGTGAATACACCAACCAATTACTTCAAACTTATTTCACTCATCAAACATCTTGCCCCTTTATTGTAAAATCCCAAAAAATTTAGTAAATAAAATTATTATTCATTATTTTAGTTAATTTGAGTAATATATTTGTTATTTTTAAAATAAAATATTTATAAGTTGTTAAAATCAATTTTAGAGAATTTTAGGAAAGTTTTGGGAATTTTTCCATGTGAAACTTTTTCTCAGTTATTTTATTATGAATTTAAATCAAAATAATTATATAAAATTATTGAAGTATTAAAATTGAAATATTTTTGAATTTTTGAATTCCAGAACATCAAATTAGCTAGCAATAAAATTTCAAAAGTTTTGGAGCTAAAATGGATGAGTTATACTAAAAATACATTTGGAATTGAATTAATTTAATTATTTAATTATTTAATTCAAAAAAAAATTCGGTCGTTATGGCACCGGCAAACCTGATTTTGACCAACTTCAAACTCAAATTCCGATCCAATCCCTTGGCAAAATTGGATAATTTTGGTATCCTTGAATTCCTCTCAATGAGATGTATATTTTGGAACATTCAATTCATATTTTGGATGTATATTTTTATTAATTTTGACAAATACTAAAATTTTATTTTTAGCTAAATTAGGCAATATTGTGTTATAATTTTTTAGGCTTTTGCATTTAAGTCACCTAATTAAAGGTACCAATTGATATTCCACAAAAATTATTCTCAAGTAATGATGAATTTAAGTTAAATTATTTTTTGATATTCAAATTTTACATTGATCAAACTTTTACAATTGGATCTTTTCTAAAATCTTATAGGCACTCCTAGATCTTTTAACCCAATTAAAAATATAAAATCATATCTGTATTTCTTTCTTACCTTTATTGAAATTATTTATCAAACTCATTTCCCTTCCTCTTTTCCTCCTCTCTTTACCCTAAGGGCTTCATCCATAAACAAATCTTAATGCAAGGAGAAGAGCTTGAAGGCTCTAAATCGCCTAAGGAAGGAGGATCCAAGCTATACCATTTCTCAAATCTCCACCGAATATTCTTCTCCACGGTAACTCTTATATTATCTCCACCTCATTTTCTCTCTTATTTTTTTATCCCTTGAGAAGAATGTTTATATGATAATTTATGTTATTAACCACTTAACACATGCACAATAGTCATTTCCCCTATATTTTTAAGTTTGTAAATTTTCATTTAGTGATTTTTCTCAAAAATATTTCTTCAATTTTTGTTATTTTTCTCCAACTTTGCACCCTTATAACATATATTTAGCTACTGTTTGATCATAAACTTTTGAACACACATTCTCCTATGTGCTGGTAACAAATAACTAGGAGGCACCATGTAATAACCCTAGGCTGTTATTGTGGGGCCACCGTACTATCAACAAGGAAGTACGGTGCTCCAACTGTGGCAAACTCCCAACTTAAGTAAAGTTAGGTAAACCCAACCTGCCTTAAGCCAAGGACTTGTCACCAAGTACTATAACATTCATCAATGTATATATATATATATATATATATATATATATATATATCAAAGTAGCGGAAGCAATAGGCGAGTAGTAACATCCACAATCATACATAGTAGAAAGAGGGAAAACAATATAATAACTCTTTGAAATGCAGAAATTAAACACATCCAGAATTAATTATTACAAACTGAATTTTAAAGAGAATGAAAATATCTCTCAATCTTACTGAAATAAAATGCAAGATCTATCTAAACAGCAGCAGCACGATCCTCCTCCTGAACCTGCTCCTCTTCTGCGACACTGCCCACGAACACGTCTGAATTTGACATTTGTCAGTATCACGAATGCCAAGGCTTCAACCAACAAAACAAAAATGTTACAGTCAGATAATTATCTAAGTACATTTTAAGCTATTTTAATGAACTGAATATTTTAAAGATATCACATTTACATTAGCTAAACATGCAAACAGTAATAGGTGCAATAAGCTATGGAGAAATGGTAATATAAACTATCCATTTATAGCCAGCGACTAGTATGAAGAACATACAATGTAAAATATGTAAGGTGAGGCTAAAAGTTAAAAGAAATAGCAGCTACAATACAATTCTGAATCTAACATGCTTATGATCATATTAACACATGCTGGGTATATAAAAGAAACACAAGTACTGAAAACATGCAATTATAGCATCCTAAACATGCCAATATATATAAGTAAACCATGTGGGCATACATACAACATGCTAATTAAGAAAAAAAAAAAGAAAGGCCACTGAGACATGTGGCAAAAGCAAAGTAATCTATGAAATATAAAGCCACTGAGACATGTGGCAAAGCAAGCAAGTACTGAAAATAAGGCCACTGAAGCATGTGGCAAAACAAAATAGAAAATAATATTGAACAATCCAGTTAAAGTAGCAATAAGCCTAAGACGTAGTACTGCCATACTAGCCAATAGGCCATACAGGGCCTCCAATATCAATCAATCAATCCCCAGCCTAGCCATCCAAATATGTTAGGTCTGAGTCCAGTCTATACAATATTACTATTGAAGAGGCAGACTAAGCTAGGACATATTCTACCAACTATAAATAAGGCAAAACTAAATGATATACAATTTAAATACTAACTTAGGATGTATCATCCATATCCTAAGTTCTCCTATTATGCTCAAGGAATAAGGCTCAATATCCAAGGTATGCAAAGCAAATCTAGTCAAAGTAAGCAAGAGACTCAATCTAAACTGGTGTGATATCTGTTGTTATCTAATTACCAAATCTAACTACTCTGAGAAGGTACAAGTTTAGGATCTCTGATATCCAGCTATTGAGTAGAATCTCATATTTACGTCCTTAAAGTTAACATTAGAACTTAACAAGTTATAATCCAAAATCATGTGACGACTATATGGTTTAAGTAAATAAATCAACGACCTAATTTATTAATATCTTACTTTCTTACCCAAATCTTAATTAAGTAATTTAAGATTTAAGAATTTAGGACTTAAACTCCACTTTGGTGTCCCAATCCTAAATCCAAGGTAAAAGTCCTATTAAAGATCTAGGGTTCTCAATTATTACCCAAATTAAAGGTAAGGAATCCTATAAGCTGAAAGATTCAAGAACTAAGAACTTGGTGAAAGGTTATTCTACTGATCATAAAATAAAATAATCAATTAAGAACTTTAAGAATCTGAGATCTATATTCAATCTTTAAGATAATTTCATTATCTTATAGATTAAATCATCCTATACCCACAAGGAAGGCTTCAAAGGGTTAAACAATCAATCATTTAAAGAATTCCAAAGGAGATAGTTCAATTCAAGTAGAAGATCCAAAGTCTAAGGTCTAAGATTTAAGATCTGATTTTTGATCACTTTAGACTCAAATTAGGTTTTCAATTTAGACTCTACTAATTGCAGTTCTTTTGGCATTTAAGCTCAAAATCTAACTAAATTGAACTTATTAAGGTGATATTCAACAATTTTAATTATTAGATTTAAGTATTAAGGCCAAATAACTCTTTTAGGATCACTTAAGATCTAAGTATCTTAATTAGGGTTTAAGTGGAGATTTCTTAAATTAATGTCCAAGTTATTACTATTATTATCCTAAGGGTTCAGAGAGCATTTCTAATCTATCTTAGGGTAGTTCACTGAAATTTCCAAGTTTTAAGGAGCATTTAAGCACATTTTGGTCAAAATGACTAAAATGCCCCTCTCAAGGCTAAAATTGGGATTTTATAGTTTAGTTGTCCAAACTGGACCTAATTTGTTCTAAGTGGTTTCATATTGATTAATGAAGTGGGAAATACCCTTATCTTAGGTTTTAACAACCTAATTAAGCTAATTAACACTAATCACATTTTTGGGCCAATTAGAGTGATTAGAGAACTTAGGGTATTCTAGGGCAATCCAACCTTACACTTAGGTTCTAATAGACTTAAGATGGCACTAGGAATTACCTTACCCAAAATCAAAGACTAATTTAGGGTTTAATTCACTAATCCTTAATTAGGGTGGTTAAGGAGTGATTAAGGAAATTAAATATCCAAAATTATTTTTAAGAGTCTGCAATTATTCTTTAGGGTTTACTGAGCAATCAGAGCTCTTAATCAATTAATTTGGTTATTAATTGAATTTATTATGATTTAATTAAAAACAGAAAAGATTTACTCAATTATTTTAAATCCAACTATTGGATCTGTGATTTTATTTTATATTTAAATTTCTTGTATTTTTCTAATTCAAATGATATATTGGATCATACCAATTGAATCAGTATAGCCAAAGTTATTTAAATAATTTATTCTAAATATTTATTTAAATTAAAACTATAGGATTTGATTTATTAAATTAATAACTACAGAAATTTTAATCATTATTAACCGCGGCCCAAAATCAGAACTGCACGGGACGGGGTCGGCCCTGCCCGGACTTCATCTTCAACCTCTCGATGGGTCCGTCCCAGGTGAACTTCCGCGCTGAAATTCTCGGCGCTCAGACGACGACGGCGGCTCAGCTTGATCCCTACACGTTCCTAGGGTCGAGACGCGTCGATTGGACTAAGAACCCCCATCTGGATCCCTCTGGATCGATGGGGTGCTACTCACCCGAGACGCCTTCGATAGGGACGTTTCAGGCTTACTGTGAGCAGATAATTCTCCTCACAAAGGTCATTAATTGGCCAGGGTTCGATACCTACACCTTCAGGGAGGTGAGGCGAGTCAAACCCCTAAGGTTTCATAACCTGGGGCGTAGCCGATCGCTGGGTTCTTACTCGGACTCAGCCATGGTTCGGCCGCTAGCTCAATCGATCGATACGATCGATTCGAGCTTGCTTATCCCCGGGCGACAATCACGACTGGTTCCCTAACTTGCTACAGCTAGTTAGGCGACATCCAGAGGCTCAATGCAGAGATAGATGAGGGATTGGATCAAAGAAAATTTATAGGAGAAGGCTGTACCTGAGCACGGGTTGCAAACTTGGCCGAGGAGAATTGAAGTGTGCTGGAGCTTCCTAACCAGCAGACGAAAGTTCACAGGGTGTCTGAACACCAGACGGGCCCTCTATCAGCGGTTCGAGGCTTCGGGAATTCCGAAAATTCACCGAGGAAGACGGGAGCTTCAGAGGCTTCAGCTGGGGAAACTGAGGAGTCTCAGTGAGCAAAGGGACTCGTTGGGAGGTGCTGGGGTATTTATAGGCAGCTGGGAGCTCTGGGGGTGGTTTCCAAAGCTTGGCAATGGGAGGAGGCTCGGGCCGAAGAGAAAGGCTCGGGCCAACGGCTATGGGAAATTTGGGGAGAAGACGACCGGCAAGACAGACGCGCCGAGGGCAGGAGAGGAATTTTGGGGTCTTCCCGTACTGCCACGAGGGCTGGGAGGTTTCTGGCTATTGGGGGGGGACCAGACGCAGATGGGGCGAGACGAGGGAGACGATCCACAGTGCTCGGGTTCGTGTCCGCCATCTGATGGATCGACCGTTGGTCTCGGATGGCTCAGATGCGTTACTTAAACGAGATCTGATGGTAGCCGTCGGATGCTAGCGATAAATTCAATGCATAGGATATAATCTTAACGTGGAGGAGATCACGCCGTTCGATGGTTTGCGCTAGGATGCGTGCCAATGCATCGAGTGGCTTAACCCGGTGCCCCGCTGTCGGGACCCCGCAGCGGATCTGTCGCGGTCCCGACAGCAAATCCCGCCTTTTATAATTTAATTTAATTTATAATTTAACTATAAATAAATCAATTAAATAATATATAATTATTTCTAAATATTCTAAATCCAATTTAGAACCAAATGAGCTCCAAAAATTCCCAAAAATTCACTCTTAGCTAATTAGGGTATGAGGAATTCAAAAATAAAATAAAATTTTAATTTGAAGATCAAATTAATTTAGGTAATTTTCAGGGCTTAAAAATAGCCAAAAATATCAAACTCTCTATTTTAGCTCCAATTAATTCAAAACTTCTGGGATTAGATTTAAATGACCCATTGAGTCTAATGGAATCAAAATTAAAACTTAATTTAGCTTAATTAGTCTATGTTTAACTATAGTAATAACTAGGGTTATTACAGTTATCCAGTTTAATCTAAGCTTATTCATGCCTTATTTTTAGCTCCATTGTATTTAAAACTTCATTAGAAGCTAATCCTGAAAGTTTGGGTTCAATCGAACCTCTCTAGGTCAATTGAGTATTTTTGATCAATTTAAATACCTGGAATAATAGCAAAAATATTTTGATCTCAAATTGAATTCTGATTGTATTTTTGAATTCCTCACTCTCAGATTTGCGAAGGATAAAATTTTGAAAATCTTTGGAAGTCATTTAAACTATAATTCAATTTAAATTAAAATGGTCTAATTATATTCTATGGTTTTCAACAATTTGAATTTGCAAATTTACCCATTAAACTGAATAAATGGCCAGGATCCGCTGTGCGGACCGCGGGCGATCCATTATGGAGCCTAGGTCACGCGATAGCGGAGCTCCCGCTAATCTAACTGTCACACCTTTTGATTCTACGGTTATGATTTAATCCCACGGGATCATGGATCCGTCATTGGATATACTCTTGGATTCCATGTCTTGGATCACTCCAGATCTGGCAGTTAGGGTCCGGACCATCAAGACCATTCCATGATTCTGATTGATAGATCAAACGACCCACAGTGCACCCGCACTGTGGATCTTCATCCCCGTTTCACTTGCACTCGACAGAGAGAATCTTTATGATCCTTGATAACTTGGACTATCTTCCACTCCCCTAGCTAGCTCAAACAATCTATTAGGATCTTCCCAATATCGGCCTAACCTCCCAATCGAGCCCCATGGCCCGATAGCCCCCTATTGGAAGCTATGAGAGCTCTTGGTGACCTGAGTTCTCGGGCCACCTCCAGCTTACTCCCTCCCTTCTAAAATGATCCTAAGTCCCTGTTGATGCTATAAATAGCCTCATCATTCTTCCTAAGCTTCCTTTGCTTGTCAATTAAAGTTGAAACCCCTTCTGCCATTGTCGATCTACCTGAGCTTCCCAAGGCGTCCAAGGTGTGTGAACCGCTGATAATTGTAATTTTATTTTCTTTTCTTTTAAAATACTATCACTATAAATGCTAAATGAAATATCTTGAGAATGCATGCATTATTTTTCTTTTTTGGGTTCTTGAAACGGTGGCTCGGGTGAGAATTATGATGGGGCTAGCCAAAAAGAGAGATAAGGGAGCGTGTTGTAGCCTACGGGGGGGCATAGTACGACATTCTTTTATGATATGAACCCATACTCTGTCTGACCCCAAGGTTCTGTATTTTCCCAACATGACAAAATGTTTACGATTATACTTACTAACGCAACATATACCATATACATGTGACATATTTTGCACTTTTCAGTGTATTTTCTTAAAACCTAACAAGTTGTTTCACAGGATAAAACCTTTATAAAATTTTTATTTATATCCCTTTATTTCTTACTGCTAATACTTTTATAAATGTATGTTGATATTTTTTACTTAGTCTACGGGACTAACCGGCATTCCAACGCCCGTACTTTTAATGTGCCAGGTCCGGAGCTAATGGGAGTTGAAGCAGTAGAGAAATGAGGTGAACCAGAACTTATCAAATTTTTATTTATTTTATCGCATAATCTTGTTGTAATAAATTGAGCTGTGTAATCTCAAACTATTATAATGAAATGTATGGATGCTTTTATTCTGTTTACTTGTTGTATTACTTAGACTGCACAATCGGATCCCTTGATGGGAAGCCTAAGGTGGGGTTGATCCTCTGACATCAACTCGGTGTGGAGGAGCCACCACAAGTTAAGTTTTGGATCCTTCTTAAACCCTAGAAATTACATAAATGTCCATAAACTTGAATTGGTCATAACGTAACCAATAGACATCAAAATTCTGTGTTCTTAGACTCTATAAAATTCTTAGACAGTAAACAACAGTAAACTGCACAAATTTTTAGACTTCACTAGGTGATATTTCTAAAATGCCCTTATATGTCAACATTCTTAGTTTGAGCTCATATGGCTTAATTCCTGTCCAAATTTAGTGAACTTAGTATATATCTTCATATTAAATAGTAAGAAATCATTTGACATTAATAAAATCCAATTTATAACCATAAATCAAAAAGTAGCATTTTAGACCCTTAAGTAGGGGCAAATAGTTATTTTACCCAAAATTTAGGTTAAGTGCCCCCTTTACTTCTAAAATATCATTTAAATCAGTAAAAATAGTAATAAAGCCGATTTATGATTAATTTGATTTATAAATTGAGTAATTTTATTTAAATCCCCTAAAAGGTTTAAAAATCCCTAAGTAAGGCTAATGCATCCTTACTTAGCTAAAATCTATCTTTAATTTCCTTAATTGAACAAAAACAACAAGTAGAATTAAATTAAAATAAATTATATCGACTTAGAATTTTCCCCAAGTCATTTTTCTTAGGAGCTCATTAGGAATTTTTGCCTCACATTAGGATCTTTTCCTTAGGAATAGGATTAGATACTATGTTAAATTTCATTCATTAAATAAAGTTGGTTATTCAATGAATAGAACCTTGGTTTTATTAGTTTTTATATTTTTATACTTTTATTCTGATTATTTTGTCTTTCAATCTTAGATTAAAGATATGAGAATCATCCTATTACGCTTAATTTTTGCTTAATAGGATTTATCATAATCATTAGTTCATATTTAAACTTAAACTTTAGTCCTTAAGCTTTATCTTTGGATTATGTGATTAATTATAATTCAGGGAGATTAATTCATAATCTCTAATTTAGTACATTTTGATCAAATCTTAGCTTACAAATCTAAATTCATTTGTTATGATGTGTTGATTTCTTCTTTAACTTATAGTCAATATTTATTGAATCTAATTAGAACCTGATCAATTTTAATTACTTTTTAACTTATAAGAATATACTTCTAAGTTACACTTGATAGTAGGAATTGGAGATCCTGAACTTGTGTAACTTAGAATAATTAGAATGACTTAAGTAGACAACAACTGATATCACCATGTGTAATAAAGTCCCTTTCTCATTATTGATTACTTGTGCTTTCACATTCATTGTAATTTGTGCCATTACCTTGAACATGACATATAAGATAATATTGTTGCATGAAATAAAAACTTATAATAACTAGGATAATAATTATATTAGGTTCAATATTTTGGTTGGTTCTGGTGCACAATTACCCTAATGAATAGAAGTAAAGAGAAATAAGAATTTCTTAACATTACTCATTAAAGAGTGTATTGTTAAGTTGGAACCTGTATAGTCTTGCAGATGTGCTTGACTCCTCAGCTACTTCTAGAAGCGTCAATATAAGTAAAAGTAAAATAACTAAAATTTATTGCATTTGTATTTACTGCCTCCTCAATCATATTGTTCTATTTTGTTCCACCTTAGCCCAAAAAGATAGTGGGGATTTACTGTGGTTCGATTGGCCAATGATTTAGATATGACAGTTTGTACATACTTATTTACTATTTACTATTTTACTGTGGTATTTTTCTTCTGTCAACTTTACTTTACTTGCTTACTTACTTATAAAATACTAGTTTATGTTACTGCTTACTATACATATCATAACTAAATTATTTATTTTTAATCTATATATATCATATAATCAACAAAATGTTTAGAATTAGTCTCTCATTCATTACTTTCTTACTGTATTTACATATGTATGCCTAGCCTTATCTTAACTTATTACTGATGTATATCTTTTGCCTCATTATTATTTAGTTATAAATAATATTATTTATAACTTGTCACTTCCATTTGTATGCTTTCTACTTCTATGCTAGTGTATTTTTGTGTAATCTAAGTAAATGGTGACATTAATAAATTTATGAAATAATATATCAGCCTAAAATATACTTAGACAATATTTCTAATAAGATTTTTTTTTGTTGGCTGGGGCCCTGCATTGTGAAACCGACAATATCAAAATCAGATCACTTTGAGAAGCTTGTGCCTGAAGAGGAGCCATTTCTTGAGGAGGAGCAGCGAGGTGGTGCTGAAGCTATTTAGATTATTTTCTACTTTATCGTGAGGATGAGAGATTGCTCTTTTATTTTTTTTATTTAAAACTTATTTAAATTATTGTAATAATACAAGTGCCTTTAACTGTGGTTTCCTATTGTACTTATTATTCTGAGCTGCATATTTATTATTTTTTAATTATATTATGGTGAGTTAGATGTATGTTTTACCTTTCTTGCTTCTGCACTCTGCATTTGTATTTACTTAGTGATTGATCCTGTTATATATATTATGGGCACATCCTTATCTTATTAGTAGATTGTGAATCAGGGGGCGGGGAACCACACTAATGAACTTTGACAACATCACACCCTTCCTCCTGAACAAGCTCCTCAAAAGGCTCAACTATCTCAAACAGCTCAGAATCTGCCATTGTCAGTTTCACAATAACAGGGCCCCAAGAAAAAGAAAAGAAAATCTAATTTGACAATTTGTCTAAGTACATTTTAGGCTGAATATTAGTTCTAAAATCTTTTAAGATATCACCATTAACTAAATGACTAAACAAGCATAAATAGGTGCACCAAGCTAAGAAAGAATAAGGGAAAAGTTATAAATAACATATTTATGACTTAAGCAAAAGGAACTAAAGTACATACATCCACCCAAAATAGTAACAAGATTAGGCATTTGTATAAGAATAAAATAACTATAAATCCCGAAAAGAAGACTCATCCTAACATGCTTATGATAATATGAAATTATATAGATTAACATAAAGTAAACTAAGCAGTGATACATATAAGTAAGTAAGCAAGACTAACATCCTAACATATGTAAGTAAGCAAGTAAGTACTGAACTGTGGAAAAGTTAAGTAAGAAGTACTAAAGAAAGAATAATATGTAAAATCTATCATATCAAAAGAATTGGCTAATAAGACACTGAATTGAAACTAAAATGAATCATGTATATCACTTAAGCTTATCAAAGCTAAGGCATAAATAACTGTATTATTTCATATCACTTAGCTCCTCAAAGCTAACGCAGAAAACTGTACTGAACTAAAGAGGCAAAAAATACATATATCTAATAAGTTTTAGTTATTTTACTTTACTTCTGTTGACACGTTCAGAAGTAGCTGAGGAGTCAAGCATGTCTGCAAGACTAAAGTGGGTTCCAACTTAACACAACTCTCCTCAAAGAGTACATGTTAAGTAATCATTATTTCTATTTACCACCTGCCCATTAGCAGTAAAAGTGCACAAATATTTGTTCTAAAATGAACCCAATGCAAGTGTTATCCTAATTTTATATGTTTTTATTTCATGCATTAAAATTATCTTGTATGTTATGCTCAATGTAAAAAGGCTCATAATATAAGGAATACAAAGCAATAAAGTTCAATAGTAAGCAAGAGACTCTACTAAATACAGGTGATATCTATTGTTGTCTATTTTATCCATTATAGATATTCTAAGTTTATACGAGCTCTGGATCTCCAACACCCTACTATCCAGTATAAACTCAGATTCACTACCTTATAAGTTTAAAAATAATTAAGACTGATCAGGTCCTAATATAATTCAATTAATGATGCATATAAGTTAAATAATTAATCATCACATCCTAATTAATGAGTTTAGATGATCCAAGCCAATCTTGACTCAGATAACTCAAGCTTGAGGAATTAAAAATTAAACTCCAAAATTATGGTTTAATTACCTAATCTAAAGGTGATCATAAGGCAAGGTTTTAAATCTCAAATTTTCCCAATACTACAAGTTAGGCTATTATATTAAGCAAAGTCAAGCTTAATAAGATTAATTTCTAAACTTAGACTAAAGTTTGAATATAAAATAATCATAATAAAGGATGAAATCTAAGAACTATTAAAAATTAAAGTTTCATCTATTGAGTAACCAATTTACTCAATGAATGAATTCTAACCTAATTTATATCTCTAAATTCTAAGGAAGAGATCCTAAGGTTAAAGGAAGATTTTAAGAAAAATTTCTTACGAATGACTTAGAATAAGAGTGAATAATTTAAGCATCGATATTAATTAATATTAACTATCTTCACTTTCTAATCTAAATAACTTATGGAGGGCACAAGGTGAACTAATTTTATCTTATGAAACTTATATTAAGTAACTTCGTAAATTTAAGAGGATCTTAAGGTTTTTCTTAAAATATCAAATTAAGAAGTCTAAGAAGTTTTAATTTGATTACAAATTAGCTATATTATTGATTTTAGTGATTAAATTAAGATTCTAAGGTTTAAGTATACTTAACCCTACATTTGGGCAAAATGATCATTTTGCCCCTACTTAAGGGTTTAAAATGCTACTTTTTGATTTTGAACTTCAAATTGAAATTTGTTGATGCCAAATAATTACTTACTATCTAATGCGAAGATAGACAATAATTACATCAAATTTGGATAAGGGTTAAGCATTGTGAGCTCAATTTAAGGTTTTTAGCTCATAAGGGCAATTTGGTAATTTTATTTAGTGAAGTCTAAAATTTTAGTCATTTTATTATTATTTACTGTAAGGATTTCATAAAATTCAAAATTACTAAATTCTGAGATCAATAATCAAGTTATAGCCAAAACAAGTTTAGGAGTTCAAATATATATATTTAATAGATTTTAAGAAAGGTTCAAAACCTAACTTTCTCAAATAGTGTTCAGATTCAGCAAACCCTGTGGCTATAGCTTCCTTTTAATATACCGAGTGCAATGACTAGGAGTAGACCTAATTTTGACTCCATTTGGTTAAGTTATGAGCTAATTATTTTTTAGGTAATTAGGGAAAATTAATAAATCTACCTATCAAGACCTAATTTTTTTTTACAATTTACTATTAATTAGATTCTACTGATCAAAATGGTATATTGGATGACCTAATTTGGAGCTAGATTGATTAAGTTATGACTAATTAAATTTATAGGTCACTTAGGGTAATTAAGGAAGGTACTTAAAAAGTCATTAGTCAAAATATAAGTTCAACATCAAAATTAACATTATGGAAATATTCATGACATTTAGGTGGAGCTGGACCTAGCACTTGAATATCTTACAAATTTGCTTTCGCTTAAATTACTTGTATTTATTTTATGTATGAGAGAGTGATTATTTTCTTACTCTTTCATTTAAAGGCATGTAATAACTTAAACTGTTTGTAATGTTTAACCTATTTTTGTACTGAGTTTAATTATTTTGAAACTGCTTGAATTGAATGAGTTGATAAATGCTATATGTTTTATATATGCTTGTTATATACTTTCTCTACATGCTTCATATGTTACTTTTATTGCAAATTTTCTTTAACTTAAACACTACTCATAAAAAGACTTAGCCAACTTAGCATCTATATTGGGTTAGCTTTCTTTTAATTTGATATTAGATGCTAATATAACGCTCCAATATTGGATTTAGTTCCAATTCAATATTGGGGACGTTACAGCGACTCTGACTGAGCAGTAACACCACTGGTCGATGCTCCACTTCCAGCTACGGCTCCTTCTTAGGCTCCCCACTTATCGCTTGACATGTCAAAAAGCAAACAACGATTACTCGTTCTTCCACATAATGAGTATTGCGCCCTTGCCATTGTCGTCACCGACATAATTTGGCTTCATCGATTGCTCTCTGACTTTAAGAACTCTAGCAGCATGCCGACAAATGTTTATTGCGACAACATTTCAGCCATATCACTCGCAAGTAATCCAATCTTCAATGTACGAACAAAGCATATTGAGATCAATTATCATCTCATACGGGACTGCTTCAAAGATCAACATATTAGAGTGCATCACATTCACACAACAGATCAAATTGCGGACCTACTCACCAAGGTCTTCTCGTCACCTCGAATCCATTGTATGTGCACCAAGCTTCATCTCTGCTCACCGAGCTTCAACTTGAGGGGGTATTAAAGAAACTATACATTCCATTTCCACTCAACAACAATCACATTTACAATGGCCTCCACAATTACCTCTATAACCATATTATGCTATATATAGGATACAATTTATGTTTGTACTACATTGAAAATTTTCTCTTTATATTCTTACCTTAAATATTCTATTCCTCTATAACCAGTCTTGAGATCATTTCTTTAAATTTTAAAAAATGGGAGCAGAATTTATTCCTAAAATAAATTAATTTTATTAACAACTTAAATAAGCAAGGGTTTTCAGTTAAGCTTCGGGATTTGACACCTGTTCCGCTGGTTACGACACGCGTGCTAATCTAACTAGTTCACGATATCCTGGAGGCAGCAGGATCACCCTTCACTCGAGGAACTATGGACACATGTTCCGTCAATAGCACAGCTTAATCACAGCCGCAAATTATCCATCAACGGTGCTCGAATGCCACGTGGAAGCAGGCGCGTTGCTTATCTGCGAAGGATTGATTTCCAGTGCCCGGTGCGTTGCACTCGGCGCGCGCCTTTATAAGGCTTGCCTTGCCCGTAACGCCAACCGCACATCGAAATTGCAAAGATAAAATCAATCGTCATTTCTTCTTTCTAAAACTAGGGTTGAAAAACAATCTGGAAAAGAGCAATCAGAGAAAAACGATGGCGCTGAACCTTACTCACCAGATCGCCTCTCTCTGCGGATCCCCGATCCCGGATCAGGCCCACGGCACCGATCATCCGACGGCAGTTCCAGCGTCATGGAAGCCGGTGGCAGCGGGGGGAAGCCTCCGATGCCGTATCAGGAAAGATCACGACTCGATTACGCCTCCAACGACGAGCCCTTGCAGATCGCCAATCTTGGGGGCTATGCGTCCGGATCTTTCGGTTGCGTGCCAGGCTCTGATGACGGAGGAGGGCGTTGAGCTGGAAGGAAAAGGGATCGGACAGGGGAATAAAGGGAAGGGCGTTCCGGTCTATGTGATGCTTCCCCTGGACACGGTGAAGCCAGAGGGAGGGTTGAACCGGAAGAAGGCCTTGAAGGCCAGTTTGAGGGCGCTGAAGACCGCCGGAGCGGAGGGGGTGATGGTGGATGTGTGGTGGGGGCTTGTGGAGAGGGAGCGGCCAGGATATTACGATTGGAACGGCTACGATGAACTCATGGAGATGGCGCACCGGATCGGGCTCAAGGTCCAGGCTGTGATGTCCTTCCACCAGTGCGGCGGAAACGTCGGCGATTCTTGCACGTAAGAACCACACATCTCCTACTCATCCTGTCTTACAATCTTTCTGCTTATTTTCCTAAATGGCTTCCGCCATGGATTCTGTTGAATCGGTGATCTTCAATCTGTGATTCGATTTGTATTTCGTACAAACTTCTTTGTGCATTTCTTGCAAAGATCTACCGCGATTTGTTTCTGACGAAGCTTGTGATTTGGAACACAGGATACCGTTGCCGTGGTGGGTGGTGGAGGAGATGGATAAGGACAATGGACTGTGCTACACGGACCAATGGGGTCGGCGCAACTACGAATATGTCTCTTTGGGGGCGGACGCCCTGCCGGCACTCAAGGGCCGTACCCCGGTACAGTGCTACGCCGATTTCATGGCGGCCTTCCGCGACCGCTTCTCAAATCTCCTCGGCTCCACTGTTGTCGAGATCCAGGTCGGCATGGGCCCCGCCGGCGAGCTGCGCTACCCCTCCTACCCTGAGCTCAACGGTACCTGGAAGTTCCCGGGTATAGGAGCTTTCCAGTGCTACGACCGGCACATGCTGTCTAGCCTTCGCGCCGCCGCCGACTCCGCCGGCCACCCCGACTGGGGTTGCACCGGTCCCACCGACGCAGGCGCCTACAACAGCTGGCCAGAGGACGTTCCCTTCTTCCGCCGCGAAGGCGGCGGCTGGGACTGCGACTACGGCCGCTTCTTCCTCTCCTGGTACTCGGGCCTACTCCTTGACCACGGTGACCGTGTGCTGTCCGCCGCCTTTCCATTATTCTCCGGCACTGGGGCGAAGATCTCCGTCAAGGTCGCCGGCATCCACTGGCACTACGGCACTCGTTCGCACGCTGCGGAGCTCACCGCTGGGTACTACAACACAAGGTTCCGTGACGGGTACGGCCCCATCGCGGAGATGATTGGGCGACACGGCGCGGTGCTGAACTTCACCTGCGTCGAGATGAAGAACTGGGAGCAGCCCGGGGAAGCGATGTGCCGACCGGAGGAGCTGGTCCAGCAGGTGGCCGCAGCAGCGAGGCGGGCTGGGGTCGGCCTGGCGGGGGAGAACGCTTTACCGAGGTACGACGAGGCGGCACACGACCAGATCGTGAGGACGGCGACGGCGGCCGCCAGCGGCAGGGAAAGGATGGAGGCTTTCACTTATTTGAGGATGGGACCGGATTTGTTCCGGGAAGAGAATTGGAGAAAGTTCGTGGGGTTCGTGAAGAGGATGAAGGACGAGGAGCGCTGCCGTGAGATGGTCGAGAGGGAGGCTGAGAGTTTCGTCCGCGCCACTGCTCCCATCGTCAAGGAGGCAGCTGTCGCCCTGATGAGCGGCTGAGATTCTTTTTTATTTTTATTTTTTATTTTTTATTTAAAATTTGATTTCCTGAAAACTATGTTTAGGGGGTCGGTGTTTCAAAAACAGGTTTGGAAGGAAAGGAGCGCGTTATCATTTTTAATCCTGGTCGTGCTCTTCCTGTCCTATGTATGCAACCATCTATCTATCAACTGCTGTATGCGAGCAGGATGCTTGATTTAAACATATGTATATGTAAATGCTATATATGATATATTATTTTTCGTTGTAGTAGTAGCTATGCCATGCATTGTAATTATCGATGTGTAATGAATGCATTACATATAAGCCTTGTTTTGTACAGGGCATACCTTTAAATATATTATGATTACTTGTTTTGTACAGGGCTTTTTTTTTTTTTTGATAAAAAGAGCCATGTGTGCTAAAAACATGGAAGATCTGATGAATTTAAAACTAATTTAGCTTGTGTAGTATGGATTGATTAGAGGGTGTTAATCTCTGTTAGTATTAATTAAATTAAATTAAATTTATTTAGATAAGGCTAATTTAATCTTGAGATCATGGAAAAACCCCATTCTTTCGCTCGTTTAATTCACTTTTAATTGTTGGATTAGTGAATAATTACATTTGAGCATGACTTTTAGGACCTTGGAAGTTGGTTGGATCATTCCACTCGACCTCCTTTTTGTCTTGAAAATCAAGCTCTCGCCCCTAATTGTCTTTTGATTGTGTTTAATAATCTCTTAATCAATTAGTAAAAATATCTTAATCATGATTTGTTGTGTGAAATCAGCACTTTATGATTTTGACTTTGACCCCTTGGGTTTGATTCAATATTCATGAACCCATCTTTTAGTTTGGTCTTCTTTCTCGTGATACCTCGAGAGAGGCTTTCATAGTTGCACTTACTTCGTGTATAAGCTTAGAAATTGATATCTTGGTGTGAGATTGATTGTGAATTAATCATATTATTGGTCATTTGAAAATTTGTTACCTTAGTGCTGATAATGAGTTTGAGCTCTTATAATTTTGTAAGTATGATGGTTTGATGCATAGATATTTTTATTTTAAGTTATGATCTGATAGTGAAACTTAAATAAAATTAAATTATGATATTGTGATCCATAAATATTTATTTTATTGGTAGATATTATACTTGGAATTTCATAAAGCACATTGTTATGGGCCTTGGTTCTATACCAATATTATTCTTGGGTGTTGTTAGAATATAAGCTTAATTCTCCTATTGGGATGTTGTCAAGGCAAAATATTAAAACCCTTATTAAATGTATATAATTCTACGATAATTATTAAAATTTTATGATATTATTTAAATAAATTATGCAATTTTATCAATTTATGATAATCTTATTTAAAATTAGTTTTTATTAAAATTTGTAACTATATATATATATATATATATATATATATATATATATATATTGATTCTAGGGAATATACAAAAATAATATAGTTTTTTTCAATGTTTATAAATTTCAACTATTATAATTAGATTTGTTGGTAGTATATTCTCTTTTATATTCTGTTGATGGATTATTGTGTATATTAAATTCAGATAATTTTATTAGTTATATCATTATTGGTATTTATACAATGCTGGACATGCTTTTATTTTTGTAAAATTCCATACTATTGGAAAATTTGATAAATTTGTATGCGAAACATAAACTTGTAGAAGCAAATTCTAAATATAATTACTTGGATCAACATGAGCTGCATATATTAAGGATTAATTATCAACGTATTTTGAAACGAAGATGTAGGAGAAGCAAAGTAGAAATTTGGATGGAAAATTGTAGGGATAAGAAAAATGAGAGATTTAGCTTTGTCAAAGGACATATTTGGAGAAGGTGTTGAAATTGGAGTGGATGATTGACAAAGTATGTGAGTATTCCTTTAGAGTCTCATTTAAGCTTATCCACTGATATGTGTTTAAAGACGGATTTAGAAAGAGATGAGATGCACACAATACCATAGGCAAGTGCACTTGGATGTCTTATATATGCCATGGTATGCACAAGACTATACTTCACAAGATTATATTTAGCTCATGTTGTTGGAGTAGTTAACAAGTTATGCATGGTACGACAAAGTCTTTGGCAAGCAGTGATGTGGATATTCCAATATTTGAAGTATACGATTGGTGTGGGCTTATTATTTTAGAATCAATAATTTATATTGATTTGTGTGGAATATGTTAGTTCCGATTATGTTGGCGATCTTGATCGAAAACAATCAACAACATGATATTCTCTCACTCTATCTGGAGGTCCGATAGTGTGGTGTTCTATATATTACGATATACGGTTTCCTTGCCTACAATAATAGCTGATAATATGGCAATACCTGAAGCATTTAAAGAAACCATTTGGATAAGAGGCTTCTTAAAAAATTTGGGCATGAAGCTATAGAATTTAGTAGTTTATTATGGTATTCAGAATCATCTATTCTTTCATTATGGGGGTCCGATGTCGAATTAGCAGAAGCTAAGCGCACATCAAGAATAATCCCCTACTCGTATGATGTAACGCTCCACCCCATTGCCACGCACAATAGAAAGATTAATAAATTACTTAACAAGCGACATAACGACGAGTTACTTGGGAAGGCTGAACCTCCCAGACCTACTTACTACTGCTAAAAACTAACCCTTAAGACAAGTAACATTTTTATTAAGTATGTTAAGATACTTATACACACTGGATTTAGTAAAAAGATAAGAGTATATATACCCAATTTATGCGAGTACTTTATACGAATTTCATCTTAATCACATCACAATATTAAGTATAAGTAGAAGAAATATTTAGAGTACAGAAGCTAAAAGCATTCATCCAATGCATTCGTCACAGAACTAAATAAGAAAACATTCGTCTCAGAAAAGAAAGAGAAAATACATCCAGATTAATTATTAGAATTTAAATTAAAAAGTAGTAAATAAAATTGTCTCATCTCACAACTAAACGGTAAACTAAGCAAGCAAAATGTATGTCGTCTACTGCTCCTCCGTGTTCTCCTGGGTCTCTTGGATAACCTCTTCAAACTGCTCATGATCTGACATTATCGGTTTCACATTGTCAGGGCCCCAGCTAAAAAATAAAAATCTTATATTAGACAATGAATCTAAATACATTTTAGGCAGCAATATTTCTCTTACTGTTTAAGGAATTTTACTTAGCATTCAATAAAACAGAGATATACTGTAGAAAATTGAAGTAAACTGAACTAAAATTAAGTACTGAAATAAACTGAACTAAAATTAAGTACTGAAAATTGAAAGCAAAGCAAAACTATAATTGAGTAAAAGTACTGAAAGTAAACCAATTGTAAAATTACTATAAACTAAATGAAGTGCAGAAAATAAAACTGTGCTAAATGCCATTGTATATGCATCTGAATATGCCACTAAAATATGACACAATTATGCAATTGATGCCCCATGTATCAAAAAGAAATCCTAATATCCTAATTCATACTGCTTCCCGTAGTTCTTACTCATCCTCGATGCATGTTGTATCTCATAGTTCTCTAATGATTTTTGATGCTTTATGCTTATGCAGTTTATGCCAAATACTTTTAATACAATAATATTTCCAAATCATCAAAAATCAAGAAAATAAAAGAAAAATAAATATCTCTTCTGATTATTTAACTATTGAACATGGTTTATCCAAATATGCACATTTACTCATAATTGCTATATAAATTAGAACTATAAATCACAAATTTTACTTGAACCCAAATTTATATGAAATCAGTATTTCTACAAACTAAGTTCTCATAGCATTCTAAGTTATCACATGTTAAGAGTACATATACATACTTAGTATGTTCTAAGAAATGTAACTTGACACTTAGTTTATTTAAATGCACATATCAATATGCACAAAAATAAGAGAAAGAAATTTTTTTATAGTTTTTTCTCTCAAGCTAAGTTGTTAAATCTCCTACTTATAATATACTTAGGAATTGGGATATTTATCCTGAACTGTACTTATCTTGTTAACCTAAGTAAGACCAGAATTCTACCATTACATTTAAGATAAATCAACTAATTCCACATCCCACTGACTCAAATCAATTATATGAATATATATTACAATCTCCATATGATTATACCAATATTATTATTCTTTATATTTCTAAGCTGACTAATTTACTAAACAAGGAATTTTAAACTATTGAATCCATTCTTCATTATTGTAGGTGATAATCAAAATAGTTCCAAGGATGTGACATCAAAATCACTCAATTTAGGTGATCTACCACAATAGAATAACTCTATCTAAGTCTTTTTAGGTCATCTCACCACAAAGTATAAGATCAATCATCAAAAGTTCATGAGATTTATCTAAGGACCTGCCTCAACATGTATCAAATAAGCATTTTCTACCTCAGAGTTATCTCATCTAAAGTAGTGTTATTCATTTAAATATAATACTAATATTACCCTTCAAAGAATCTAAAACTCTTAATTTTTATTTATAAAATCTATAATTTCTAAGGATTAATTATACAATCAAGATAAATATAATTACATGCAAAATTATACATCTAATCATTGATTAAAGAAAATAAATCAAGTATGCAAATCTCTTAATTCCTGATTTTATAATTAAATATTCAAGTCATGAGATAAATCATTAAATATTTAAGAGTTGATTGTTTGATAAATTAAGCATCTTTATTGATTAATTAAAGATTAATACATGATGATTCTCTTATTTAAGAGAAAATTAAGCAGACATAAGTTTAAGATTAAGATAAGAACCATGTTAATCAACTTATTACCTACATCATTTAAGGATATTCTAAAATATTAAATAATTTTATCAATAATATACATGTTACCAAGTGTGACAACTCTAGGTTATTACTTAGCTAAATTTTTATGTTAATCGCATCATAATTATCATTCTATTAGGTTTATTTGGTCATTTGAACCAAATTTTGAAATGTTGGAGCAATTCGGAGCTCAATCGAATATTTAGATTTTTCATGATAATTAATTAATTAGAAAATTGAGATACTTATTTTGACTAAGTGTTAAAGACCACATTTCTTAGAAACATACTAAATATATGTATGCAACTTTCCCATTTAATGATTTTTAAGTAAACTCTTAACTTTAACCAATTATCAAAACTATAATCTAGGAGTCAGAATCTTTTCTTTTAGTAGGATTATGTATAATAGAGACCTTGAATTCATTATCGAATTTTAAAGTATTATTGGATTTAACTCATATAATATAGAAATAATGGACATGAGCATGAACATAAGTATGATGTATGAGTATCAGTGATGATTTATAGATTACGGAATGTTGCATACATCGACCGAAAAATTTCAGGATGCATCAGCATCACAGTAAACTGTATTCCCAATCGAATGTATGTAGATATTGGATCGTATGACTCATAGCAGTTCAGTGATATTTCAATTGTATATCATTATCATAATAGTATTGTGGTATATTCTAATGCATAATTTCAATGGCATACAACATAGTTTCATATGATATTACTCAGTTTCAGATCAATTAATACTTTTTTTTTAGTTTGAGTATTCAATTTCCAGTACAGCTTTATTTTACTTTACTTCAATTTTGTACAGCTTTATATAATTGTATACTTTCAATTACCTTTATAGTATTTCTTTAGCTTTATTTATATTATGTGAATGTTAGGTAAATAATTAGAACTATTTAGATTAGTTTTGATGTGTTATACTTATTATCTAACATGTGGTACTTTTAGGATCTGGCAATTTGCTAGATTTAGAGCAGTTAGTGGAGTCAGATTATGTGGATACTCAGAAGATCCAGGAGGAGCTCGTGGAGCACTAGTGGACTCTTTTCCAGTTTTATTTTTTGCTTAGTTACTATTTCAGTTCAGTACTTAGACTCATTTCCTATATTTCAGCAAACTATTTGTAATAATTCTGGATGTGTTCCCTTTTTTTTTTTTGAGATAAATGGTTTATACAGCTACTGTGATGAATGTTTCTGGATATTTACTTTAGCTTTCACACTCTATTTATATATCACTTATACTTAGTATTGTGATGTGATCAGCATACTAGAAATGTTAATATTATATACATATATTAGTTTCCTCATAATGTATTTTAAATTCAATGTATATATTTGTCTAATACTTAATATGGGTTTCTTTCAGTGTTAGTTTCAGCTATTCGGGGAGATGGGATATCCCTTCCCGAGTGGCGCACTGCTCCGCCGCCGAATTGATGATGAATATCCTTTTTGCGCACGGCAGTAGGGCAGGTGCTACAGCGAGCCCGACTCATACTGGACCGATGAATTTGGTTTGATGAAGAAGACGAGACCTTGCCCGATTACAAAGGAGGGTCCCACTGGTTTTCAAATGGCAGGATTAAAGAAGTGGGTCCATGGAGAATTAAATAAATGATAATTTAATAAATATTACATATAAATCATTTAATCAATGATTTAAAATGTGACCTTGCATAAAATCATACTTATCATGAATTTAGTTTTGTCATTAGAATTTGTAAAAGGTAAATGGCATGATTAAGAACTTTTGATTTCTAAACAAGTTAAATAATATTATTAAGGTGATTAATATAATTATGTTTATGACTAAGATAACCTTAAGGTAGGAAATGCCTTATTGAACACATATTGAGCTAAATCCTTAAATGAACCTCATGAACTCTAGATAATTAATCTTTTGTCTTGTGGTAGTAATAACCTAATAAATTGTAAATTGAACTTTATCAATTGTGGTAGTTCATCCAATTTAAATGACTTATATGTCACCTCCTTGGGACTAATTGATTAGAAACCACTACAATGGAGAATATATTTAACAGTTTGAAATTCTTTATTCACTAAATTAGTCAATATATAACTATAATGATGCTAATATTAGTATTATCATATGAAGATTATAGTGGATATCTATACAACTGATTTGGTTCAATAAAGATATGGAATTAGTTAATTTATCTTGAATGTAATTGTAGAGTTCGAGTCTTATCTTAGATGAATAGATAAGTACAATTCATGTAAATTTTTTATTTCTAAAAAGTGTGTTTATAAGGTAGGGATTGAACATCTTATTTTTTAAGAATAAACTGTAAAAAGATTTCATCCTCTTATTTTTGTGTGCATTGATAAGTACAGTTAAATAAACAAAGTGTTTCAAGTTACCTTTCCTAAAACCCTTTAAGTCATATTTATAAGTAGAATATCTTAATTTGAGAGAATAAACTATAAAAAGGTTTCGTCCACCTATCTTTATGCACAATGATAAGTACAATTTAACAAACTAAGTATCTTAAGTTACTTTTCTTAAAAATAAACTAATTATGTATATGTACTCCCAATATATAATAATTTAGAAAATTATAAGAATATAGTTGAATTGAACATTAATTTCAGTTGAACAAATTTGGTTTATAGTAATAATTATGATTAAATTTTAGATTTATGGCAGTTACGAGTAAATGTGCCTGATAATCAAGGTTAATAATTAGATAACACAAAGGAATGGTTTTTTTTTTCTTATTTTTCTTAGTTTTTTGATGATTTAAAAGAAATCTGATTATTTTGAAAGTATATTTTTTTTACATAAAATGTATAAGTATAAGCATCAAGAATCATTTCTGAACTATGGGATGCATCATGCATCAAAATTAAGTAAGAACTATGGGATGCAGCAGATATCAGTATATTAAAATTTCTATTGAATGCAATATGGCATCAAACTACATATTCATAATTTTAGTGACATACTCAGATGCATTTTCAATGGCATGCAACACAGTTCTATATTCAATTCTATTCAATTACTGCTTTTTTTTAGTTGATTTACTTTTCAGCGTTGTGTATAGTTACAATTTTCTTGCTTTTAGTTTCAATGTTTGGATTTACATTTACAATTTTATTTTAATTTCTTGCAATTTGATTTCTATTTTACAGTTATGTTGAATAATATCTCTTAAATGTAAGAATATACAATTTTTCGCTTAAGTTGTACTTAGACTTTATAAGTGTATCAAAAAAAAAAAAATTTGGCTTTGCCCTGTCATATATGTATATATGCAGAATCAGGTAATAGATCAGACCCGACGCTTTATGTGTAAGCTTATGATAAAAGATCAAAGTAAAGTATGTGGCCTATAGAAGGAAAATGTTAATTTAAATTACTTTTTTACCTTTATTAATTTTAATGTGATAAATGAGTTCATTTCTTGCTATTTTTCATTTTTTATATTGTATTTCAATGGGTAAATGTGGTAAAATGTCTGGATGTCCTTTCTTTTCTGACTGTGATGCTATGCTACTTATGTTCCTAATAGGATCTTGCTAACCTCGTGATTATTATCATGAATATCTCGGTTATTATTTGTGATACTAATGACAACCACCACTTAATCGTAGCCGAGTTAATGTTAACTCGATGACAGTTAGAAGTCGGCCGTTACAACCTAGCCTTACCGGTACCCATCCAAATTCCTCAGACATCATTCTCTACCTCATCGGCAAGCCACCGCCTCTCCACGGAACTCCCTACGAATGAGGAAGGGCAAAAAAATAGTGAGGAAATTGTTTAATAAATTATAATACTAAAAATAATAATGAGAGAAAAAACTAATTAAATACTAATTTTGCCTCATAAATTAGCTAACCTACTAATCACTAACTTTTATTTTTCTTCATGATTACTAATTTTTATTTATGCTCCTATCATTTTTCTTACAATTTTTGTACTCGCTCTTTTTATTATGTTGTTATTGTTATTATTATTATTATTATTATTATTATTATTATTATTATTATTATTATTATTATGTATATATATACTATAATATAATTATTACATAATTATTGTACTATTTTTTATTATTATGCTATTATTATAATATTATAATTATTATGCTATAATTATTGTATAATATTATTATATAATATTATACTATAATAGTAATAATAATAATAATTTTATTTATTTGACTTAATGATATTATCATAATAAATCATTATTCATGATGATAATGATAAAGTATGAGAATAATTTATCTTGCTTATTATTAAATTGTCTCTTATAATTATATTATATTTTCTCTATGTTATTATTTATGATAATAATACAAATAAGTATGTTATCATTCTTATTATTATTATTATTGTCATAATAATAATAATAGTAAATATAATATTATTATTATTCTCATTTATTTTTATAAAATTTTATCCATATTCGTAATTAATAATAATAATAATAAGTACACTATCATACTTATTATTATGATTATCTCATTATTATTATAATATTCTCTTTCTAAATAAATATATATGTATATTATTATTATAGAAAATAATAATAATATTATTTCTTATTATCATGCTATATCTCTAAGATGGAAAATAACAACTCTTTAAATATAAATTATCATATAAATAATAATAATAATAATATTATTATCATTATTATCTCTGCTATATTATTTTCACCATCAAAAGATAATACATCTCTATCTTAGTTTGCAAATATGTGTATATATATATATATATATTCTTTTTTTTTTTTCTTATGTGTGGCCGGTGGAATTTGAACCCATGACTTAGGATAACAAATCTTGAGCCTCAACCACTGAGCTACAACATCACAAATATATATATATATAATATCATTTCTTTCTCAATATTATAACACTTTTAATAAATATACTATTTCTATCTTATAATATTGTTCTTATCTTATAAATAATAATAATAAAATAATAATAAAATATCAATATTATTTTTATCATCATTATTATTTTGCCATCATCATTATCCTTATTACTATCTACATTATTCTTATTCTTTCTTTTACTAACAGAGAGGGAGAAGAAGAAATAAAAATAAAAATTATCAATATTATTATGTGTAAATTTTATCATCACTTCTCTAACCAAAATTTTTACACAGAATTTCACGAGAGCTCAACTTAGGAAGAAAAACAGGTACTCGAATATCATAAAGTATATTATATGCTGATTTTATTACATAATATTATTTCATTTTAAGCTTCAAATTATTTTTTTTTGATAAGTTAATAATCATTTTAAAAAACTACTATTAAATTTGTTATCACTTTAATAATGTTGGTCGCACTTTTTGATAAAAATTATAATATCTTATATGAAGTTATACTATGAAAACAAATATTTCGAAAAGAAGATTCTTTGTTATTAGATCTCTACATGTACTGGATTAGGCATACCCACTAGGGATATAAGGAAACTTTACCATTGCCCTAGAGGGAGTTGGTATTGTTTGAAGTGAAATATAAGAAATAAATTTACTAGATCAGGTAGACATACCTTGATATATCCCATTTTATATATTGCTGCCTAAATATAACACAAATTTGCTAGCAATACGTAAGCCATATTTTCAATATCTTTAAATGATGATAGTTATCTATTGTGAATTTATTTAACAATTGTATATCGTTACTTGTTCTATATTATTACACTCTGATCCTTATTTTGCAAAAAATATATTGCAAAATTTTGAACTTTGTTCTATCATGCTAACATTCGCTTTATTGTTTACTGTCTATATATAATATAATTAATGATATCCAAAGTATTTAGAGTATTCTCTAACAAATGTTCAACCTGAGAATTTTTGTTGTAAGTGTTAGGTCAGTATTTTGAGAAAGAATTGGATCAACCCTGATAAAATTAACCGTTGCACTCTTATGTTCTTAGTTATTTTTTTATTCAAATAAATATTACCATACTCATGTAATAATATTATAAAATATTGAAATAAGAGATTATTTTCGTATTTCAAATTTGGATGAATAAATATCTGTGATAAATTATATTATTATTTCAAATATTGACTACAATCATCGGTATAGACAATCCCAAATCTCGTGCTCTTGTTGGCTCGAGAATTGGGGGTTGTCACATCCAATAATCTTATTGAATCAAAATGGAGCTGGTGGGACCCTAGTTGACTAAGTCAATTGGGTTGGGACTCGACCTTGCTCAGGTTAGCCCAAGTCTAATTGATATCTAAAATGAGGTAAAAGGACTTATAAGGGTCTACCTTGGTGCTCACATTCATTAATTAACTCTTCTGGTTCATTGGGTGGGGTCGGGTTGGCCCCAAGTGGGCGAACCCGACCTTAGCCCAAACTTGGGTTTGGCCTAACTCAAGCTAGCCCGATTGAGCCAACTTGAGATTTGATGGGTTTTAAGAGACGAAGCTCACCTTAGTGGGTTATTTGGCAGATGGGCAATGCATGAGCAGCTAGGGCAGCTCTGGGATCGCCAACTGAGGCGACGACGACAACCGAATGGGAGGAGGAAGCTCTCGGGGTAGTGTGGGTTGGGGAGGCGGTTCCCGGTGTTGGCTTAGGATGTTGAGGGCTCCTCTAGCCTCAGTAGGGTGCTGAAGTGTAACAGCGTAAACTCTTAAGTATCAAGATATTATCTGTTTTGGCTTAAAAGGCTTCACGATTTTGCCCTCATAAAATAACTTTTTAATATGCCACCCATCCTGGGAGTGCTCCCACATAAGCACGTCTAACTTTGAAATTCTTATCAGGAACTCCACCGCTATCTAAAAAGACGTCTCGATGTTTAAAAATTTCACTTATCATTACTCAGAATAAAAATATGATGAACATTGAAGAGCTTTGTTAAGACTTATTGTTTGGCAAACTACATGTAGCTTGATTCATTTATGAGAGGAATATGTAACAACACTTGAGGTGCAGTCACTACACTTGAAAGTATGTTGAAATCATCTCTCATATGACACATATAAAAGATGAAGTGTAGAAATATTGAATATTTTTGAAGCAGATTAGAAGGAGAGAAGAATGCGGCTCAAGTGGAGATAATTTGGAGTTTTGTAATCAACGATGATTGAATGAGACATAATGATTCATTTTGTATCGGACGCAAAGTTATAAGGATACAATGAATGGATGATCAAATCGTAATCTGCGCCAATTTAAGGAATGGGAAGCTATTACATATACGAATGATTAGGCTTATCTCAATGTGTGTATAGAACCAATAACACAACACCTATTCCTTCCTATGCTAAATGCTTCTGTAAGTAGCTTTGGTTTGCCGACACGCTAAAAAAAAATCTCCGGATTCATGCATTCTTATGTTGACTCTCAATGGATTCCGAAATTCTTTTTTATACGCATTGCCCACTGCGTGTGGAGGACACGTGTTCCATAGTGCACCGACCCGATATGAAGATAATATATAATAATATAATAGAAAATATTATGATTACACATAAATATATATCAAAAAGTAAATTCAACTAATTATTTACTCATATATTAGATTGACACATAATCTATATATTTTGGTATATACTAATGTGTAAGTGTAACAATACTCATAAAATAATTATAATTTTCAGGTTATTTATTTAAACAATATATATACGATAAATAGTTCAAATCATATAAAAATAAAAATAAAAATATTAAAAAAAAATTATATATTTTGGAGTACGGTATGAGTACTGTAAAAGATCTTTATATTCAAATATTAAGTTTTAATTATCAAATAAATTAAATAAATATTAAAATAATACCTTATTAAACAAATAAATTTATCTTTGGTTATAATGGTGGAAATTTTATTTATGAATATTGAATGTAATTATATATATATATATATATATATATATATATATTTTTTTTTTTTTTTTTTTTTTTTTGAAATAATTTTTTATATTCAACTCAAAATTTTCTATTTTTATATTTACTGCTATTTCCTAAGTTTTCCAAAATAATTACAAGAAATCTTATATGTATATTGCCACAATATTTAATCTCTAACAAATATTCTAAGATAAAAAAAAATTATTGTTAAGTGCTAAGCTTGGATGTCCATACAAGTTTGTCAGGATTTGAATTAGAATAATTAAGTATATTAAATGTTATAAAATTATCATTAAAAAAAATTAGCATGAATGGGTTATGAAATTTTACATGAAGCTTGAAAATATTGAAGGAAAGGCCACTAAAATCATCACATGTACTAAGTAAGTAAGACATTAATATTATAGCATAGTTCCAATATTTAATTAGCCGAGGCATTCACATTTTGAGGAGAATTCAAGCACGTTGGCTTGCATGGTCAGTTCCTCAATCCATATAACCTGTGCTGTTCACATCTCAATGATTGGCACAAGTCTCTATATTCCTTCAACTTTGTAGAATCTTTTGATACTATGCGCACAAATACTTCCTTGATCTTTCAGATTGATGCCCAGCGGATCATAGTTCTCATGCCGGCCTCAGACTGGAGGATCTGAAGTCTAAGTCCTAATTTTTATTCACCTGTTTTGCTCACCTTAGCGGCCTTTTCATTATGTATTTATTTCCCTCAAAAACTTCCAAAAAAAAAAAAAACTTTGTAGAATCTGTACATGTATTAAAAAATCTGCCCGTTTAGAAATCGATAGCTGAAACCCAATAACTCCCTTAAGACTTGTCATGTTTAAGGAATTCTCTTAACTTGCTCGGCTCCCTTTTTGCAAAGTTAAAGGTGCTGATTAAGAACTATTTTGGAAGTGCGCCACTACGCGCCACGGTGTTCATTAAAAGGCGTTGGGGCGCGCCATAGTGCTTAGCGCATGTTTGGTCGTCCGACAGGCGGGCGTCATAGCGTGCCATAGCGCTTGGACTTCCGAGAGGCTGGTGCGCAGCAGCTCCCCGATGCCCAGCGCTCGGACGCCCAAGACTCCTGAGAGGCTGGCACACAGCAGCGCCCCGATGCCCAGCGACCGGATGCCCCGAAGCCCAGCGCCCGGCTGGCGTCATAGCGTGCCACAGCACATGGGCGCTCGAGAGGAGGGCGCCATAGTGCACCACAACGCCTAGACGCTCAAGAGGAGGGTGCCACGGCACGCCGTGGCCCCCGCGGCTCAGCTGACAAGATTCTGAGCTTCTTATAAATATTTTCTAAGCCCTTTTAAGGGTTAGAACTGATATAACCGAAATTTAGGTCAACCTCAATTTGATTTTGTGTGGTGGTTACTCCATTAAAGAATAAAAATGGCTCCTAAGGGTTTAGGTAAAGTGTTCCTTAACTCTAAATCATTTGTTTCCTCTCCATGGGCATAGATGCTAGTACTGAACCACGTAAATATCTTGCAGTGAGCTGTGATTGTATTTGCATGTGAATTTTCCTTATTTTATTTTGATTTTGCTTAACATTTACACTTTGTTTCATATTGTTTGAACCATAAAGAATCCAACAAGTAGTATTAGAGAGATGTTTATTTTGTTTGGTGGTGCTTGAGTGTTAGGGTTTTGTTATGAGCTTTGTATTGTTTGTGATTGAGCTTTGTAAAGCAAAGGAAAACATGGGAGGTAGAGTAGAAGAGATTGTTGAAATTTCATCGTCATCGATGGTGGAAAGATCTCTCCACCAAGCTGTGACACATTCATTCAAGATTGATGTGGTCAAGTTTGATGAGAAGAACAACTTCGGTATATGTCGGTGCGTGGTGACAAATGCACTATGTGCGCTAAATCTTGAAGATGTTCTTAATGACGAAGAAAAATCGAAAGAAATTTTGGAGATTGGATCAAAAGAAAATTCGAGAGATTGAATCAAAATGAACTGTAGTGCATGTTGTTTAATTTAAAATTGTTTAGCCTAGTAAATCAAGTATACAGTGATTATGGAGACTTTGATGTGGAAGCTATAGAAACTTTGTGAGAGCAAGTGCCTGACGATAAGTATAGAGAATCGACTCCTCATGAAAGGTGGCTCAATCGGTTTCATATGAGATGAGGAATTTTCATATATGTGCAGTGAGTTCATGAAGTCATTGACAAATTTGCTAAATCTGAGTGAAACTGTGAAGGATGAGAACAAGGCTCTACTTTTATTGAACTCGTTGTTATATGAGTTTACTTCACCATGATATTGATTCATGGGAAGGATGCCTTAATATATGAGGATGTGTGTAACAACCAAAGATGTTATCATAATCAATTAGAGCTAATCTAAATCATAATCTTGATCCTAAGTATTAATCAAGTCATTATGAGTCATCATCCAGGGTCTAGTCCAAATCAGAAGTCAAATTGATCAAAACATAATTTTTGGAAAATCTAAAAACCCTAAAATTTGACATATCTAAATTGACTTCAAATCAAAAAACAGACTTTGTCATTGCGCTCATTGCCCCCAAATTAGCTAGAAGTGATGTTTTGGTGGCAATCAGAAGTCATCGAAATTTTGTCGAATATTTTAATAATATTTAAATATTCGGAAAATGAGAAAGTTAACTACTCGTCGGAATAGAATTCCGACTTCAACGTTGTATTCCTCACCCCTCAATTAGCTAGGAGTGAATGTTTGATGGTTTTTTTTAAATCATTCAATTAATTAAAATCAATTAATAAAATTTAAGAAATTTAATTATTAAACTAATTTTTTTAATAAATAAAATCTTCATTATTTCCTTGACTCCTTATTTCCTCCGCCTCAGCCTTACCCTAAATCGCACGCTTCCTCAATCCCTTCGCTCGACCAGCTCCATTCGCACGCATGGAGCCATCGGCCGACCCCGCTCGACCGCGCGGTTTCGCCTCTCTACGCTCGACACGCGTCTTCCTCATCTCCTCGCAACCTCCGCCTTCATGCCCGATAAAAGCCGAAGACTTTACGGTTCATGCCGCTTCCTCTCGAATGGAATCTCCATGGCCGAACCCTCCAATCGCAACCGTCTCCTTCTATGGTGGTTGCAAGCAGGTACTCACTTCGCCCAATCCTTCTCTCAATGGCTATGTATAAGGATATATCATTTGCATTTTTTTTAAGAACGTGTATCCCCTTCCCCAAGAAGATATAAAATTGTTATTTTACTAACATTTCCTTGACCCTATTTCTTTGGTAAAAGTTGTTCTTAGCATGCGTATATGATTTCCAGAATGGCAACTAGAATTCATTTTGGGGTCAAGAAATTTATTTTACGCATAGAGTCTTATTGGCTCAAGTTCTTGCTAATTCATCCAATTTATAATAAAGGTGCAAGGTTTTGGCATAGCTGTGATGTATGACATACGAATCCTTAAGTATCGCTTTTCTTTGATCTCATGGGTTCTCTTTGCTAGTAGGGATCCTCATCGAATGTATTTGGATATTTATTTAAGTTCTTAAACTCTTGCCAAATATTCTTGAGAAAAATATTGTAGTTGTCTTGTTTCATATAGATACATAGTTCAATCGCTTATTGAGTGGATAAATTTCTTTCAGTGATTGGTTACATTTAGAATAATTCTAATACTAATTAAATGGATATTTTGAGTAAACTATTTTCTGTTCTTCAGTTAATCCTTGCTGTTAATTTCGGATTGTTGCGATTATAAGTTGTTTGCAATCATTACTTTGAAGCCTTCTCTTAAGAATGCAGCCAACAAATGGTTTTGTGCGATTATGGCTTCGATGCTTTTGTATAATACTTTAAGCTGAAGATTTTGATTATAAATCTATTATTGGTTGAAATAATAATGTGCTAATGCTTGAGTGATTAAATATAATCATGCGCTGTAACTAAAATTGAGAAAAAAGGGTGATATAGAGCTGACATGCAACTTCTACCTAGACTAGGAAAGAAATTATAAGGCGTCGTATTGGATAGCGGCTATTTGCATAATATAAAGCTTTGTTATAAAATTAACTATAGAACATGTTTAAACGTCAATGCTGAAACTTCCTTATCTATGTGTTTCTTCTTGAATTGAAAATAAAAGTATCACCTACGTCTAATTCTATTAACTAAAGGGATAGGCTATCAATACAATCAGCAGCATTCTTTTCTTATTTGATATACCTAAGTTTAAAATGGAAGTGTTTGGATACCATCAGTTTAAGCTTAAGCAAAATTATGAGATATTGTTGGTACTCATTTATATATATATATATATATATATATATATATATATATATATATTATTTGAATCTATGTGGATTGCAAAATGTTGAAAATAAGAACATACTTCACTTGTTGGTAGTGATATTCTTGTTACGATTTGATTTACCTTTAAGTAAATTGTTCAAGTTTTGTGTTCGCAATAATTAGTTGCTGCCTTCAAATTTAAACGGATTTAATATTAAGAAAAATGCAGTCAAATAAAAAATGCGGCCAAATGCTAGCTCTTTTCTTTAGTTAATGTGGTCAAATCTAAGATAAAGGCTGCTGAATTTCATAATGTTGTTCATTATATGAAATAAAGAATGCTGAGATAGGATAATTAAGTGCTAATATTATTCATCCCATTTTTGTTAAGGCTCTGATGTTTTCTTCCATATCTGATCATATGCCATATAATTATTTTTATCTATCGCATTACATAATCGGAGAAGATCTTCTAATACTTGATTAACTATTTCAGTTTGGCAATTAGTTTGTGGGTGAAATGATGTACTCATGGCTAAGATGGTTCCCAAATCTTGATGTACAGCCTGCCAAAATTTTGAAGTCAAATGGCTATCTCTATCATACATGATTGTTTTGGGGATTCCATGCAATCTGACTATTTATTTAATATATAGTTTTGCTAACTTCTCCACAAAGTCAGTTTGACGGACAGGAATAAAATGTGCTGTCTTAGTAAGACGATCTACTATGACCCATACTGCATCAGCTCTAGATCTTGCACGAGGTAATCCCATAACAAAATCTATAGATATATCTGTCCACTTCCATTCTAGAATCTCCAATGGATGCAGTAGACCACCAAGTTTTTGATATTATGCTTTTACTAAACAACATGCATGGAACTTTGCAACGAATTCTGCCATACTCTTCTTCATTCCCGGCCACCAGAATGATTGTCTTAAATCTTGATACGTCTTGGAATTTCCCGGATGAACTTGATAACCTGAGTTGTGACCTTCAACCAAGATCTCATTTTGCCATATGCCGAGGGTCCCACCACCTTAAATTATTTAATCTATTTAATTTAAATATGTGTTATTTAATCAAACAGTAAAGAATTTAATTCTAATTGCACGTATTAACTTAATTTAATTACAAAAACTTTAGAGGATCATAACTATTTAACCACAAGTCCAAACATAGCAAATATATATCTCATTTTGCTCAAAAAATGAAAGGAATATTATGGTAGTATCAATTTTTTTGTAGGACACCTATTTATTATAGTAATATTTTAGGACCTCCCTTAAATGTACTAAAAATTTTCCTTAATCATAACTTTGCACACACTCAACCAAATATAGTCAATATGGGTTTTAAAATAATTAGGAAAGTGTCTAATTTACCCTGATTGTATTATATTTATTATAGGATAATTAGTTTGACTAATCACTTTTATGACCTTTCCTAATCACCCTTAAAACCTTAGAAAATTAAAATATTCATAACTTAGTCAATTGAACTCCAAATTATGCTCAAAGTGCCTTCTAGATCAAAATAATACCACCAACAATAAATTGAAATAAAATTAGGGTTTTGATTACTAGAAACTCTAGGTTAACCAAAATACCCTTAATCCTAGTAAAGTCATAACTTGACCAATTGAGGTCCAATTTGGGTATATTATTAGTACTAAGTGTATTATAGGGAAGCTATAGTCACTGAGTTTATTGAGTTTGGATCTCAAATGGAAAAGTTAGGTTTTTGACCCCTCTTAACCCTAAAAATGACACATTTGCCCCAAATCTTGAATTCAACATTCTTGAACTCTACTGAATCCTTGGATAGTAAGCAATAGTATACTGCACAATTTTGTAGACTTCACTTGGTGAATTTACCATAATGCCCCATAGGTCAAAAAATTTTGTTTGGACCTATATGACTCAATTTTTATCCAAATTTGGTGTACTAACTATCTATCTTCATGGTAGATAGTAAGAAATCATTTGGTACCAAGAAAAAACTAATTTGGAATCCTAAATCAAAAGGTAACTTTTCAGACCCTTAAGTAGGGGCAAAATAATCATTTTTCTCAAAATTTAGGTTAAGTGTTTGCAACCCCTAAAATAACTTTTAAATAACTAAAAATAGTAATAAAACTGATTTAAAATAAATTTAAAGTCATAAATCTCCTAATTTGAATAATTTGATAAAAACCCTTATTAATGGCTTAAAATTTCCCAAGTAAGGAGAATGTCCCTAACTTAGCTAAAATCCACTCTTACCTCTTTTAAATGATCAAAACTAGCAAATGAAGTAAATTGTGATAAATTCTTAAAATCTCTCTAAGTCAATTCATTAAGAGCTTCTTTATGAATCTACACCTCTTAATAGGACCCTTTCTTAATATTAAGAATATATACTATGTGAGATTTCATTTATTGGATAAAGTGCGTTATCCAATAAATAAAACTTTGATTTTATAGTTTTCTAGATTTTTATGATTTAACTCTTATTATTTTATATTTCAATCGTAGATTAAGAATAGAAGAATCATACTGTTGAACTTGATTTTGCTTAATAGGATTTTGCCTTAATCTTAGTTCACATTTATAATTGAAACTTTAAATCCTCAGACTTTACCTTTAGATTATATAATTAACTCTAATTCGTAGTGCTTAATTCATAATCCATAGTCTTAGTAAGATCTTGATCAGATCTTAGCTTAGAATGTCTAAATTCATCAATTATGACATTTTGATTTCTTAATTAACTTATAGGCGATATTGATTGAATCTAAGTAGAACCTGATCAATTTTAATTACTTTTAACTTATAAGGCCATGCTTCTAAGTTATACTTGATAGTAGGAAATGAAGATATTGAACTCGTATAACTTAGAATAGTTAGAATAGTTAAGTAGATAACAAATAATGTCACCATGTGTAGTAGAGTCCCTTGCTCACTATTGATTTCTTGTGCTCATGCATTCTTTATATTTTGTGACATTTCCTTGAACATGACATATATGATAATACTATTACATGAAATGAAAACTTAAAATAATTAGAATAATATTTGTATTAGGTTCCGTATTCAAGTTGATTCTGGTGCACATTTACCCTAATGGACAGGGGTAAGGAGAAATAAGGATAACTTAGCATTACTCATTGAGGAATGTTGTATTAAGCTTGGAACTTATATAGTCTTGCAGATATGCTTGATTCCTCAGCTACTTTTAGATGTGTCCACAGGAGCTAAGTAAAATAACTAAATTTATTATATTTGTATTTATTGCCTCCTCATCCCCGCCTATTTAACTCTATTCTGCCCTAGCCTAAAAAGGCTTTGGGAATGTTACTGTGGCCCGATTGGCCAATTTTTGATATAGTAGTTTGTACATACCTATTACTATTTACTATTTAGTGCTTACTAATTTACTATTGTATTTTACTTCAATCAAATTTACTTTACATGCGTACTCGTATATTATAGGATGCTAGATTTTGTTACTGCATACTATACGTATCACATTCATATTGTTTATTTTTAACCTGCATATATCATATGATCATCAGCATGTTTAGGATTAGTCTTTCTTCCAGTACCTTTTTTTACTATATTTATATATGTATGCTTAGCCTTGTCTTAGCTTATTTTTGAGGTATGTATTTTGCCTCATAGTTGTTTAGTTATAAATGATGTTATTTATAATTTACCACCTTCATTGTATGCTTGTTGCTTCCGTGCTAGTTTACTTGTTTAGTCTAAGTAAATGGTGATATTAATAAATTCATGAAAATTTATCAGGCTAAAATATACTTAGACAATTGTCTAATAAAATTTTTCTTTTGTTGGCTGGGGCCTTGGCATTGTGAAATTGAAATTTTCAGAATCTGATCATTTTGAGGAGCTCGTGCCTGAAAAGAAGTCTTTTCTTGAGGAGGAGTAGCTGGATGACGCAGAAGCCGCTTAGTCCTTTTTACTACTTTATTGTGAGGATGAGAGCTTTTCTGTATTTCCTTAATCTTAAATTTATTTAAAATGATATAATAATGCAGATACCTTTATATAACAACCCAAGTTGTTACTTTAGTTGATTAAGACTAATCTTAGTCTTAAAATCTAATCTTAAGTGTTAATCAAGTCATTAGGAGTCAACCTCTACGACCCAGTCCAAATCATGAGTCAAATGAATTGAATCATGATTCCTAGAAAATCTAGAAACCCTAAAAATTTAACATATCTAAAATGACTTCAGATCGAAAAACGAACTTCGCCATTGTGAAAATATTAAAAAAATTGATTAAAGATAATAATTGAATGTGTTAGAGCTGCCTCTCAGTTATGCCTTCTTTTCTTAGTCTCAGATGACGCTAGGAGAAGACTTTGCTTATATCTTTTTTTCTTAGCCTCAGATGACACTAAGAGAAGATTTGTTGTGTTTCCTTGCCTAGTCTCAGATGATACTAGGAGAAAACCCTATATACTTTGCCTAGTCTCAGATAACACTAAGAGAAAGCCCTATATACTTTGCCTAGTCTCAGATGACACTAGGAGTACATGGTTTTGTGCCTTAGCCTCCGTGTTGGCGCTAAGATCCTTGATATTCAGTGGGCTTGATTAGCTATTTTCTGTATGGCAGTTAGTATACGGATATTCATATATATATATATATATGTATAGTTTTGATGTTTTGTTTACCTTGCAGTATTTTTATTTCAGTCAGCTATTCCTTTGTTTTGCTTATATATATTAGGATGTTATAATTTTGCTACTATTATATGTATCATTGCTGAGTTAAGTTATTTAATTTGCATATTTCTTTTTGATCACCAGCATGTTTAGGATGTGATATTTTCTTTCAGCACTTGTGTAGTTATCTATATATGCCTACCCTATTTAACTTATATTTGAGGCTTGTCTTAGCCTCCTCTTTGCTTAAGTTATAAATGTTGTTTATAGCTTTTCCCTTTCTTATTGTGGCTAGTTGCTCCTATTTTTGATGTAGTTGATGCTTAGAAAATGTAAAATAGTGATATTATAAAACACATAAAATTCATTAGTTTAAAATATACTTAGACAATTGTCTAACACAAGATTTTTCTCTTTTTTTTTTTGCTAGGGCCCTACATTGTAAAACCGATAATGGCAGATCCTTTTTAGTTAGACAATCAGGAGCTAGGTGTGGAGCCTTATCTAGAGGATGGCCTTTGGAAGAAGAAGGTGCTTAGTTCTTATAGGTGAGGATGAGAGAGTTTATTTATTTGCTTTACTTAAACTTTAAAATAATGTAATAAGATAGGTACCTATGACAGTGTGTTTGAATTATTATATGCTTTTATTCTGAGTCATATTATTTATACTATGATGCTTGGATATTTCTCATTTGTAAATCACTTCCGCACTCTATATATTATCTTAGATATTGATTGCTATTCGATTCTGCGCTTGCTCCTTCCCTTATTAGGTGGATTGTGGATTTCACATCCTAATCCAATGATAAGTGAGGGGTTAGCTAGAGTGACACACCACCCCTTAGCTTAATCTTGTGGATTAAGGGGTGGGGTGCCACACTTTAACTGTATTTTTTCTTCTTATACTGTTTATTCTTAGCTGTATGTTGCCCTTTCCTTATTTATATTATTATGAACTGAATGTATTATTTACTTACCTTACTTTTGCACTCTAAGTTGTGTTTACTTAGTGATTGATTCATGTTGAATGCATTCTGGACACATCGTTCCCTTATTAGTGGGTTGTGTATTATACATAATCCAATGATAAGAGAGGGATTTGCCAGAGTGGCACACCTCCCCTAAGTCTAATCTTATGGATTATGGGGTGGGGTGCCACACAATTTAAGAACTAAAATAAGTCAAATATGTATCAGAGATCAAGAAGAATCTTATGTCTATTAGGGCCTTAAAAGCCAAGGGCTTTAAGGTAGTGATTAAGGCAAGGGCTCTAAAAATCATCAAGGGTGTAATGACTTACTTGAGAGGAGTTAGACAATAGAACTTCTACTATCTTTATGGAAGTACTGTGGCAAGTTCAGTAGCTGTGGAAGAAGATTTAGATGATGCCATGATGGCATATGAGGCTGGCACATGAGGGAGAGCCTTCATTGAGAGCATTGGAAAGAGACAAACTCATAAAAGGTATAACTTCTGATACATTATAATTTATGAGCTTTGTATATTTGGCAAGAAAACTCACAAATCCCTTAGTGTTGGCCTCCACAATACTAAAGATACACTTAAGTATATACACACAAATATTTGGGGACCAATGAAAATGGTATCATTCAGTGGTCATAGATATTTTGTTTCCCATATATATGATTAATCCAGATTTGTATGGGTGTACACAATAAATAACAAAGCAAATGCGTTGGAAGTTTTCATAAATTGGAAGAAGTTTGTGGAAAATCAAATTGGAAAAAGAATTAAGAGAATCTGATCAGAGAATGACAAAAAATATACTTCTAATTCTTTTATGGATAGAACACCATAATGAAAGAAACACCACATCATAACGGGGTAGCAGAACGAATGAATCATACCTTGGTGGAAAAGGTGCGTTGTATATTTTTCAATGCTGGGTTGGATATAGTTTATTGGGCAGAGGCCATAGATTATGCATGCTACTTGGTAAATCGTCTACCATCTGTATAACTTAACAAGAAAACTCTTATAGAGCCGTGGTTTGGACATCGTACTACAGATTATGGTCAAGTGAAAGGTTTTGGGAGCCTAACTTATTATCATGTCAAAAAAGATAAACTAGAACCACACATAGGAATGCAATTTTTGTAGGCTTTCGACGCAGAGTGAAGAGTTACAGATTGTTTGATCTAATTGACAAGAAGATCATGGTGAGCATAGATGTCACATTTAATAAAGAGCTTTCTTGAGACCCAGGAGTTCGCATCAGATGGAGGATAATACAGAGACTCTTGTAAGTAAATAGAGAGTGGGGTTTGATGCCACTCCTTTTGTTCCACAAAAGTTTTCACATCACATCAAAGATACTCCTACATATAAAGACCACATTGGTGATGTGTAAGAACAAACTGACATTGATTGTGAGACTCCAATTCATGAGTCAATTACAAGAGATAGGCCAAGAAGGAATGTAACACAATAGCCAGCCTAGCTCAGAGACTGTCACATATGCATTGTCCGTGTTGGAGGATGAGGTTCCATCCCATTACAAAGAAGCAGTGGTGGGCTCATAATGAAATTTATGGAAGCGGCGATGAATGAAGAGATTGAGCCTCTTTATAAAAATGAGGCATGGAGATTAGAGAAACTCCCTATATGTAGAAAGGCTATTGGTTGTAAGTGGGTGTATGCGAAGAAAGAAGGATCTTCAAAAGCTGATGTGCACTACAAAGCTAGATTAGTGATTAAAGGCTTTGCTCAAAAGGAAGTGATCGACTTTGATGAAGTGTTCTTCTTGTTAATTATTCATTGATCTGCATGATTTTAGCTCTTGTGGCATAATTAGATTTACTACTTGAGCAGCTGGATGTAAAAACAATGTTCTTGCACGGAGAACTAGAGGAAGAAATCATTATGGTGCATCCTCTAGGGTACATTAAGCTAAGAAAAAGAGACTTAGTATGCAAATTGAACAAATTTCTTTATGGCCTAAAGCAATCATCAAGAAAATGGTACAAAAAGTTTGATCAGTTTATTCAGAAAGAGAAGTACCAGAAGAGTCAGTTTGATCACTGCGTGTATTTTAAAAGGTTGCCCCAAGGTAATTTTATTTACCTACTATTGTATGTCGACGATATGTTGGTGGCGACTTTAGATCAGTTTGAAATGGACCACATGAAGAAGCAGTTGTCGAAGAAATTTGAAATGAAGAACTTAGGAGAGACAAAGAAGATACTGGGATTAGAAATCTGTATGGATAAAGATGCAAGAAAGATTTGGTTTATCCAAAAGAGGTATTTGGAAAATATGTTGAAGATGTTTAGAATTGACGACTCTACAAAGTTTGTAAGTATACCTCTAGCACCTCACTTTTGTTTATCTACAGAGCTATGTCCAAAAATAAATTTTGAAATGAAAGAAACGCACTTAGTGCCTTATGCTAGTGCGGTTGGAAGCTTGATGTACGTCTTAGTTTGCACTAGACCAGATTTGATTCAAGCAGTTTGAGTCGTGAGCCAATATATATGTCCTATTAACTTCTTCCTTTTTTTATCCTCGTGTTTTCTTCTAACATAGTGGTATTAGAGTAAGGGCAATGGCAAATAGAAGAAAAATTTTATACCACTATGTTTGAGTAATGGTCGGCAGCACCCGAGAGCCTTCATCTTGATGCTCCAACTATCAATGTTGCTCTTGAAAGGCATCATAATTTGAAGAAAAAACTGTTCCTATATTTGCCATTGCCATTACTCTAATACCAATATGTTAGAAGAAAACATGAGAATAGAAAAAGGAAGAAGTTAAAAGGTTGTATTAAAACTCAACTTTTGATTGATGCTACGAAAAACATTACAACTATTTTTATAGGATTTAATAGAGATTTCTAGTTACAAGAATTTCATAGAATCATTTCTCTTATAAAAAAATTCTAGATACAACAACAAATAAGAAAGATGAGTAACGATGGCTATCAACAACTTTGGTTAGAAATGGTGGCCAATAGTTGTGACAACATGGATGCAGTGGCCTTCAGAGCTCTTATTTTCCAACAGAATCACATGATTTTTGAAACTTAAATCGCAATATGCTCATTGGCAATTTCAAATATTTTCAAGAATTTTTTTACAAAAACACCTCAACAATAAAAAAGGTTGTTGAGAAGCCAAACTCTAAGCAATTTTCTTAACGTCGATGACAAAATAAACCTCAAATAATTTAACACTATCCTTCAATGCACAAATCATGACCTAATCTACTGAAAACTCTAAAAAATTTCTTACAATATTACATACATACATAAATAAAATTATATATATATATATATATATATATATATATAGTGTATGTATGCATAATGATTAAAGTTCATATGAACTACCCTCCAATTCCAGAGCAGCAGCAGCCGCCTCCTCTTCCTCATCTCCAACATACAGATAAGGATTCCTTTCAAGATGCCGGAAATTATGAAAAAGGAAGGCATAAAATTCAAAGCTGGCTAGCTCGACAGTGAGAGTGATGAGCCAGAGGGATCTGTAGTTGACGATGGGTTCGAGCACGGAACTGAAAATTCTGGTGAAGTAGAGATATCCGATGACGACGAGATAGAACTGGCGGAAGAGTGTGAGCTTTTGAAGGTTGTGGGCGGCCTTGTCGTCGGACTTGGGAGGCCTCGTTGAGGCTTCTGATGAACCAGATGATGGGAAAGAAGACAGCGCAACAGCAGGCAATATCAACAAGGAAGAATGTCTTATTTCAGAAGACCCACTCCTTCCCTGCCGGACCGTCTCGCTGATCACCACCAAGGCGATGTTCTCCATCACTTGCAGTGGGATCACCACCATAAGCACCATCTTTTCCCTATCCTGGATGTTTGTCACAATACATAAATTAGTCAAATTCTTGCTTGAAATAGAGACATTTCCTTTCATCTATTTTATTTGGCAATATTCAAATTAGAAAACTTGTGTGGTAAAAAATTTCATTTGAAATTTGCTTGCATGTTGTGGAAAACTATGAGGAAAGGATTCAAAGTAGCAGACATTTTAAATACAGATGCTATGATTAATTCAATATGTTGTTTATGCTATGATGGTTGCGACGGCTCACATCTTTTCTTCAAATGCACTTGCAATTTTCATTTATTGCGTGCAATTTTGCCAGGTGCTGATATTTTTCAACTCCCCTCCTGCATTAAGTTTTATTATACAGTGAAAACTGTAGCAACATTGATGTGAAAAAAAGCATCTTTGCTGTGGGTTTTGTTTTGGTTTTCCATGTTTGGCTAAGAGCTTAACAATAAAAAATTTAATAATTCCTCTTGCTCAGTTGCTAAGAGAATGCTTCAAATTAAACATAATTTGGCTACTATTATCTCCTAGTGGAAGTGAAATACAGAAAGTTTAAAGATCATTCATTTCAGGTGAGGAAAGCTTCTCTTTATTAATGAAAATGCGGTTGATCACATTGGGAAATGCAGTACCTTCATTATTGGGCTGTTTCTAATTATTATGAACTTCCTAATTATAACTGATATATGCTTTGGCTCTTGTGACTTTCATCAGTTTCTGGAAGTTATTGATTGCTTAATTCTTCTCTTGTTCAGATTCTTGAATGTAAGCGCAAGAAAGAAAAATCACAAGACACAATAACACAATAAAATTTATATGATTCAGTGTAAAGACTTACGTCCACGGAAAGAGATGCGGAGAAATTTCACTATCAAGAGGAAACAATTTACAAGAGAGTTTCTAAGAACCAATAGCTCAAGCACACCTTAACAATGAACCCAATCATTATATTTATAATGACTTCACTCCACCATCGATTACAAAAACCACAATTAGGTATAATTTGACCATAATTATGGTCGGTTACAAATTTTCTCATAATTATGTATTTTAACTTTTGTCGGTTACAAAAATAGTCATCATGTAATATTAACTTGATATCGGTTTCGAAACATTGTCTTTTAATTTTTCGTTAGTTTCGAAATCCTTCTAAATTTATCGTCGGTTACAAAAAATACTCATCAATTCTCCACCTCAGATCTCATGTGCGCCACAAGAAAGCTGATCCTAACAAGCTCCCAAGTTAAGCAAAGCGACTATATCCACACCGATTGTCTACGTATCCTCCTCCCAAAAAAATCAAGTCGCACGTAGTTCATCCAAAGGAGAAGCTTATAGCTGCTTCTCCATATTTAATGGGTAAATTTTTGAACGATGAGCACCTTTGTAAGCATATTTGCTATACTGTCTTTTCTATGAATCTTTTTCAACAAAATATATTCATCTTTTATGATATCCCGTATGAAGTCATGTCGGATTGATAGCCAAAAATATAGCACTTTGGACAGTTATTTTTTAATATATTCCAACGCATATTGAATAGAAGTTGCCACCAATATGTCATCAACATACAGGAGTAGGTAAAATCACCTTTGGGTAACTTCTTGAAATACACGCAATGATCAAACTGACTTCTTATATATCATTATTTTTGCATGAATTGGTCAAATTTCTTATATCATTGCCTTGATAATTGCTTTAGGCCATAAAGAGAATTGTTCAGTTTGCAAACCAAATCTCATTTTCCTGCTTTAATGAACCCTAGGGGCAGCACCAAATAAATTTCATCCTCTAGTTCTCCATGTAAGGATGTGATTTTGACATTGAGTTGTTCCAATGATAAGTCAATCTGTGCTACCAAAGCTAGAAGCATACGGACTGAGGAGTGTTTGTCAACGGGGGAAAACACCTCATCATAGTCTATTCTTTCCTTTTTATGCAAAGCCCTTTGCCACTAATCTTGCCTTGTATCAAACATCAGCTCCTTGAGATCTCTCTTTTGCAAACACCCATTTGCACCTAATAACTTTCCTTCCCTGAGGTAATTTCTCCAACCTCCAGACTTTATTCTTATGAAGAGAAATCATCTCTTCATTCATAGCTTATCTCCACTAATCCTTTTCTAGACTTGTCATTGCCTCTCTGTAGTGGGATGGAACCTCCTCCTCTTCTACTATCAGAGCATAAGTAATGTAATCGTTAAGCCAAGCCGGTTTTCAATTTGTCGTCGGGTTCTGTTTATTGCAATTGACTCCTGAACATGAGTCTCATCACCAGTATTGATTCTTTCTTCTTCATTATCATCAAGGTGGTATTCAGTTGTAGGAATGTCCTTAGCACCTGTATCATGATAGGAAAAATTATGAGGAACAAACTCGAGTGCATCAAACCCCACTCTCTGTTTGCTAGTAGAAGTTGCATACTACCCTCCAACTGATGCGAACTTCTCTGTCTAATGAAGAACTACTCATCAAATGTAGCATTTCTGCTGATGACGATCTTCCTATCAACTGAGTCATATAGTTTGTATCCTTTGACCCTACGTTGAAAACTAATGAAGATACCTATCGTGCCCTTAGCTCTAGTTTATCCCTTTTCACATGATAATATGCTGGGCACCCAAATATTTTCAACTGATCAAAATCTCCAGCAGGTCTTCCAGACCACAATTCCATAGGAGTCTTCTTGTTAAATGCAGCAAAGAGCAAACGGTTCACCAAGTAGCATGCATAGTTTAGGGCCTCCGCCCATTAAACTCTTTCCAACTTAGCATTGGACAACATACAACCAACTTTTTCCACCAAAGTCTGATTCATCTGCAACGCTACCCTGTTTTGTTGCAGTGTCTCTCTAATAGTGAAATGGTGTTCAATTCCAAAATTTTGGCACTCCTGCAAATATAAATCAGAACTATATTTTTCGCCATTATCAGAACGTACTTCTTAATTTATTTTCCAGTTTTATTTTTCACACATTTCTTACAATTTTTTAATATCTCCAGTACATTGGTTATTTTCTCATGGTGTACGCCCATCCAAATCTAGAGTAATCATCAATAAATAAGACAATATATACAACCACCGAACGATGTTGCCTTCATTGGTCCCCAAATATTTGTATGTATATATTCTAGAATACCTTGGTATTGTGGAGGCTGACACCAAAGAATTTGTCTTCTAGCCAAAAATATAATATTCACAAAATTATAATTTACAAGAATTAATACCTTTTATGAGTCCATCTTACTCTAGAGCTTTCAGTAAGAGATCTTCTGCATGTGCAAGTCTCATATGCCAAAGCATTATGGCATCCTCTGGACTTTCCGTTATAGCTGCAAATTTTGTGATTGTACTCCCTTGGAGATAGTAGAGATTCTGTTGTCTGACTCCTTTCAAGTATGTCATTGTACCCTTAATGATCTTCATAATACCTGCTTCAATAACCACTTAGCCCTTGGCTTCTAAGGTTCCAATAGACAACAAATTTTTCTTAATCTCCGATACATGTCTTCCTTCAGCTCTTGTACTCTTCCAGTATATGTTCTGATCAGCACACTCCCAACTTTGACTATTTGACATGTGACGTCATTTACAAGCAAAATGCGCACTGATTGCACCAAATACTGTGACCTCTGGATTTTCTCCTTTTCTGAGGATCCGCATTCTTCTTTGACCATTGCTTATTCCTTTATGGTCTTCAGCAATTCCTTTATGGTCTTCCTCTATGGATGGTAAGTGCCTCTACCATCTTTGATTTTGTGGACTCCTTGTCCCTTCTCCAGAACTCATAGTTCAAAAGGGTTGTTATTACCTGTAAAGACCCACTTAAGTAGTAATAAGTGAAACTCTTAAACATTAAGACGCCATTTCAGATAACGGTGGAGTTCTTGATAAAAACTTCAAAGTTAAGCGTGCTCAGGTGGGAGCACTCCCAAGATAGGTGGTCTACTGGGAAGTTATCTTTTAGGGACAAAACTATGAGACCTTTGAGGCCAAAACGGACAATACCTTGATGCTTAAAAGTTTGGGCTGTTACAAATGGTATCAGAGCATGCTATAGGGTGTCAGATAGAAGTTAAGTGCCAAATATGAAAAAGTATCACTTCATATGAGTAGCCTCTTGAACCCATAATGATTAAGGTGTTACATGGTTGTAGGTACCTCTTGAGCCTGTAAAGGTCACCTTTAGTCCTATCTACCCAATGGATGGTTCTTGGATCTGTGTGTAAATACTGACAAGAACACCAGTTAATTAAGTTTAGGAGACTATAAAGACCCACTTAAGTAGTAATAAGTAAAAATTATTAAATATCAATGTGCTTTTTCAGATAATGGTGTAATTCATGATAAGAACTCCAAAATTAAGCGTGCTCAGGTGGGAGCACTCCTAAGATGGGTGAACTACTATGAAATTATCTTATGGAGACAAACCATGAGGCGTTTGAGGCCAAAGCGAACAATACCTTAGCGCTGAAGAGTTTGGGTTGTTACATTACCTCCTTGTATCTTAGAGCATCCTTCCCATGTATCAACGTCATTATGTTCTCAAACTCATCCAGTAACGAGTTTAGCAAGAGCAGTGCTTTATCTTCATCCTTCATAGTCTCATCTAAATTTAATAAATCTGCTAGCAATTTTGTGAACTCGTTTATGTGCTCATCAATAGAAATTCCTCTTCCCATTTAAAATCGATAAGACCGCCTTTTCATGTGAAGATGATTCTCCATGCTCTTCGTCAAATTTTTGCTTTCTAGGAACTTCCATAACTTTTACACCAAAGTTTTTGACATCACGGCATACTTGATGTCTTGGGTTAAACAATTACGGATCAAGCCACAAGCGCTGCAATTCATCTTGATCATGTCTCTCTACAATATTTCTTCTGAATTTTCTTCACTGTCCAGAACATCCTCTAAGGTCAATGCGCATAGTGCATCTATCACTTCACATCTCCACATATCAAAGTTATTCTTGCCATCAAACTTAATGACATCAATTTTTGTCGAATGTGTCACCACTTGGTGAAGTGTCCTCTCCACCACCGTCGATGATGAAGAACCCTTTTCTCCTCTATCTCCCATGTCTTCAATATTGCTCTTCAACCCAAATTGAATCTATCTCTGATACAACATGTTAATATTCTAAAATGCAAGCACAAGACACAATTACGAACAACAAAATTTATGTGGTTCAGTGTAAACACTTAAGTCCACGAGGAGAGAGGATGAAAATTTTCACTATATAAGAGGAAATAATTTACAAGAGAGTTTCTAAGAAACCAATAGTTCAAACACACCCTAGGAATAAACCCAACCATTCATAATGGCTTCACTACTCCATTGGATACAAGAATAATAATTATGCATAATTTACCCATAATTATGGTCAGTTACGAATTTTCCCATAATTATGTATCATGACTTTTGTCGATTACAAAAATAGTCATCATGTCCTATTGACTTGGCATCGGTTTCGAAACATCGTCTTTTAATTTTTCGTAGGCTTTGAAATCCATTTTAATTTTCCATCGGTTACTAAAAATACTCATCATCTTTTACCTGAGTCTTATTTCTTCACCTCGTGTGGCTACTACCATTTATGTTTTCCCCTGTGGGTTTCCCTCCCCCAACTTGGGGTTTGTGGTTGTTTACCCAAGTTGTGTCGGGCTTACATTCCTGCGTCAATACTTCGATCCCCTATTCATCATTGACCTTCGAGGGTTAAATGACACTTCTTTTCTGTTAAAAAATTCATATAATGGAGCAACCCTTTGAATCTCCCTCATTTGAAAAGAAATACAGCCTCCAATCAGGCTCCACACCCTAACCTCTTGTCCTTCTAGATAATATTGTTCATATGCGGAGGTATCTGGGGCTAACGAATAAAGATCATTTGCCTCTATCCTCATACTTGGCTCCTTCACTTGGTTTGATTGAGGATAATTATTGAATCAAGAATGAAATAGCTTTATGAACTTTGGCTAAGATCATCCTCCAATCCAAGATGTATTTTATTTGTACAAAAGATAATTGTTATCAAACATTTACTAGATTTTAGGAGTTCAAGATATTTCTTAAGAATTTGCTTAATTCCATGATGTGCATATGATTCAATTCAACTTAGACCATTTGTTTTATTAATTATTATTTTTTAGCTTGTGCTTTAGTTTAGTCATTTTTAAAATCCTTTTCAATATATATATATATATATGAATAGTATTGTAGCCATGTGGTTTTGGCTCATAATTTATTATCCCAAATCATGAGTTCAAATCCTACCAGCCACACATATATAAGAAATATATACATATATATATATATGTATATTGTGAACCCCTTTAAGTAGAGTTAATTTGAGCTCTTAAATATCAAGGGGTCTTTTCAGATAACAATAAGTTTTTTTAAGAAATCTAAGGTTAAGTATGCTTAAGTTGGGAGCACTCTCAGGATGAGTGATTCACTAGAAAATTACCTTCTAAAGGAAAAATCATGAGACCTAAGGCCAAAATGGACAATAGCTTGATACTTAAGAGTTTAAACTATTACAAACATTATCAGAGTAGGACATTGGGTGTAAGATAAAAGCTAAGTGCCATATAGGAAAAAATATCACTCCATGGGAGCGACCTCTTGAACTCATGATGGAATAAGGTGCTATATGGCGGGGGTACCTATAGTTCTATCCACCTAATTGATGGTTCATGAATCTGTGTGTTGATACTGATGGGGACATCAGTTGCTTAAGTTGTGGATATTGTGAAACCCCCTAAAGTAAAGTTAAGCTGAATTCTTAAACAACGAGACACATTTTCAAATAATGGTGAGTTTCTGATAATAACTCTAAAGTTAAGTGTACTCAAATTAGAAGTACTTCTAAGATGAGTGACCCGCAAGGAAGTTATCTTATAAGAATAAAATTGTGAAGTCTATAAGGCCAAAGTGAACAATATCTTGATGTCTAAGAATTTGAATTACTATATATATGTGTGTGATCTCACGGCCTTTCCTCCTTCATCAACAATGATGGATGTTCAATCTATGAATCGTGTGTTCAATGTTTTCATTAACAGTTTGTTCATGGAGGGCCCTTGGCTGCACCAACTATATGTGGTAGCATTGGAGGGCCTAGGCAGCCGAAAATGGGCCATATACTGCATACAAATGGTTTTGGTATCGGTCCCTTCAAACTCCTTTCATTCGTCCTCCTATTGTCAGCACCCTGTTTCAACAGGAATCTGCATTTTCTTTGAGGTTGAGATTTGTCGGTTAGCCGAGCCATTAGAGTTCTCCTTAATTGGCAAATTTTCATTTGGCCAGTCATCTATCAATTCAATTTATAGTATATTCTTAATCTCAACATTAAAGGGGCCTGTCTATGGGAATTGTAAACCAAAATCTAACTAATAGTGAGGAATATATGTTTATATTTTCAAAGTTATTAATTCTTATCATGAGGTTATGCAAATGATCATCTAATTTTAATCCAGATGTTTAGCTCAAATTGATTTGAACACTTTTCTCTACTCTATCTATCCACTCATAAACTAATTTATTCTATGGACAGCACGATTAATTTTTAGTAAGCCACCTAATAGGATCACCTGACAATAAATCTCTTCAAACCATTAGTAGCTTAGATTCTTGTTGAAACATATAACACAACTAAGCCACCTTCTTTTAAACATATAAATATATAGTTTTCTTAAGAAATAGAAGTATTGTTTTTGTTGCAGGATTGTTAGCCATCAAAGTCCATCATGTTGTCGGCTCACACATAGATAAAGTTAATTCTTCCAAGGGCAATAGCATTGGCTTGTCAATTTAGTGTCAACTCAAATCTATTGCAGAAAACTAAAATATTATTATTTTTGTAACATGCTTAAATTTATTTAATTAGGGTACATTTGAAATATAAAAAAATGAGGATAAAGTTATCTGACTATAATGAATATGATTATGTTAATCTCTTTGGATTTTTCAGTCTTAAATAAATTAATTTGCAAAATATGATATTTTAAATAATCTGTGGGGTAAGATGACCTCAAATTTTTTATTTTAAGAATTCTTTTTATAAAAATATTCTCTTAGTTCAATCATTGAGCAAATGTTGAGCAACCGGGAGATCTTCTCTGAAGAAATTCTTAGGATCAAGGTGAAGTCATTCTAAATAGAATAACTTGATTCATTCTTAGGGTGTGCTTGAGCTCTTGGTTTGTTAAGAACTCTCTTGTAAATTGTTTTCTCTCATATAGTAAAATTTTTCCTCATATCTCTCCGTGGACATGTTTACACCGAACCATATGATTTTGTTGTTTGTGATTATGTCTTGTGATTTTCTTTCTTGCGCTTGCATTCTTGAATCTCAACAAGTTGTATCAAAGAGGTTCAAGTTGGGCTGAAGAGCAAGATTGAAGATAGGGAGATAGAGGAGAAGAGGGTTCTTCATCATCGACGGTGATGGAGAGGACACTCCACCAAGTGGTGACGCATCCGGCGAAAATTGATGTCGTCAAATTTGATGGCAAGAACAACTTCGAGATGTGGAGATGTAAAGTGACGGATGCACAATGCGCATTGAACCTAAATGATATTCTTGACAATGAAGAAAAACCAGAAGAAATATCGGAGAGAGACTGGATCAAGATGAATCGTAGTGTTTGTGGCTTGATCCGAAATTACTTAACCCAAGAAATAAAGTATGTCGTGATGTTAGAAACTACAGCGCGGAAGTTATGGAAGTTCCTAGAAAGCAAATATTTGACGAAGAGCGTGGAGAACCCTCTCCACATGAAAAGACGGCTCTATCGGTTTCAAATGAGAAAAAGAATTTCTATTGATGAGTGATGAACCCATCAAACATAGTGTTAATTGTAATGCTTTTGGTAGGTTTAATGTACTTTGATTTGTGTTTTCTGCGGTGTTTCAGAACAAAAGAGCCAAAATGAATGTCAAAAAAGAAATCTGAAAATTTGGAACAAGAGAGGCGCTACGGCGCGCCACAGCGCGCTATGGCAGAGCGCACCCGAGAAGACTGAGCTACAGCGCGTCGCGGCGCCCTTCAAACAGAAGGCTCAGCGCTATAGCGCGCCATAACGCCCAACCAATAGAGAGTTTGGCCCTACAGTGCGCCGCGGCGGATCCAGACAGAAAGCTAAGCGTTACAGCGCGCCGCAGTGTGCTTCAGAAATTGGTCCAAATCGAGAACCGAGCGCTATAGCGCACCGCAGTGCATTCTGGCGCTACAGCACAAGCCAAAATTCGCACCGCTTTCACGGCCCAAGAGAGAGCTCAGCGAGGCATATTCTGGTGCCACAGCGCGCCGTAGCGCATGTTAAACAGAAAGCTCGGCGCTACAGCGCGCCGCAGCACCCATCAAACAGAAAGCTCAGTGCTACCACGCGCCGCAGTGCATTCCAAGCAGAAACCTAGGCGCTCCGACAAGCCGCAGCGCGCGACCGATAAAGGACCTGGCGCTACAACTCGCCATAGCGCCCGCATAAATTCTAGGTTCTCTTCCCCATAATAGAATTAAAATTCTTACATTTAAGGCTCCTCATTACCCATGGAATAAAGGAATAATATTAAAAGCAAGTTCAACTTTCAAACAGAAGAGTTAATAGTTGAATGAATGCAGGAAAAGTTGGGGAGAGGATTATAAAAGTAAGATTTCAAAATGAGAATGGATTTTAATTTTTCAATCTCAAGCTCTTGGACACAGAAGCTGCTGTAAGAATAATTAGTTGAGAGTCCCCTGCCCAAGGAAGGAAGGCTACAGCTAAAGAAGAAGGAGAAGCACAGCGAGCAAGGAACGAGGAGAGACTTAAGGAAGAGAGATCCAGGCGAACGCGACAGCTGTTCCTTGAGTATCGTACTTTCTCTTAACTCTTTTGATTTCTTGTAAAAGTCATGCAAAGGCTTTTCTTCTCTTGTTGCCTCTTTTGTATTTTTAATTTAATGGCAGCCTAAATCCTCTTTGGGGAGGATTGGGCATATGCATGTAAGGATTTAAGAATGTAATGTTTGTACTCTTCAATATCAATGAATATCATTTAGTCATTTTTGATTAAATATTTGTGAATAAATGGATTGGAAAAACAAGTTTTGTAATGAAGAAGCCTAAGCAAATAATATTTCAATTGTAAAAAAACCATAGAGCTCATGGATCACTTAAAAGTAAGGTTGTGCATGCTGAGCGTCGATGTCACGAATGTCCGGTGACAGCATTCTTTGTGCGAAAATGGCCCATACACAACCTTAGACCTAAGCTGATCAATAGAGCCATGAAACCATTTATATTCTTTGAGCTTCATTGCTCACCATTAGCTTATGCGAGGAATTTGTGCATGATAAGCCTAGAGCTATGTGACAAGCTCTGTGAGCGTCATTGCACATGACCTTGGCTAAGCTAAGAAGTTGACGCGTGTGAGCCGAGAGGTACTAGTTGAGCCCCATAACTCATTTTAGGTTCATGCGATGATTTAGAGCATTGAGTGCTATGGGTGATGTGACATAAACCCATTTAGCCCAATGACTCATCTCTTTAGCTAAACCTAGAATTGATGCATATGAGCCATTAGTGGAATCAAGTTCATGTGATGCACAACTAAACCTATAAATTTCATAACTTAGACGCAAGCATTAAACTCAATCAATATTGATCACATGAAGGTTTAAGTGCCGAGATTGAATCTTTTTGCGTTCATCTCTGAGTACTATGCAAGACTTAGCACATTTAGGGGATTCATTAGAGAATACTAAGTTTCTTGATTTTTAATTAATTAATCCAATTTGTTTGACACTAAATTGAGAGAGAGGGGTACTTACATGAATTCTTATTGAATTGCATGCTAAAGCCCAACTCTCCCTATTTTCTCCAAAAGTAGTTTCGAATCCAAAAAACTTTGACTTTGTTAAATCAAGACCAAAATTATCAACCATTTGAGCATTTAAACATTAACTAAATTAAGCAAACTCTAATAACAAAAAGAAAATTGTTTCCAGAGAATGACAAATCTCGGGATATTTCATCTCTTATTACTTCAGATCACGTACACTTGCGTGCAAGCGCAGACGTGTATTTTTCGTCTTTCAATGAGCTCATAAACGAGTTCACAAAATTGTTAACATATTTATTAAATCTGGATGAGACTGTGGAGGATTAAGATAAAGCACTGCTCTTACTAAACTCACTACCGAATGAGTTTGATAATTTCACCATTGGAAAGATGCTCTAAGATACAATGAGGTAACAACAATCTTTTTGACTATGAGTTCTGAAAAAGGGACAAGGAGTTCACCAAATCAGAGATGTCAGAGGCACTTACCCCCCATAGAGGAAGACCAAAAAGGAAGAAGCAATGGCCAAAGAAAACTGCGGATCCTCAAAAAAGGGGAAAATTCAGATATCGCTGTATTGGGCGCAATCAATGCGCATTTTTCTTGGAGCCTGTACACTGGAAGGACTGCCATAAACTAAAAGAAAAAAAGGCAAGTAGATCCTAATATGCAAAGACAAATGTGACTTAGCATGTGGTGGAAAAGGCTGATTCAAAGATGTCTCTTATTACTGTTTCAATAAGTCTGATAACAATAGCACTAGCTGGATTATGGATACGGGTGTGACGTATCATAACTGTTCCCAAAAGAATTGGTTATGTTCATACAGAGAAATGGGCAGCGGCGTAGTTACTATGGGAAATGACGTCACATGCCGAATAGCCAGAGTTGGGAGTGTGCTGATCAGAACACATACTGAAACAGTTCAAGAGCTGAAGGAAGTAAGACATGTATCGGAGATCAAGAAAAAATATGATGTATATTTGAACCTTAGAAGTCATGATGCTCTGGCATATGAGACTTGCACATGCAGAAGAGCCATTACTCAAAGCTCTAGAGAAACATGAACTCATAAAATGTATTGATTTTTGTAAATTACAATTTTGTGAACATTGTATTTTTGGCAAGAAGACAAGGGTATACTAGAATATATAAATACATATGTTTGGGGACCAACGAAGACAACATCGTTCGGTGGTGGTAGATATTTTGTCTCTTTTATTGATGATTACTCCAGATTTGTATGGGTGTACACCATGAGAAGCAAAGCCAATGTACTGGAGATATTCAAGAATTTAAGGAAAATGTGTGGAAAATCAAACTGGCAAACAAACTAAAAATATTTGTTCTGATAATTGTGAACTGGTAGACCTGCCGGAGATTTTGATCAGTTAAAAATATGTGAATGCCCAGCATATTATCTTGTGAAATGGGATAAACTAGAGCCAAGAGCACGATATGTAATCTTCAATGGTTTTCAACATGGGGTCAAATGATACAAACTATATGACTCGGTTGATAGGAAGATCGTCATCAACAGGGATGCTACATTTGACGAGGAGTTCTTCTTGAGACAAAGAAGTTTGCATCAGTTGAAGGACAACATAACAACTTCTACTAGTAAACAGAGAGTGGGGTTTGATGCACCCCAGTTTGTTTCTCAGGATTCTTCCTATCATGACACATGTACCAAAGACATTCCTACATCTGAAGATCACCTTGATGATAGTGAAGAAGAAAGAATCGATATTAGTAATGAGACTCTTGTTCAGAAGTCAATTGCAATAAACAGAACCCGACGGCAAATTGAAAGACCGGCTTGGCTTAATGATTACATTACTTATGCACTGACAACAGAAGAGGAGGAGGTTCCATCCCATTACAGGGAGGCAATGACAAGTTCATAAAAGGATCAGTAGAGACAAGCCATGAATGAAGAGATGAATTCCCTTCATAAGAATAAAGTTTAGAGGCTAGAAAAATTACCTCCAAGAAGGAAAGATATGGGCTGCAAATGGGTGTTTGCAAAGGAGGGATCTCAAGGAGCTGATGTTCGATACAAGGCAAGATTAGTGGCAAAGGGCTTTGCATAAAATAAAGAAATAGACTATGATGAGGTGCTTTCTCCCGTTGTCAAACACTCATTAATTCGTGTGTTTTTAGCCTTGGTAGCACATATTGACTTATCATTGGAACAACTCGATGCAAAACAGTATTTTTACATGAAAAACTATAGGAGGAGATTTATATGGTGCAGCCCACAGAGTTCATTGAAGCAGGAAAAGAAAACTTTGTTTGTAAACTAGACAAATCTATTTATGGCCTAAAGCAATCACCAAGGCAATAGTATAACAAGATTGACTAATTCATGCAAAAAGATTAATATATAACAAGTCAGTTTGATCACTGCGTGTATTTCAAGAAGTTATCCCAAGATGATTTTATTTACCTACTCCTATATGTTGATGACATATTGGTGGCAACTTCTGTTCAATCCGAGTTGGAATATATTAAAGAATAACTGTCAAAGAACTTTGAAATGAAATTTTTGGGAGAGGCAAAGAAAATTTTAGGAATGGAGATCTGTAAGGATAGAAAGACATGAAAGATCTGGCTAACCCAAAAGAATTATTTGAAAAAGTTGCTGAAAAAGTTCAGAGTTTATGACTTTATAACGACTGTAAGTATACCTCTTGCACCTCACTTTTATTTGTCTGCTGAGTTGTGCCCAAAGACAAATCCAAAAAAGGTTAAAATGCACAAGGTGCCATGTACTAATGTTGTAGGTAGCTTGGTGTATGTCATGATTTGCACTAGACCAAATCTGGCACAAGCAGTTGGGGTGATAAGCAGTATATACACAATCTAGGAAACAATCACAAGCAGTGATGAATATATTATGATATATGAAAGGTAAATGGATGTTGTTTTACTTCAGAAGTAATCATCAATAGCAAATATTTGTGTTGGATATATGCATTCTGACTATGCTAGGATTTGGATTGAAGACGCTCAACGACTGGATATGTGTTCACTTTATCAGGAGGTCCGATTGGGTGGAGATGTCCTCTACAATCTACGGTTGCTCTGTCTACAACATAAGATGAATATATGGCAATTACCGAGGCCTTCAAAGAAATAATGTGGATGAAAGGCTTGCTGAAAGATTTGAGTGTGAAACAAGAGAAAGTAGTAGTCTATTGTTATAGCCAAAATGCTATATTTTTTGTTACTAATCCGGTTTTTCATTCTCGCACAAAACACATAGATGTGCGACATCACTTCATACGGGATAACATAGAAGATGGAAAGATTTTGTTAAAAAAGATTCATACGAAAGACAATTCAACAGATTTGCTTACAAAGGAGCTCACCGTCCAAAAATTTACCCATTGCAAAAAGACTTAGTGAATATGGAGAAGCGACTATAAGCTTCTCCTTTGGATGTGTTGGTAATTTGAGGCACAAAGAACTTCCAGCACACAATATTCGCAGCAGAAGCGATTTGATAGAGTGCGCTCTCTTCGATTTAGGATCAGGGTTACGTTGACGGTTACCAAGCAACTTGAATTCACAAAACTACAAGAATAAAATCACAGCATATGCATGCAAAAGATTACAGCACACAAAATATCCAAACATCAAAGATTATGTGAATAACCCAAGTACGGGAAAAACCACGGAACCACACCACAAAAAAATCCACTATAAAGACTTGAAGGTTATAGGATTACAAAAAGCTTATGTCCTTAGCTGAAATACACTAGCTCTTACTCTAATATGGAGAGAAGAGGAAGCAGCTACCACCAGGAGTCTCTCCTCCAACATGCAAGGGATATCTTGCACAACAGCTTCCTTCCTCACAACTAGCACAAGCCTCCAACTGAAAATGTCAGCCTTTTTATCTCCTCCCAACTTCTTTGCTAAGTACCCTTTCAGACCCTGAAAGGTCAAAAATGCCTTCCAATTTGCTTAGGGTGTAGCTTGGACTGAAGCAGATTTCTGTTAGGCGCTGCAGCGCGACGTAGCGTCCGACTCTCGGGTTGGGAACCCCTGCGGTGCGCCGTAGCTCCCGCGTCTCGGGTTGGCACGCGGTAGCGCCCGCGTCTCGGGTTAGATCTGCTGCGGCGCGCGGCAGCACCTGCGTCTTGGGTTGACACCCGCTGCGGCGCGCGGTAGCGCCCGCATCTCGAGTTGGGTCCGATGCGGCGCGCGGTAGTGCCCACATCTCGAGTTGGGTCCGCTGTGACGCCCAACAGCGCCTACTTCTCTGTTTGCCGATGGCTGAGGCGCACGATAGCACCTCCGTCTCAGGTTGGGATCGCCAGAGCACGTTGCAGCGCCTGTGTTGTTTCTGGACTTCACTTCTTGCTCTGAATTGCCTCGGAAGCTCACTGAAGCACCACTAATATCTCCACGATTAACTAAATGGTCTCCATAACACAACAATCTCTCACTTGGAGACAATTAGGAAATCACCTTCACTCCCGACTTTGATTCTTCATTATCTTCTTCCATTCTTATCAAGAACATGATGTGGCTCACCCTCGCTCTCTCTTCACGTACTGAGACCAACTGAAGCTGCACATAGCTTCAGTTTCTCCACTGTTAGTGCTTTAGTAAGCATATCAGATGGATTCTTTGAAGTGTGAATCTTCTCCAATCCAAGTTGTCCTTCTTCCAACAGTGTCCGGATGAAATGGTAATAAAGTTGAATGTGCTTTGTCCTACCATAAAATGCTGCATTCTTTACTAGGTGAATAGTGCTCATACTATCACTGTAGAGCTTCATATCCTCCTGCTCCTTGCCCAATTCAGCCATAAAACTCTTCAACCAGATCATCTCCTTGCTTGCCTCTATAATGGCAACATATTCCGCCTCCGTGGTAGATAGCGACGTGATATTTTGTAGCCTAGAGATTCAGCTCACCGCTACACTTTCTAATGTATACATATAACCTGTAGTGCTTCTCCTGCTATCAACATCTCCAGCAAGACCTAAATCTACATAACCATGTAAAATAATGTCAGATCCCAAAGCATAAAGCTTTGCCCACTATATCTTTCAGATACCTTAGGATCCACTTGATCGCATCCCAATGATGCTTTCCTGAGTTTTCCATGAATCTGCTAACCACTCCCACTTCATGGGCAATATCCGGTCTCGTGCAGATCATCGCGTACATCAAACTCCCAACAGCTAAAGCATAAGGAACCTTCAGCATATGCTCTTTCTCATCTTCAGATTTTGGCATCTGCTCGTTTGCTAAGCTAAAGTGACTTGCTAAGGAAGTGCCCACTGGCTTCGGTTCACTCATGTTGAATCTTTTCAACACCTTTTTCAACATAATACTCTTTCTGCGACAGCTTCAAAATTCCTGCACCTCTTTCTCTATTGATTATCATTCCAAGAATCTGCTTGACCGGCCCCAAGTCCTTCATGTCAAATTCCTTTGACATAAGCTCTTTCAGCATTCTTATCTCCTCCATGTCCAATCTTGCGATCAACATATCATCCACATACAGCAATAGAATGATATAAGAGGACTTACATTGTTTTTTGTAACAACAGTGATCCGTTTGGCATCTCTTATACCCTGATTCTGATATGAACCTGTCAAATCTTTTGTACTACTACCTTGGCGCTTGTTTCAAGCCATAGAGGCTCTTCTTGAGCTTGCACACTAGCTCACATTTTTCTTTCTCTTAAGCCTTGTACCCTTCAGGTTATTGCATGTACAGCTCCTCCTCTAGCTATCCGTGAAGAAATGCAATTTTAACATCCATTTGCTCTATATGCAAATTCTCAACTGCCACAATATTCAGCATAACTCTGATGATTATCATCTTCACAACTGGGGTGAAGATCTCACTGTAGTCGACCCCATGCCTTTGCTGGAAATCCTTTACTACAAGTCTCGCCTTGTAGTGCTTGCTCCCATTCGACTCTTCCTTGACCCGATAAACCTACTTGTTCTGAAGAGCCTTCTTCCCAGCAAGTAAGGGTGCCAACTCCCATGTCCCATTTGACATGAGTGATGTCATTTCATCATTCATAGCAGCCTCTCACTTGATTGAATCTTCAACTTGAAGTGCCTCTTCCAAATTTTCTGGTTCACCTCCATCTGTTAGTAACAAATAAAACAAAGAAGGAGAGTACCTATGTGGTGGTCTTATGACTCTTGTGGATCTTCTTAGCATGGGTGTTTATGATTCAACATTAACACCCTCCTGAGCTTCTTTTTGTATTCCAACATTTGGCTCAATATTATCATCAATCTTTATGTGTTGGGACTCTCCATATGAAGCATCCTTGGAATTAGTCTTGACTCCAATACAATTCTTGTACATTTCACTTTCATTGAAAGTGACATCCCTACTTCTGATGACCTTCTGATTCTGATTGTCCCATAACCTCTAACCAAACTCGTCTGCGCCATATCCAACAAATGTGCACTTGATCGCCTTTGCGTCAAGCTTGCTCCTGGATCCTCCATCAATATGCACATAGGATGAGCAGCCAAATACCTTGAGGTGGTTCAGTTTCACCTCCTTTCCGCTCCAAGCTTCCTTGGGAATCCCTTCATTCAAGGGTACAAAAGGTCCCCGATTGATTGAATACACAAACGTGTTAACGGCTTCAGCCCAGAACTGCTTTGGGAGACCCGCATGCAATCTCATGCTTCTAGCTCTTTTTGTGATTGTTCTGTTCATCCATTCTGCAACACCATTTTACAGTGGTGTTCTAGGGACTGTGAATTCCCTCTTAATGCCTCTCAATGCAAAGAACTCTTTGAACTCCCTATCACAATACTCACCGCCATTATCAGATCTTAAGCACTTAAGCCTTAAACCTGTCTCGTTCTCCATCAAAGCTAACCACTTTCCAAATACATCAAACACATCAGATTTATATTTTAGAATGTAAGCCCATACCTTCCTCGTATGGTTATCAATGAAAATAACAAAATATGTAGCTCCACTTATAGAAGAAGTAGGTGATGGCCCCCATACATCTGTATGCACCAACTCAAGTTTCTTGCCTTTCAGCTCCCTTCCAACTTTGGAGAATGAAACTTTCTTCAATTTGCACACCACGCAGTCTTCACAGAAATCCAAGTCTACTAACTTCAGTCCTTGGAGCGTCCCCTTTGACTGAAGGGATTTCAATCCCCTCTCGCTCATATGGCCAAGCCTCCGGTGCCATAGATCTGCATCTACCTCTTCTGCAATTGCAATAGTATCAGACAGTTTAATGATCATATAAAGTGTACCTTTCATATTGCCCCATGCAATAACGAGTGCACACTTGGTAACCTTCCATGAGTCTACTGTGAAACAAGTGTTGTAGCCCTCTTTAACTAGTTGGCTCATAGAAATTATATTTCTCCTTAGACATGGCACATGTCTAACATCCTTGAGCTTCCAAACTGCGCCGCTTGGTAGCTTAACATCCACATCACCTCTACCAATGATGTCGTATGCCTTATCACTCCAATATACACTTTCCCTAAGTCACCCTTGGTGTAACTCTTGAAGGCACTCCTAGACAGAGTCGCATGAAAGGATGTGCCCGAGTCCACCACCCAGGACTCCGTGTGGCAAGTGAGAGGATCAAAGCATCATGATCCTCCTCAGCTAAAACATTCACAGTGGGATTCATAATCTTACCACCACCACTTGATTTATTCAAGATAGGGCAGTCCTTCTTGAGGTGACCTGCCTTCTCATAGTTCCAGCAATCCGGCTTTGACATTCCGGGTCTAAATTTTTCTCATCAAGATATTGACCTATTTCTGTTATGTCTCCTTTCAGTGTCTTCCCCTGCTCTCAGCATTCAGTGCTGAGGTAGATGCCTCTTCATGAGATTTCCTCCACATCTCCTCATTCAGCAAAAGCCTGACTATGTCGTCGAACCTCAACGACACATTTCCTGATGAATTGCTGATGGCTGTAACCAGCCCATCCCAACTGTCCGGTAATGAAGAGAGGAATAACAAAGCTCGGACCTCGTCATCAAAGCTGATGCCCACCGAACTTAACTGGCTAGTCACCGTGTTGAACCTATTGAGGCGTTCAGTCGCTAAATAACCATCCACCACCTTCATGTTAAACAATCTTTTCATCAAAAAAAATTTATTCGAAGCCGAGAGCATTCATGAAATCTACAGTAGTGTTCTCATTAACAATGTTAAAAGCAACAGTATAAGACAATGATAAACGAATCAAACCCAGTGCGGTTCTATCAAGAACTTCACATTCTTCATCGGTCATAGCTACAGGTTTTCTATCGGCTCCTTTCAATGGAAGATACAACTTCTTCTGGTAGAGCAGGTCCTCCATCTGCATTTTTCAGAACGCAAAATTTGTTCCGCTGAATTTCTCAATCTTGTGTCTCATCTCTTCGGCCATTACTCCCACTCAAACAACAAACCCTTCTAAGGACCAACAATGTAACCTCTCTGATATCACTTGTTGGCAATTTGAGGCACGAAGAACTTCCAGCACACAATATCAGCAGCGGAAGTGATTTGATAGAGTGCGCTCTCTTCGATTTAGGACCGAGGTTGCGTTGACAGTTACCAAGCAACTTGAATTCACAAAACTACAAGAATAAAATCACAGCGCATGCATGCAAGAGATCACAGCACATAAAACATCCAAACACCAAAAATTATGTGGAAAACCCAAGAATGGGCAAAACCATAGAGCCACATCACAAAAAAATCTACTGGAAAGACTTGAAGGTTACAGAATTACAAAGAACTTACCTCCTTAGCTGAAATACACTAGCTCTTACTATAATATAAAGAGGAGAGGAAGCAGCCACCACCAGGAGTCTCTCCTCCAACATGCAAGGGATATTTTGCACAGCAGCTTCCTTAGGGCTTTGTCTTGGGTTGGGATCGCTAGAGTGTGCTGCGGCCCGCCACGGCGCGCAGTAGCACCCGTGTTGTTTCTGGACTTCACTTCTTGCTCCGAATCTCTTCGGAACCTCCCAGAAGCTCACCGAAGCACCACTAGTATCTCCATGATAAACTAAATGGTCTTCATCATAACACAACAGGATGAACTACGCGCAGCTTGATTCCTTTGGGAAATGGATACGCAGGCAGCCAGTGCGGGTGTAGTCGCTCTGCTTGACTTGGGAGCTTGTTGGGATCAGCTCTCATGTGGCGCACATGAGATATGAGGTGGAGAATTAATGAGTATTTTTCGTAAAGGCAGATTTCAAAACTGACAAAAAAATTAAAAATGTCATTTCGAAACCGATGCCAAGTTAATATGACATGATGGCTATTTTTGTAATCGACAAAAGTTATGATACATAATTATGAGAAAATTCGTAACCGACTATAATTATGAGTAAATTATGCCTAATTGTTATTTTTGTAACAAATGGAGGAGTGAAGCCATTATAAATAGAATCATTGAGTTCATGCTTAGGGTGTTCTTGAGCTCTTGGTTTCTTAGAAACTCTCTTGTAAATTGTTTCCTCTCATATTGTGAAATTTCTCCTCCTCTCTCCTTGTGAACGTAGGTGTTTACACCGAACCACGTAAATTTTATTGTTTGTGATTATGTCTTGTTATTTTTTTTCTTGCGCTTGCATTCTAGAATCTCAAAACCATACCACCACAAGAAAAATTACTATAGAAGAAATGATTACAAAGTAACAGAGAACTTATAAATCTCTTTTGAGGAAGAAAAGATTTACCATCTTGAGTTTAATCTTCTTCTTCTCTCCCAAATTTCTACTTGTTCTCACTCTAAGATTTTATACCTTAAAGCCTCCAAAGAGCTCTCACATAGAAATGGCACACACATAACCATAACCATCATGTTAGCATTTATATAAAATCTCAAACCAACTCTCAAAGTGCCCTAAATAGTTCTGGACACGTCACACCCCAGCAGGAATTTCCACAGGTGCCTGAGTGTCTGCCTTGCTGTTTCTGAGGCGCCTAGGTGCCAAACTCTCTGTCTTCTAGGCGCCTGGAGCGCGCCACTCTTTGTTATTGAGCGCTCGGAGCGCATCTAGACGCCATACTTTTTGTCTGATGGGCGCCTGGAGCGCGCTCTGACCTTCGTTCCAAGTTCCAACCTTTGTTTGCCTTCGAGCTTCGCTCTGAGCTCCGCCCTTCATTCAAAGATGAAGCTTCGAAAATGTTCGTGTGCTAGACTTCTCCGCGCAGGTGAAAAGCGACCAATTTGGCCTTAAAAGGATTAATGCGCCCTATTTATAATTGGGTAAAATTTTTAACTCAAAATTTTATTACTTCAACTTTTCTTCATGTCAAACACTTGAATTTCTAGAATCATGAGTAAACTTTTTTACTCTGCACCTATTTTTTCCCATGCGAAACCGCCCGGTAATCCAATTAATTTACACATACGAATTGACCACGTTCCTATAAACCGAGTAAGAGGTAACTGCAGCTTATATGGTCTTGACTTACTAAGCATGCAACAAGATTTCAAAGCCTTATATATAAATACATATGAAGTTTTATATGTATGTAATGACAATATTGTAAGAAAAATTTCGGAAAGCTAAAAATGAAAATACCTGGAGGTAAGGTTTGAGAAAAGACCATCAGGTTCCGATCAAGACGATGACGGTGAAGAGCAGAATCCCCTTGAAGAATCCGAGGATATAAAAAGCGACGACCCAGCCATGGGGCGTCCTAGTGCGCTTCACGTGCCACAAGTCTTCTGAGGCGCACACCATCTTTAGCCCCTTGAAAAGCAACAGCGCACCCATCGCCACGTGTATCCTCTCCAGCGTTAGCCATTGGTGGAGGCACGTCCGCACCCACGCCGTCAGAAATGCTGTGTACGCCGCAAAGAAGGCCAAGTATATCGCCGGCAGCTCCGCCTTTCCCACCGGCAGATAATCCTTCACTGCGCTGCCGTCTGATTGCCAATGCACGTTATACATCTCCGTCTTCACTTGCATACTCACCTGCTTGTTATTCATTTATTTTGCATGTCATCTCCATTGAAAAATTTTCATTGTTCAAAATTGAAACTAAGCTCCACCTGATCAATAAAAATAACTAATTTCCCATCTATTCTTATCAATTCTTCATCTAACAGCTATCTCATTTTCTTGCGGCAAAGTTAATCTCCTGGGCTTCCAAGAAATTACAGTCGCAAAAACAAGTAGGAACATTGTAAATAAGGATGCTGCAATCATTACTAGTCGCATTGATATTGACTATCGTTCCTGCTTGGTTGCCAAAAATCTTTTGTGTTACAATCATTGCCGTCAACGCTTGAGAGAGGAGAACGGGACGTCGGATGGCTGCGAATGGGTTCCTAGATACGGCTGAGATTGATCAATCGAAGATTAGAAGCAGCGGAGAAAAGCTCCTGGGGACGAGCCGGGTTTGATGAAGGTCGGTGAAGTTGAGCGAGATGACTCTGCCAGATTGGTACGAGACCCTAGTCCAGTTCGAGCACAGGTTGGTCTTCCGCAGCCAAGGGCTGGCCCTAATGCCGAACAAGGTGCGGAGGTTGTACAGGCCAGCCAGATCTTCGCGGGATGGCTGCGAACAGTTTCCTGGATACGAACGGAAGCGAACCCTAGCGAACGGAATGCCTAACAAACGACTTCGGAATTCGAACGCAGCGAATGGGGGAGGCGAGTGAGCCCTGGCCTTCGATGTGCGAACTGGGGAGGCGAGTGAGCCTTCCTCACGCAGCGAAGAACGGAGGAGTTGAACGGGGGATTCGTCTCCTCTTCGCGAGGGACGGGAAGCGGACAAGGGATTCGTCCGTCGCCTCTCATGCGCTATCGCAAGCGGGGATTTGGAAGATTTTTGTTTATTTCCGTATTATAGGTTGCTGAGTACACGTATGCACAAAAAATTTACCAACTAGTACTTCATGTAATCACCACATAGCCGGGTTAAACATGGCTTACATCTAAGCAGGTCTACAAAGCATTTCTCTAACGATATTAGTCTGCAAGAAGCAATTGGTTATAATATAAAATAGACCTGGACATCGTTGGAGGCGCAATTGAGAAACAGGAGGGAGTATTCGTTGCCGGCCCTAATGGAGAGCGTGCCATTGGCGGAGAGGGAATGTGCGCGTAGATCCCAGAACGTGAACAGCGGGAAAGCGAATCGGCTGGCGAGGGGGGTAGAACTCTAAGCGGCTGATCTCGGCAGAGACGGGTTCATTCGCAATGAAGGGGAGGAATGTGTTGGGCACGATGATGAATCCGAAGTCGGAAGGGTCCAGATTCGGCGGGTGCGGCCGCAGCGGGACCCCGGAAACGGACACGGACGCGCCGCCGCCGGCAGAGAACCCGAATTGCTCTAAGAGAATGACCAATTCGATGTAGGTTCTCTGATCTCGGAGACGGCGACGGGGAGGAAGAGAATCACAAAGATGAGACCACGAGAAGGCATTGTCTCGGAGGGTGGGGATAATTGCTTGTATTTTTTATTTTGGCCAAGAAATTCCCAGGGCAAGCTTTATTTAACCATTTAATTTTTTTTAATATATTTTTGATTTTTTATTGATTGGTCCTTTTTTTCTTAAATGGGGTTTTTTTTTTTTGAAAGGCCGATATTCAAAGTAATTCAAATATTATTTAATAAGAGTAACAACATAACACATTAAAGCAATGGAATTCCATATTGAATCCAAAATACATTCGCCCAGATCAAATTCAGCTCCGAGACAACCTTTAAGCAAACTTGTTGAATTCCTAGGACTTGAATTGAGTTCACCCTTGCTCCAATTGTCCTCAGTTTGGCTTGCAACCGTCGGTGGCGGTTACATCGAGCTTTTCACAATTTGGATTTGTCACTATGGTTAAAGGGGGTATTTGTCACTACGGTTACAAGAGGTCGTGACTCCAATAAATTGCACGATCAATACGTAGAGTTGATCATAGGTGTTTGGGAGACCAGAGATCCATCGAATGGTCCTGGCCATCATGATAACCGTCGGATGGTTATAACTTCTGCCAATCGTTTATGAGAAAGAAAAAGAACATTAGCCAGCTCCTTGTAGCTGTTGAATCAATTTAGGCATTTAATTTGATAGATAGAAATCTTCTACATGTTAAAATTATAATAGACATCGGATTCTTAGTAAAGATTCGATAGTTAGGATTAAGACTGTATTTTAAATAGGTTTTCATTGACGTTGGATTTAATCCAACGGTTCGACAATGTATTTAAAGGTTGGTCGTTGGATCAAAGGCCATATCCAATGGCCCGTAAGTGTGCACATTAACTTTGATTCCGTCGTTAGATTCATCTGATTTAAATGATTTAAATCTAATGGTTTAGCCGCCGTCTGGATTTATTATTTCAAAAAAAAAAAAAAAACACATTATTTTAGTTTAATTAATTCAAATGTATTTTATTCATATTTAATTTATTTTAATTCCAAAAATTAAGAAATTTTTACACTTTTATTTTTAAATATGAAGAATCTAAATATTTAGAATTTTTAAATTTTTGCCCAATATTTCATTTTAAATTATTTTCTTAATTTATTTCTTACTTAATATTAAATATATACATATGAATGAATGAAAAAACCTTTTAATCATATGTACATACTTAATATTTGGGATGTTCATCACATTCAATTAGACTCATTTTAATTTAATTATTTCAATCCTAAGATTTTAATTGATCGTATGTTTAATTACACTAATTTAGTGTTTAATTATCCTATTAATAATATAAGGCTGTTACCGCCTTCTCTGATCTTGAGCCAGTGGGGTTTGGTTCATTGTTTTGCCTAACACAGCTCTTAATCAGTCTTCAATTTGGTTTCACCTATAATATTAGCTAAAGCCTCACACCATTTAAAGTATCAGCACTATATATAGTCAGTAAATAGCATGTAGTATCATTCCCAATTGTCTTTGATCCCCCCATATACTTTAATCAGTATGTTTTGTATGTAATTAAGCATCATTCTAAGCACATAGAGCAGATCTCTTTATGCATTCCAAGCCAACAAAATGACCTGATTATAACCATTCATAAGCCTCCAACGTTGGCCCTTATTGAAGACTTTAAGCAAACTAGGTGTGGCGACTGATCATAAATTCTTACATATTCCACTTTATAATAAAAATAAGGTTCTTTACACTTCCACACCATATTGCAAAGGAGGACTATCTAATTATGTGAGAACTAGATACTCTTCTTGAGGTTTAGACCAAGTGCAAGGAAGGCCCATAGAGGACAAATCTTCCAGATCAAGTTCGGAGATAAAATCATTATTGTTATTCAGCTTAGTAAAGGGACCAAAGCCTCGCCATCTTTTTCACATGAGAAAATTGAATATTGTTGAAATCCCCACACATGATCCAAGCTATATTTACCTCTCTGGCTAACTCAGAGAGTGTTAACCAAAGTGTGTTTCTTTCCCCCTCACCATTAGGGGAATACACAACTGTTAAAGTAATATGATCATGATTCTCCATAATAGTGTGCCACTGATATAGAAAGCAGGACAATATATAGTATTAAATGAGACATGAAGTGTCCCACTTCACGCATATGACACTTGTCAAAATTGTTAACTGATCATTTGTTATTGAAGAAACACCACTTTTGTGCTTTAAAAGCATCATTTATATCAAGCAAAGATAGTTTAGACTCAATCAAAGCAGTTTGAGAAACTTTGGATGCTATAATTAGCCTTCTATATTCAAAAGCAGGAGTGTTTAAGAAGATCTCTTATATTCCAACACATAATTTGAAGACAAGGCATGAGATAGCTTATTTGAGTTTCGCATGTCCTCTATGGCCATGACTCCTAGTAACTACCATTTTCCAATTTGAACTTTTGAAGTTATCATCCACATGGTCTCTATCAGTAGAAATATCATTGGCCAATTCTCCATCTACAACACCCCAAGAGTCGGCCATTGCCAAATGTTGGATGTTTAGAATAAAGGGGCTATTACTGTAACCCAAAGCAGAGAACTCATAGAATAACATCAGGTAAAATAGCTAGTGTAGCAAAGCATGGTTTCTGTTTAAAGGACTAACAGAAGCCTGCGAAATCTGACCCTTGATGAGGCTGCATTAGAGGAAGGCACAAAAGAGGAGTTTCAGTCTTTAAGAAAAAATGGAACACCGAAAAAATGACAATGGCCACCTTTCTTAGTCATACACAGATCGTCCATGCAACCAAATCTTATATGATAAAAACTCCCCATCGAGTGAGATATGCTTAAAATAAACATTTGAGATTCCAATAGAGCTTGAAAAACATGCTTTCAGCTAAAAGAGAAACATATTAGGCAAAGATCCCAAAGATTTTCACCTTCAGCAATTTGTTTAGCCTCTAGCCAAGACCTCTCCGTTTACCGGCGGAATAAGCTCGAGCGAGAAGACAGTCCCCTACGGAGATGCAGATGGAAAGAGATATTTCCACGATCTGACATTCGGAGGCAGCGGATCGGAGGTAGAAGCAGCCAATCCAAAGGGAGATGATGGTGTTGCGCCTCCAAGTTACAGTTCGCCATGGAATCCTAGCCCCGACATTTCTTTCCTTGCGATTATAATGCGTTGACCCAAATTTTATTATAATACTTTTAATTATAAAAAAGAAATGTTTGATTGAATGTTTAATAAACTAGTAATAGATGCAAAACATGTAAACTGGAGAGTGACAACGCTATCATTGGGACATAGCACAAAAGCTTAAATCTTTATAAGGGGAAAGAAGAGACAATTGTGCTTGGACAAGCAGAGACCATCAAGCTTGTTCATGTACTTCTTTTGTTCTTAAAAGCGTGTGAACTAGCAGTCCTCAACTTCGACAATGCAATATTTTCTTTTTTTTTCCAGATTAACAAAAAGGTATGCTGATCTGTGATGGGAATTCTCCACAGGGGTAACGAGCTTCTCTCAAGTAGTTGCCACTGACAATGGATCTTTTTGATATATTTCATGTTTTGAAAATCTTTTAGATTATGACAAATTATGATGATAATTTGCTAGTGTCTTAATTTGAATGTCATTTTAAGCCGACATAATTTTGGTAATCATATGCTTTGAATTCTAATATATTTATCTTACTGAGACACAATATTTAAGAAAAAACATATGATAACACTCTAAAATTATTCATTTAAATTAGCTATTTATTATATTTGTGCTTGAAATTAACTCTTAAAATTTATTTTATATATATAGATCTGGCATTTTGTGATAGGGATCGAACGGATTGAAAAGAAAATCTCAGGCACATGTGGGGTTGTGGGCACACACGAAAAGGCTGAGGACAAGTCTTTTAATTAATTTTGTGGGTGGGCTTTTTAATGATAAGATCGAGCTTATGCTATATCTCACACTTGCCACTTTGACTTTGACCAGTCCAGCTCCACACCTCCACTACACTGAACGCGTTTTCGAGCCTGCCGTGTTTCATTTTATTGTTATTAATCAGATCATATCTTTAAGCTGCACTCAGATTAGTTAATCAAACACATTAGCTGTTGATTAAGTCCTAAAGCAGCCTTCCAGCATAATCCATATTATATAAAGCATATCCGTTTGTTTGTTATACAAGTATACGTGATTGCGCTCACATTTAAGTAATGGATTAATGGCCTCGTAATTAGACAGGTTCAGTGCCGAATCAACTTGATCATAAGAAAAAGCAGATTCTTCTGATAAAAAATGAATCAATGGAGCTCACAGTAGGCACAAGTGTTGAGATTACCGTTGTATAATAACAGGATCGCAGATACAAAATCAATACGAGCACGATATAAAATATGCACGTTCATGAGGGGAGACGACAAGTATTTCATTATGTTTGGCGAAGAAAAAATGATATTACAACCCAATGTTGAAGCGACATTGGATAAGAGTGTTTCAACTATATCGGTCTACATGGACACCTTGTTCCTCATACTTCAAAGCCTCATTTCAATGGATGAGCATTGTCATGAATTTCTTGTACTTTTCTTCATCTTCCACTTCGTACAACTTTAGAAAATCCGCCAATAATTTTGTGAAGTTAGCCATATGATCGTCGGTGAGTATTTCGCTTTATCTATAAGATGTATACTTTTTCATATTAGGTATTTATTTTCCAATAATTACCACAATTTCACTACCGGCATCTCCATCGTAATTGTATAATTGGTGTCTTGGGTAAGGTAATTGCGAATCAAATTGCATACGCTCCATTTCATCTTCACCCAATCTTTTCCTGACATTTCTTCGAGCTTCAGGCTGCTATCCAAAACAACTTCAAATGTTATTGTACAGAAAGAAGGTATTCATTACTTCTCCTGTAAAATTTAATGACGTCAAACATCATCGGATGGGTCACAATTTGATGAACGGTTAATCTCCAACGCGTAAAAGAGCCTCCAATCAGTGCTCGGGACCGAGCGCCCGCCTCTCAGCCAAAATGCCAACGAACGGGGAGCCCGTTCTGAGTTCATTTTGCTTCTGCCTCCGGTTGGTTCTAAACTCATTCAAATACATTCTTAAGCTTCTCTAATCATCAAGAATATGCATAAAACTCTATGTTATAGAGATAAGAGATTCATATTTTTGATCCGCGTAGAGTGAGTAAACGAAGACTTGTTATCCTTGTGATGTTTAGTGTTGTTTTTCATTTAGTGGTAAATGCTCTTTGCATTTATTACCCTATATTTCCTAATTATTCATAAGTGCATAAATTTATTAACAATTTATAACTTATTTCTTCCGTGTGTCTTTGGGAGACTTAGGTAAGCAGCTCGGATATTTTGCCCGCACCGAGAGGTCAATTTTCTAACAATCTTTAATTCTTCTAACCTCCATTATATACCATATTATAATTAAAAAACAGCTGATCAACACCTTAATCAAAACTGTAATTTACCCCAATATTAACAAATGATGTTACAAACTAAACAGTTGGAGATTACATAACGCATCCCAGAGAGTGCACTTGGGCGGTTTAAGCCGAGAGAACACAAACTAACACTAAATTATTCTAACCCTTCTGCTTAATCCACGTTTAAAATGCTTAATTCATGGTTAATCACATCACCATCCAAAAGCATTCACCAGCATTATCAGTAAACGTCACATGATCTCCCCCAAAAAAAGTTCGAGCGCTTCTTCTCCCATTCCGTCGTCTGGACTCCACAGATCAGCCCACGTGGCAAAACACGCTTCCTCCTCCGGCTTCATCAACGGCACCATTTCTCCCCCAATTCGAGCCTCCAAGGCTTCGTCTTTTACAGCATCGTTTTGGAACATGACAAGCTGTTGCTGTTGCTGTTGCTGCTGCCACCTCTGCTCCTGCTGCAGCTTCAGGAATCTTGCGCGGGCTCTGTCCACATTCTTCGTCGATTTCTTAAAATGCGTCCTCCAGTAATTCTTGATCTCGTTGTCAGTCCTCCCTGGAAGACTCCTCGCAATCGTCGACCATCTGTAATACAGATTAATCTTCAGATTTTGCAACATAATGATACAACTAACAAAAAAAGATTGAAATTTGGAATGCCTCACCTGTTCCCCCACCTAGCATGGAGCTCTAGAATGATAGTTTCTTCCTGAGGAGTGATCTTTCCTCTCTTGAGGTCAGGTCTCAGGTAATTCACCCATCTCAGCCTACAGCTCTTTCCACTCCTCTTCAACCCTGGATAATACAGTTACAATTTTCTCCTGGATTTGAAGAGTGCTGATAAAACTGAGCTAATTTAGCAAGGATATAATAATAACCTGTTAGCCTGGAGACAGAGTTCCATCTTCCTTCACCATGGAGCTTCACATGCTCCATGAGTATGCTGTCCTCTTGGGGAGTCCATGGCCCCTTTCTCCAGCCATCTGTAAGGGTACCCCACCCATAGTACTGCCCTTCCATTCTATTTATGCAATTTAGGATTTTGGTGATCGGAGAATTGAAGAGGGAGGGAGGTAGAGAGAGAGAGAGAGAGAGAGAGAGAGAGAGAGACAAGGATTGTGAGGACTCAGAGAAAGGGTCTCTGCTTCTACTGTACTGACAAATGAGAATTGTGAGGCTGGCTTTTTATTTATACCATGAATTGATTCTTGTGCGCTGGTCCCCATCACTGTGCCACTCCCTCCCACTAACTTGTTTAGGAATTTGGAAGTATATGTGCTTCCATCACAATTGCATATTAATTTATTCTCATCACTGGAAATAATTGGCCATTAAGCTCTTAAAGTAAGGGTTGGATCAACTACCCTTGCAGTGTGATACTTTCATGTGAAATTCAAAATATTTACATTTTTAATATTGCTAAATAGGAAATGTAAATATAATAGTTATGTGCTTCCCTTCTTTTCCGCATTCACCAATGATTATATCTCTATATTGTGATCTTTAAAATAGTGTGATTTTTTCATTAAAATTTACAGTGTTTCACTATTATACATAAATTCATAGGGAAGGTTGAGCTTAAGTTGACCATAACAACGATTCTCATAAAACTCAGTTCTATGAACAAAAATTTTTTAATATGCATAAGCTTTGGCAAATAGTAACGGGAGATCTTGTTCACTTTATTTAAAACTATAACATGGATGGCATATACCACAACACAAGCATTAGAAATATCATTGTTCTACAAACACAAAAGATAACCAAATTACTTCAAAACAAATATAGTCAACGAGAAGTGATGGAAGAATTAAAATAAGAAATGGCAGAATTCATGATGGCTTCTTAAAGTTTAAGAGTTAGCTCTGTAAATTTAAAAGTTGGCACATTACCCCTTTAAGCATTAAGATCTAGGCTGAAGTTCACCTCATCACTTGGTATCCTTGATGACTTCTTATAGTAAAAGTCACGCCTATAAGCTTAAAATAATAAGCGTAACTCAATCACTTTGTGTAGAGCCAAATTAAAATGAAAAGCTCGAGATTGTCTCAAATTTGTATAATCCTAACTTAATTGGCCACCTTAAAAGCTCAAGATCCTCATCACACTTATAAACATACCACCTCTTTGAATACCTTAATGTAATAGTCCTAATAATTAAAATATCTAATTAAGCAAAATCAGGATCTTGGACTGGCATTAAACTAGGCTAAGCCAAATATACTATTAAATAGAGTACATTTTTGTAATCATAATGCACAGATTTGAGAGCAATCTAGATAATAGATACTCCATAATTAATTTCTAAATATTTAAGATTCAAAAAAATTTAGAAAATTAAATACAAGTTCAAATCATTATTTTTAGTACCATTGGATTAAGAATATTAGTAAGAAACTATATAAAAAGTTTCATCAAATTTGAAGCTTCAGAATTAATTTTAAAAATTTTAATCTTCAAAAATTAATATAAAAATAAAATTTAGCATCTAACTAAATAAATTTAGTGCACGTATCTTCTTCTTATCAAGATACACCTCATGATCAAATTTTGTTGTTACATTACTTTTTAGTAAGTTACTCCATTATTAAATTATCTTTTATCTAGTCGTTTCCTCAGTAAGTTATATACACCTTAAGAAAAATATTTTTTTTCTCCCTATAAATAAGACCCCAAACCCTTTCCACACAAACCTCTCTTCCTTCTTATCTCAAGCTACTATAATGATCCAAGTCATTACTAAGATAATAAGGATTAAACCTGACTCAAAAAATAAGATCTCAAGTGACTTTAAATTAAAATAAACTAAAAATATCATTGGATAAAGTATATTTTTATGATCATAATGCCTAAGTTTGAGAGCAATCTGGATAACGGATGCTCCTGAATTAATTTTTGAATTACTTAAATTTAGTAAATTAGAAAATTAAATGCAAGTCCAAATTTAGCAATTTTAGTACCATTGGATTAAGAATATTATTAAAATGCTACACAATTATTGTAGAATTTTGAGTTCCAAATTTCCCATAATTAATTTTTGAAATTTTTATATTCAGAAATTAATATAAAATAAAATATTGCTCCAAATAAAAAAAATTTGGCGCAAATATGTTCATCTCATCAAAATACGCCCTCCGTATCAAATTTTGTTATTTTTGTTGAAAATATTGGAGGAGAGAGAAAAAAGAGAGAGAAAGATTATGGGGGCGTCCGTGCCGGGTTGAGATCAAAGGATCAACCCCACATGAGGCTCCCCGTTGAGAGATTTAATTGAGCATTTGAAGTAGTACAGCAAGTAAGCAGACATAAAATCATTCATTCATAATAGTTCGAGATTACATAGTTTAATTTATTACAACATGATTATGTGATAAAATAAAATAAAAGTAAAGCTAAATTCTGATCATTCTCATTTCTCTATGGCTTCAACCTCCACTAGTTCTTGACGTGGCACATAAAAGTGCGGGCGTTGGAATGTCGGTTAGTCCCGTAGACTAAGTACAAAATATCAATATACATTTATAAAAGTGTTAGCGATAAGCAATAAATGGATTCAAGCAAAAAATGTACAATGATTTTATCCTGCAAAATAATTTGTTATGTTTATAAGAAAAGCGCTGAATATATCACATGTATATGATATGTTTTGCATCAGTAAGCATAATCGTAAATATTTTGTCCTAGTAGGCATACACAGAACCTTGAGGTCAGGAAAAGTGTAGGCTCATAACGTAATAGAATATCGTGATGTGCCCCCCGTAGGCTACATCACGCTCCCTTATCTCCCCTCTTGGCTAGCCCCGCCATAATTTTCACCCAAGCCACTGTTTCGAGAACTAAAAAATAATGCATGCATTCTAAAGACATTTCATTCAGCATTTATAATGACAATATTTCATAAAAATAAAATTATAACTACAACTGAATTTAAGGCTCAAAACAGTGTTAAAATGTCAAAAAAAATAAACAAGGCAATAAATATAAGAAGATATATGATATTTTTCTTGTGTAAGCTTCAAATTATCTGCATAATTTAGTATTAATAAAAAGTTAATTAATCATCCTATTAAAACCATTTGGTTCAATTTCAAGCTCGACATGTTTTTCGAGGCACAAAAGCGGTGTGCATATTTTTTTGTTTAATTATTATTTATTTAAGTTATTTGAGTGATTACGAGCACAACGATGTTAATTTAGCCAAAATCTGATAATTGCATGCTTTACGATGCAAAAAATTAAGTGAAATTTAACTTTTAAAATCCTGATATCGAAACTAAAATTTGATTGCATATTTTTAATCATTTATAAATAATTTTACTATATTTGGACTCCTATTTTGAAATATATGAATTTTCGAAGTTTTGAAAATTTTAAATTTTTTGGAGCTGAAGGAATATTCGTTACCGTAACGGTTTTTATTTAGTTACTGTTATCGTTAATAGTAACCGTACTGTAGCTGATAAAAAGAGAATATTTCAGGAATATTTCATTTTTGTTAACAGATTATATTAACAGCGGACGGCACGATGCCACGTGGCTGCCACGTGGATGCATAAGTCCATATTTTCGACACATGACGCCGAGTGACACGTGGCTATCACGTGTACAAAAAAGGAGATTGCTGACTGCCACATGGCACTGTGAACTTCTGTGTTGCCATGTGGCAGTTACTGTTCATCTTCTTCGGCGATGAACAGTAACTCCAGCAAACTACTGTTCATCGCCGGCGATTTCTTCGTCATTTCACAAAAAATTTTGTTCAATCCTTTCAATCCTACTCTACTTCTCGTGAAATAGCATTTCGATAAAAGAAATAGGAGAAAAGAGGGGCGGTTGAGGCGCTACCTCGACGCAAATGTTCGCCTCCGGCGATCTTCGGACGCGTCTTTCGGCGAGCTCCGACGGTCTTACAGTCTTCCGGTGATCCGATGGTGGCCTCCTCTTGGGCTCACCGTGCTCTTTATATAGGGAGGGTGCCGCTGGAGATCCTTAACTTAGATTCTCTTTTATTCTTGTGAGGATGAGAGCTTAATTTCTCTTTAAAACTTATTTAAATATTGTAATAATACATGTACCCTGGATTGTGTTTTCTTTGTTGTACTATTTATTCTTAGCTGCATGTTTACTCTTCCTTTAATTGTATTGTGGTGAAATTGATGAATGTTCTACTTTCTTTTTGCTTTCGCACTCTGAGTTTGTATTTACTTAGTAATTGGTTCCTATGTATGCATACTGGGCATATCCATCTCTTGTCAGTGGATTGTGAATTACACTTAATCCAATGATAAGTGGGGATCTGCCAAAGTGGCACACCTTCCCTTGATCTAATCTTGCGGGTCATGGGGTGGGGCGCCACAGCCGACCTTCAGTAAAGCATCATCAAACAAATATAGAGTAAGAAATGAGAATGAGATAAAATATTTTTTATTATTTTTATTTCTTATTTTCATTTAATAATAATAATAATGTTATTATTATTATTATTTTTATTCTGCAACTTTCATTTCAATTATTTTCTTTTTTCTATATATATATATATATATATATATATATATATATATATTAATTTCTGCAAATTTCATTTTAATTATTTTCCTTTTTTTTCTATATATATGTATATATTCTAATTTATGCAATTTTCATTTGAGTTATTTCTCTTTATATATATAAATATTTTCTAATTTCTACAACTTTTATTTCAGTAATTTTTTTTCAAATTATTTTTTAATTTTATCAATTATCTACTATTATTATTATTATTATTATTATTATTGCAATTTCCATTTATTCATTTTTCTTATGTTTTCTTATTAAGTTATTTTTTTATAATGACAATAATTATTAATATTATAACTATTATTACTATTACTATTATTATTATTATTATGTCTATTTGTATTTATTTATTTTTATTATTATTATGTCTATTTCATTAAATCATCATAATAATATTATTATTATTAATTTTTTCTTATAACATAAATTTTAATACTCGTCTAATATAAAAATTATATAATTAGACATTAAAAGCACATAAACCAAAGAGAGTCACAAAGAGAGACCAATAAAAATATTAACTTAAGTAATTTATAATTATAGTATATATATTTTTGAAAATTTTATATCAAAGTTTATATATTTAAGCCACCATTTTTTTTTGTTGAAAATATGATTATGACATTAATACGCATCTATTATTCTATGATCGCAATATTTTATCATGACAGCTTATGATTTATATCTATGGTGAAAGTTTTTGAAGGAAATTTGAAATTGATCTGCTAATAAAATGGGCTTACTAGTAACTAACAATGAAATAAGTAGTGATCGAGCCCACTAAAAAAGAGTTATAGATCCATAGGAAAGACTCAAATGAAAGTTTACTTTGAGAGCATATGGGTCATTAAAACATATATATATATATATATATATATACTTGAAAAACTCTTAGACATATAGTTGAATTGAATTGTATATTAATTTTGATTAAAAATTAAAAAAGAATTACATCATAAATAAATAAAAAAATATATAATTATTGTACATAAGAATCCACATATTATTATGTCTAATATTTAACTTATTATTATACTTAGAGATACTCATATTATTATGTATAATTTTTAGGAAGGAAAATGTTATGATTACATAAAAATATATATCAAAAATATTCAAAATTAATTAGAAATTTTCTTTTTTGTAATTTTTGTATATATGTCTTATCAAAAAATACATTCAATCAATAACATACTTACATATTGGATTGACACATCATCTATATATTTTGATATATATTAATGTGTAAATATAACAATACTCATTTAAGAAACTAACTTGTTTGGGCGGCTTAAAAAGCACTAGCGTTCCACTAAAGCTGAATGGGGGATACGTGGATGATTAGAATCGAATCCGTACATTAATTTAAATTTAATAATTATGATATGATATCATAGGTTTATGATTCAGCCTGTGGAATATAAAAATCTTTGAGCCATTTTTATGTATTTTCCAGATTTACTCTTGCTGGATTATCAAATTACAGAGTTTATTATTCTGATTTTTTTGCAAAAATATAGACAGAAATAGAAAGATAAACTTCACTTGTGAGCATAAAAAAAGTTAAGAAATAAGGATTAAATTAGCAAATAAATGGAAGCGCTTTTTTAAAAGCTCCCCCCTTCTAATTTGGCTTGTATTCAACTATAATAACTAAATTAAATTTGGTGGATTAATATTAATTAAGAATTAACTAATATATGACTTTCTAAAACGTGTAGAACATTCCATAGATAAACCGCTTTTTTACCATCCAATAGTTAACCACCACATGCTGGTTTGCTATTTATTTTCTGAAGGTGGATTTCCATTTAGAAAAACGCTGTTGCCTCTTTTACTGTGGTATTCCTTACGCGTGAAAAAGATGCCTTTCTTTGTCAGTCCAAACGTCGGCCGCTCTCTTTTTTTTTTTTTTTTTTTTTTTATATATATATATTTTAATAAAAAATTCAAAGAAAATATCTTTTTCTCATTTGTGGTATGATTTTGGAGGCACATTTTTTATCTTAATTCTTCATTTTTAGTCATTTCATTTAGAAATCTTGAGTATACAGATTATGTATTTTAATTTTGCAATTTTATATAGTTTTTTTTATTTTTTTAAATAATTTGTAAGTGATAATTTTAGAAGGGTAAATTTGACAAAATTATTATTATTATTTAATTTCTTAGATTAATTAGAATGGTAAAATGTTAATTAGCTTTTAAATATCTTTTAAAAATTATAAATAATTAAAATTTAAAATTTTAAAAATATATTTTTTAATGATAATAAAAAGTGACACATAGTATTTGTAGCTTATAGGCTAAGCTCTCACAAGATTTTGAGAAGAAAGAAAAAAATCATGAGCTGTATATCTATTATAAAATAAGAAAATAACTTTTTTATAAATGTTTAAATTACAATAACTATAGTATAACAGAACAAAACGCTAGATAGACAGACGACTTCTGTCTCACCTCCCCCGCTTTTTTTCCGACAGCTATTCCGCATTTAATAGCCACCTCTCCTCTGCCTCTGCTGCACTATTGGAAGGCTCTGTTTCCCTCTTTTTCAAATGCAAATGACTCGCCCCGTCTCTCATTTCAACTTTCAAAGGATAGTTTTTGAGTGTCTACAACCAGGAGGCGCTCGAAGCCGACGCGCAGTTATGTGACTCATGCCTTATTGGTTATGCTTTGGGTAAAAAAACTCTTGCACGGTCCTCTCTTCAACTACGAGGAAGATAGGAGAACTTAGAGGTAACTTATCATCTTTCAATGGATGGTGGTTACTATATTATGTGTTTCTAATGTCTGGAATATTATGATCTGGTTCTTGAAGGAGGAGGACCCTGCATTTTGTTTGGTTGCTCTTTCTTTGTTCGCAAATGGGATATGTTCTTATCGCATGGAAAACCCGCCTTCAAATCTTTTCCCATCTAGGCTTACTTCCCAACATTTCCGGTTCAGGCACTTTCAATAATAATATTTAGTAAAATAGGTCTTTCTTTAATAAGCTGAATGTAACTACTCCAATATTTAAATTGAAAAAACTAAATCAAGTATTTTTATAAAGGTGTTAAGAAAGTTGTAATATAAAAAAAAAGAAAGGATATAAAACAAGTGCAAATAAAATTAGAAAATTATCCACTTATCCAATTCAAATATTTATCATCGCAGAAGAGAAGAAAAAATATTACAGAAATATTTATTATTACAACTCTTTTAAATGAAAGTAATAAAATAAAGTAAATGAAAAAGAAGTGTGCAAACAGTCTTCAAATATTAGATCCAGCTCTACTAACCTATATTATTCATGATCTATCATATTAAAATATAATAAAATAAAGTAAAAAAACAAAGAAAAGATAATTAGACTAAATAATCTAAACATATTTTAAAATTGACTAATTATTCATTAAAATTTAATTTGATATCACACAATCTAATTTATAATTTGAAAGCAGCAAGTAAAAAAAAAAAGAAAAATAAATATCTCTAAAAAAATAATTAAAAAGAAAGAGAAGTAAGAAAATTCAAAATTACTCTAATTTTATCATTCTATATTGTTACTTGATTTAATTTTAACTTAATTATATCATAATTATTATTTTATTAGATTTATTTAATCATTAAAATCAATTTTTGAAGATTTAAGACAATTATGAGCTCAATCAAATATTTTAATAATATTTAATTAATTTAAAAATTAATATATTTAATTTGATCTTAAAATCAAAATCTAATTTCACCCTTACATTCATCACTCCCAAATTAATTAATGATAATATTTTTAAAATATTTGAAAATTGTTGATTTACTTTCATCCTCTCGAAGAAGCAGTCATTTATATCATCACTAAAGTTACTGTCAAAATCTCAATCAAATACAAAATGCTTCACAATGAATTTGTTGGTATTGTCATCCTCGGAGAATACAACCACAAAATTAAATTCATACAAACATTAACACATAAAAATTTACATGGCTCGGCACTTACGACTACTGGTAGGAATCCACACTAACATTTTAGATCAAAAGATTTAGCTCAATACTGTATACACACAACATTTATTAGAGAAACCCATCGAGTGTAGGTAGACGCAAAGCTATTGATTGCCATCACTGGCAATAAAACCTACTGTCACAGCAGTTCTGATGGATAGATGAGAAGATCTATCAACTTTTCAAACTAATCATATGCACGATTAAAATGTTATACAGATAATTCAATACTACATAATATCCTACGATGATTGTTAGTGCATTGATTATGTAAGCAGCTTGTTATTATCATAAAAGAAGGTTTAGAACCAAACATAACCCATATCTTTTAAATACAGCCATAGAAGCTTGTGCTAAACACGTGCCCCTTTCTCGACGCCGGGCGGGCCGCCCGCAGCGTATTCGCGCCCCCGATAACCCGGCCCGTACCTGCTGTTGACCAACCCGGCATGCAGCAACAAGACGTAGAGCAGCTGCGTAAAAGCCAAGATTATGATGAAAGCCTCGAGCGCCTTTAGCCTCCATCCTCTGTTCCCTCCCACGTGTATTTCCTTGCACGCCAAGCCGAAGGCCAACGCCGTTATGGCCCACGCGATGACGCCCGAAGCCACCGCCGCGCCCAGGCTGTCGCTCCCCCACGTGCGCACGTGTCCGGCTCCGGCGAACTTCGAAGCGGCGCCCACAACTCCGGCGAGTATTGCGAACACCAGAAAGTAGAACGTCGCCCCGTTTCCGGCCACCCCTGTGAGCAGCGGCTAGTAGGTTAAAGGCCTAATGATGTGGTGAGGCTAGCGAATTGAGTGAGCTTACCGCCGTAGTTGGTTTGGCCATTGATGAAGTGGTTAAGGCACCAACTGGCGAAACCGATGACGACGATGTACAGGGCGAAGTTCAGGAACAGCAATGGAGCTAGCATGGCCCTTCCCATGGCTGCCATTACTTGGGATTAAATTTAAGATTTTTTTTCTCTCTGTTTTCCTTTGTTTAAGGGACGGTAGAGAAGGAAAGACAGCAAGTGGTATTATATATTTACATGAACGAAGCGATCGTATGCATCTAGTGGCCACGTGTTGATTGCCGATGAAATTGGCATGCCAGCTGGCCAGCCTACTTTTTTAAGCAGCACCGGGTCACCTGACACCTCGATGTCTTCTTTCTAAGATAAGATCGAATAAGATCGAGCCTTATATTCAATGTCCAAATGAGCATAAAAAATATTATTTAGCTCTTAAATATTTTTTAAATATATATGACTAAAATTTAAAATTAAATTTAATAATATTTTTTTATTCTATTTAACTTTTTAAATTTTAATTATTCATACTTTTAATATAAATAAATTCTAAATAATATGCTAAGTTAATAAATATTTTTTATATTATTATATTGAACAAAATATATAGATAAGATGTTAATTAAATATACAAGAATATTATTGATTTAATTTTTTTTGTAGGATATATATAAAAAAATAAAAAATAAAAAATTTTCTAATTATTTTAAATACTTTATATTCTTATATAAGCATTCAACAAAATTTAAATAAAAATTAACTTTAATGATTTAATAATCCTACGAGTTAAAATAAAATTGTTATAATATATTTTAAATTAAATTTATATATTTATCAATTTTTTTAATTAGTCATTGAGATATAACCTCTAATCATATATTTAGTTTTTTTTTAATTATTTAATAGATCAGATTCATGCAAAAATAAAATGTATCAATTATATTTTATTATTTAAATGAAAAATTTGAGGTATTATAAATTTTTGTATAGAAATTGTGAATTCTTATCTTAAAATCTAAAATATTAAATATTAAAAGCAAGAGTGGATTAAATTTGATCGAACCTTATGTAATGAATTGAGGCTTGTTGAATTTCTTAATTTAGTTTATAAAATTTTGCCTCCTTTCACTTCAGATTACTCTATATCTAATATTAAATATAAAAGATTTTGTTTTAAAAATTTATGATCTATTATGGAAAAGTTTTCTTCAATGATGAAAACTACATGGGAAGACTTTTATGGAGATGATTCCTTATTTTCTTTGAAGAAGAGGCTCTCTCAAACTTATGTTCATGCTGTTGTTGATGTTGATCATATATGACAAGAGCAAATTATGTTGTCGTCTACAAGAAGTTATTGCTAGACAAACCTATTGGGCTAAACAAAGATCAGAAGCACATTAGCTTTCTATGTGAGAAAATAACTTGAAATTCTTTTATACTCATATGGCCATTAAGAGGAACGAAAATTGGAAGCAAAGTGATGCTGTTTTACTTGGCGAATCTGCTGTGAACTACTTTCATTCTCTCCTTAACAAGAAATTTGGGCATGCTAACAATAACTTTCTTGTTCTTGCTTTCATTGTTTCTTCTCACCACTCTGATATGTGTAGGCCAATTGCCTTCTCAAAAATAAAAAGACTTTTTATTATATCAAGAATAATGCCTCTCATGAGAAGTATAAATTCTCTTCTTATTTTTATAAAATATCTTGGGATGTCATTTGCAATTCTTTCTGTGAATAAATCCTTTATTTTTATTGAGAAAAGCAAAATGCATGTGGTTCAATCATACTCTAGTTAGTATGATTCCAAAATCAAGAAATGGTAACTCTATTGATGACTTCAAGCCAGTATCTCAGTATAACATATATATATATATATATATATATATATATATATATATATATGACTATTTTTAAGATTATTGCAAGGATAATTTCATCTTATCTACTGAACCTGATCAATCAAATTCAAGCTGTCTTTGTGAAAGGGAGGTAGTCATCTCATTATGTTATTCTTGCAAATAAAGTTGTTAGATTCTTTAATGCTAGCAAAACAATAATCTCTTCCTGGTAAAATTGATAGCTTAAATTAGGACTTCATTATTTACAAATTGAAAATGCTTAATTTTCCCAATTAGAAGATTGATTGGATTTATGCTTGTATTCATCATGTGTATTTCCTTATAAACGTTAATGGTGCTGCCAATGGCTACTTTTCTTCAGCTTCTGAGCGCATGCATGGTTATTATCTTTCACCAATTCTTTTTATTTTGGCTATGAATCGGCTCTCATAAATTTTAGAGGAACCTATTATGCTTAAGAAAATTATGTCTTAATTATGAAAATTTTAATTGCTCTCATTTGCATTTTCCCAATGATATTCTTACATTTGTCAGGCATTGTAACAACTCTAGTATTGTTACCCATCAATTAGTAACATAATTGACTCAAATCCTTTTCCATTAGTCTTATAATAGTATTAGAAGCCTATATTTCAACTTTCATGTGATTTGGAGATTGTTTGACAATTTCCAATATTTTTTAGTTTTCTGATAATTCTGAGAATGCCTAATTTATTTAGATCTCAGAATCAAAAACAAAGTCCACCATTGGACTCATCACAACCAAATTAGCTAGTGGTTGTATTTTGGAAGTGCTTGGAAGTCGTCAAATTTTCACAAAATATTTTATTAATATTTAAATACCTAGAAAATTAAGATAATTAAATTGACCTCCGATCAAAAATCTGATTGCATTTTTGAGTTTCCCACACCTCAATTAGATAAAGGTGAATTCTTAGGATTTTTCAGAATGCGTTTGGTTACTTAATTTTGATTAATAAAATATGTTTAATTAATTAATTAAATAAAGTAAATAAATTAAATAATATAATTATAATTTATTTTTTTATTCCAACGGTAAAATCAGAATCACGTGGATCCCGTGCACGAGTCCAACGCACGGGGCAGCCGCGCGGCTATATCAGGACCGTCGCACTGAATTGAATAAGATCCAACTGCCGTTATCTTACCCGATCAAAAATTCAATTTGCACCATAGGATCTCTGGCTCGAACTAGCGGCTGGGATATCTCGACTGTACACCTTCTTTCCCCACGATCGCAGCGCAGCAGAGAAGGATGTCCTTGCCTCCAGCTTGCCATTTCGAGCCTTTGACCCCTAATTTCCTCCTCCATTCTTCTTTTGGCTCTTATCTGAAGCTGTGGGTGAAGTAAGGAGCTCGAAGGTGGTCTAGTAATCAATTTGGAAGCTTTGAGAAAAATCCCATTCCTACCCATCTCATCCTACTAGGTACACACCATAAATCAATTTAGGGTTTTCTTAAAATTTTCGGGCCTTTTGTTAAGCCGTCAATCTTAATCTAGGGCATCACTTCACCTCCATTTTAGTTGGCGCTCACCAGTGGCTCTAAGTTAAATATACTGGCTATGGATAGAGCTTCCTTCCAGTGTGCGAATCAGACCTAGAAACTCTAGGATTCGCCATATGTGGCGGCCCTGCCCCGCCGTGGTCCTGTTAACTCTTAAGTTAACATGATTACAGTGGAGGGGTCACCAGATGACAAGGTCCCCACTTAGAATTGGATTAGACACATATTCTAATCCAACTTAAATAAGGACTTTGCCATCCATCCCAACATATTATCACTAAATGACTATACATGAACTCAGAGTGCGGAAGCAATAAAAATATAACATCCATCCATACAGTATAAATACAACAATACAGAATAAGTAAAGAGCTGAAAAGAAAAGTTAAACCTGTATTATTATAACAATTTAAAATAGTTTAATGAGAACTGAAAAGAACTCTCAATCTCACTGAAAGAAAGAAAGCTAAAGCTATAAATCTTCAGGAACGGGCTCCTCCTCCAATGGCAAGCTCTCCACTGGATCAGCTGCTCCAACAAATTCAGAACCTACAATTATCAGTTTCATAATGGTAGGGCCCCAGCCAACAAAAGAAAAACTGATTAGACTATTATCTAAGCACATTTTAGGGTAAACAATTTTATTAAGTTACTTGAATATCACCATAAACCAGTACTGAAGATAAAAGGTGCAGAAAGCGTACAAAAGAACAGTAATAAGTTATAAACTATAGTTTATAACTAAGCAAATAGGAAGTAAGCACATACCTCCTCGGAGCAACTGTAACAAAGATAGGTAAGAAAAAAAAAAGACTAAACAAAACTGTAAAGAAAATATAACCTAAACATGCTTATGATCAAACAGATTATGCTAGGTAACATACAGAAATTGAACAATCTAAAACTGAAAACAACTAACATCCTATGTGAGCATATGAAAATAGTAAATAAAACTAGCATCATATATATAAACAAGTGCAGGAAAATTGTAAGTAAAATAGTGCTGAAATGCAGAATATGCAAGGTAAAATAGTAACTGAAAACTAAAAATTGTAGTGACTATCCAAGCCACTTAACTGAAAATATACTCAGCAAATCTTAGCTTGATGGGCTAAGAAAGAAGCTCTGAACTGAGTATCACTGAAAACTCTTAGCCTGATAAGCTAAGACAGATCCGAATGTAAGTGTACTTGAATTAGTATAACCATATCAGAATCCTGACTCTATAGTCAGTATGGCAAGAGTCTATCCATCTTATCTCTCGGACTAAGCATGGACATAGACTGTCGGATATTAAACCCTCGAAAGGTTACCGACCCGAACGAGTTGATCAAAGAGGTATACTAATCAAGCTATACCTTACAAATCACTTCTGAAAAGAAAACATAATGCTGCTTATGAATGTTCAAAGTTGACATAAGATATTTATCAAATATCTTAAGTACATAATATATGTTCAAGGTATAAGGCTCAAAATCAAAGAATGCGAAGCATCAAAATCAAAATGAGCAAGAAACTCTATCTAAAACACAGGTGATATCCGTTGTTGTCTACTTTATTCGTTATATCTACTCTAAGTTACATAAGTTTCAGAATCATCAATTCTTACACATTCTGTAACTTAGAATCACGAATCCTACTAATTGAAGATAGTTATGACTGGCCAAGCCCTAGCTATATCTTAATCAAAAGACGACTATTTGGTTAAAATGAATAAATCATCGACCGAATTTTATAATTTAGTTTACCCCAAACCTCATCTTGATTTAGCTAAATCAAGATGAAAAGATTAAGAATTAGACTCCTGATGATGGGGTCTAATCACTTAATCCAAAGGTATAACTAAAGATCTAAGGTTTAGAACCCAAATCTCACAGATTAAGTTAAGGCAAGTTCTAATGATAAATCAATTCATTAGGATAGATCTTTATTCTTAATTCTAGGGTTTAAAGATCAAATAATCATTTAATAAACTAAGAAAATCTATAAACTAAAAAATTCAAGGTTTCACCTATTGAGTAACCCAATTTACTCAATAGATGAATTCTAACCTAAGATCTATTCATAATCCTAGAAATTAAAGCTCTTAATTTCTAAGAGTATCTCTCAAGATACACATCCTAACTAATATTATAAAGACCTAAGGAAAGATCTAAGAATGACTAAGGAAGAAGAAACACTCACTTAAGACTTAGGAATTTTCTTTAAGGGTTAAGATTGAGATTTTTAAATCAAAATCTTATTTAGGCTTTGAACTTAACTAATTTATGCTATAAATCATTATATTTAATTATTTTAATGATTATAAAATAATTTTAGGGCTTTAAGATGCTAAACCCTAAATTTGGGCAAAATGACCATTTTGCCCTTACTTAAGGGTTCAAAAGATCAAATTTTGATCTAGGGCTTAAATTCTGAAATTTTCTTTTGGAAAGTATTTCTTACTGTCTAATGTAAGATTAGACAGCAACTAAATTAATTTTGGGTGATTATAAAGCTATATGAAATCAAATTAGTGAATTTGACTCATAAGAGCAAATTAGTAATTTGGCTAAGTGAAAGTTAAATTTTCTTTCAGATTATTATTGTTTACTGCCTAAGCTTTCCATAAAATCTAAATTTGCTAAATTCTTATAAGTATTGGCCAAGTTATGGCCAATACAAGATTTAGGGTTATAAGGGTAATTAAGGAATCCTTTATTATGGGTTAAAATCCTAACTTTATCAATTAGTGTCCAAATTAAGCAAAATCAGTGGCTATGGTTTACAAATAGTCCACTGATCATAATGACATGTGGTAGGCTCAATTTGAATCTAATTTGACTAAGTTATGACCTAATTAGGGTTAAGAGTGATTAGCGAGTGATTAACATATTACTCACTTAAACACTAATCCAATCTTACAAATGGATTTTAAATGGTTCTAAGAGTCCTCTGAAACTTAAATCGCTCAATTTAGATTATTAGATTTGCTAAAATTCACTAATCAAGATTTAGGGTAATTAAGGGTGATTAGCAAATCTAACCGTTAGATCTAAAATATTTTTACAGATTACTATTAATTAGCTTTTTCTAGTCTAAGTTGATATTTGATTCATTCAATTTAGAGTTCAATTGATCAAGTCATGGTCAATTGAAGTTCTAAGTCTAATTAGGGTAATTAGGGTTAGGACCTAAAAGTGATTAGGCAAGAACTAATCCAAACAGCAAGATGAATACTATCAAATTAATCCTTAAGGTTTTCTAATCACTTTAAGACCTATATTGGGTATATTTGGATCAATCTACACAAAGTTATGAGCTAAATAAGATTTGTAACATTTAATTTAACTTAAATTAAACCCTAGAAATCACTTTGCTAAATACAGGTCCAAATGCAAAATTATTGGCATCAATAAATTCCTCATATTTTTCTGAATCCAATGATATATAATTTTGCTATATTTGGATGTGTATTTTAGGAGTTATTAAGGTTTGAATGTTTGGTATTTAATTAATTAATTAAATACTGTTTTAATATATTAATAACTCTATTTATTATTAATATAGACTTATATTTTTGTTTATAATTAACTGATTATTTATATATATATATATATATATTTAAATACTGTTTATTATTAATATAGGCCTAACCCGACTCTTCGCCTTCTTCTTCCGCTAGAGCCCCGAGGATTCGATGCTTAGGGTTTCCATTTTCGGTGGACTTCGACAGCGACGGAACTCAACTCGCTCATAAATGGATCGGCAGTGACGAGACCTTCACGCCGATGGTTGAATCGAGTTTTATGATGACCTGAGTTGATCACAAACTCTAACCCTAGATGTCCCTGCCCCGGGGTTTAACCTAAACTAACGGTATTGACTTGTAAAATACTAAAATTTCAGTTTCAAATTGTTTATTAATATTTAAATAAATTCTGACTTCAGATTAAAGATCTGACTCCGTCATTGCGTTCACCACCCCAAATTAGCTAGGGGTGAAGTTTTGAACGCATTTGGAAGTCATTAAATTTTCGACGAATATTTTAATATTATTTAAATACCCGAAAATTCGAGTAATTAAATACTCGTCGGATCGAAAATCCGAGTGCGCCGTTGTGTTCAGAAGACCTCAATTAGCTAGGATTGGTTTTTTTTTTTAAATTTTTGAGGTATATTACAATATAAATTTAATAAATGGAAAATTCTAAATTAAATAAATATATATAAATACATATAATATATCTTTCATTATCTAAATCAACAAAACCCTAATCCCTCTTCGCGGCCGACGCACGATACGCACGCAATCCTCTCGGTCCCGAGAGCTGCTCCTTCGGCTCGATGAGGATGACGCGTGCCACTCGCCGCTGCCCTCGCCAATGGGAGGGCTAGCAGAGAGTAAGCTGCCATCCTTATCTCGCTCGCACCCATGCCGATCCCTCTACTTATCAACTCGTTCTCATTCTCTCGGAGGGAGGATCGTCCGAAGGTAAGGCAGTGAAGAGGACAGCAAACCACCTCTTCAAGCCGATCTTGCTTCTCCGTTCGGCGCAGCCTCCCTAGCCGAGTCCTCCATCTTCACTGAGCCTCCATTCATCCGGATGCTCTTCTAGCCGAAACTTCTCCACTCGCCGAAACCATCTCCGGTTCGTCAAGTCTCTTCTAGCCGAGTAAAGAAGCAAGGTACTTTCGTTTTGATTCTTACCCTATGTATATCATGTCCTTTACATAATACTTTTGTTACCAATCAATCCTAATGTTAAATCTTAGACTAATTCATTTGATTCGAATTTTTGGAGCATAATAAGGAGTAATATACTTTGGGTCAGATTTAATCTGAATTTGGAAAATTTATAAAGAGAATCGAATGATTCTTTATTTTGTTCTCATCCATCTTACGATTCCTTGGAAAGGAAAATATATAAGTAAATTGTAAAAATGAATTGTTTGGAGGATTGGATGTGAAATAAAAATGTTAAAATCTTAGTATAAATTCTCATCTCATCATGCAGTGAATCAATAGTTAGTATAATAATTTTTGTACTAGAGATTAATCTATGTAAGAAAGTCATTTAGACTTGTGCAAATTTGCTAAGTTATAAGTTGTACGGGAACTAAATAGATATGAATTTCAAATATCATCATTTCTTGTTCTTCCCTTCCTTCATTTTTGCTTGCATTTGAGGAAAGAAGATACAGTTTTGATGAGCTGTATGCTTCGACCCATTTTACTACCTAGTGAGCCTTAATCTAATATTACAAATTAGTTTAAAATAACTAGTTAGACCATAAACAATTATGTTATAGGAATTAAATTTAACTCAAACTACTTATGGATTTCCTTCAGCAATAAATAAATATATATTAACCTTTTAGTTTAAGAATTGAGAAATTCAGCAAAAATTAAAAATAGTGACAATTTCTTTAAACTATATATTCTAAAGTGAACCTGACACACGAAAATTTTATTATCTAATCACGTAGTAGTTTGTTTATTGAAATATGTTTAGTCTCTCGAGCAAGCATCCTTCCATACATTTACTCTATTGTGATGTGAATACATGCATTTAAGTTACTTTCAGACCTAGAAAATATTGAGTTTTCTATGTGATTAATTAAAAGTTTTTCTACTAATTAAGTTTGGGAGTTATCAAACTTGATATAATGGAATTCTAAACCAACAATTTTGATTGGGGACAAATTTACAGTTCATCGTGTACAAATTTGAATTAGTCTCAAATACCATTTTTTGTTCTTTTGTGATATTTATGCTTTATTGTTAAAATTTGAGGCATAGCTACTTCATACTCATACTTTGTGCTACACATTTTTATTTTTTGCAAATTTTGCTACGATAAACTTTTATATTTAACTTAATTCTGATAAATGAAACTCTCTTCTTTATATTGACTCCATCCTTTGGACATGAATGAAGTGTATTCAAAGTTCAAAGTCAAAAGTTGTACAGTTGATTAAGAAGTGTATTTACTTACATTCACGTGCTATTTTTATTGGGAATAATATTGTTATGAGTTGCTGCTTTAGTCATTTTAAATGTTGTCATATCAATGAAATACATGATGCCTTTATTTTAGAAGTGATAAGATAAGATGCCGCCATCACATTTTACCTTTCTTCCCAAATTGAATGGGTTAAATTGCGTCCATTTAGTTCAAAGGTGATTAAAAGCTGTCACATGTTATATTATGATCATATGCTACCAATTATCTTTAGGATTTAAATACTATCATTTGTATTATGAAATTCGCAAGCTGTCATTCTTTCATAAGGATTTTGTGCTGTTAGTATATATTAGTAGATTGGATGTTGCCAATTATCATATAAGAGCCGAAGGTTGTCAAAAGAACATATGTTGTTATATCTCAATGCCAACTGCCGCTATGTATTTTGAAGGAATAACAAGTGTAGTTATTTATGAAGATGGAACCGATACGATCACCTGGAAATTATATGTTAATAAAATTATATATTGCAGATTTCAATTTACAGGCGGCTGTCATTCATTTTATAAGAATCAAATATTATCATTTAATGCTGCTATAAATTTTATAAAATCAAGCTGCTGTCATGAGATGCAATGCTACCATTAATTAAGATTCCAATGCTGTTATACCATTTGTAAAATACCAAAATTTCAGTCTCAAATTGTTTATTAATATTTAAATAAATTCTGACTTCAGATTAAATATCTGACTCCGTCATTGCGTTCACCACCCCCAAATTATTTAGGGGTGAAATTTTGAACATATTTAAAAGTCATTAAATTTTCGACAAATATTTTAATATTATTTAAATACCTGAAAATTTGAGTAAGTAAATACTCGTCAGATCGAAAATCCGAGTGCGCCGTTGTGTTCAGAAGACCTCAATTAGCTAGGATTTATTTTTATTTTTATTTTTGAGGTATAATTCAATATAAATTTAATAAATGGAAAATTCTAAATTAAATAAAATAGTATATATATATATATATAAATACATATAATATATCCTTCATTTTCTAAATCAACAAAACCCTAAATCCCTCTACACGGCCGACTCCTTCACGCACGCGACACTTGCCCTCTCCATCGCACGACAGCACCTCCCATTCACCTTATCTCCTCTTCAATCCTCCATCTGTCAAGCCGAGACAGTAGGCTCCTCCTCCATCCATATCCTTCGGCTATCACTCTTTATTATGGGAGATCGGCAGATGCGCTATGTTCTCATTTTTCATCAAGCCGAGCCATCCACTGGCCGAGTCCTCCCTCGTCGCCAAGTCTCCTCTAACAAAGAGGTTTCCGAGCCGAACGCCTTCACTCGCCGAACCCTAAGTCCCGCCGACCTCAAGCGAGAGAGAGAGCAAGGTACCTCCATTTTGATTCATAGCATATGTATATAATTTTTCCTTATATAATTTTCCTGTATCAAACCATCCATATTAAAAGTGAATGAATCTACGAAGGATTCATGTACGATCTCCCTATTGTTTTCCATTCAGCGATTTACTAATTAATGCATTCAATCGAATGTTTTACAATTAAGTTAATATTTGTTTGAACCGATCGGGTTCAGTAGAACTCGATCAAACTCCAGGATCTCAGATTAAGTTAGATTCTTTTGAATCTTAACATTTTATGAATTACTTGCACAGTTGCCTTAGAAGAAATTATAATTGGTTCACTTTGAAGTGATATTCATTACATACATAAAGTTTGCAAGAACCATGTATAACTTTTCACATTTATTCAACGTATTTTTTTTAAAGTATCTTACACTTTTCATAATGAGATTTTACAATAGCATCTCATCTCTTCAATGCTAGAAATTATGAGCTGTTGATTATTCAAAAGCCACCCTATTGAATAGCTTTTTTAGAACAATTTTCTAAACAAGTTCTTAATTCAATCAAAATATGCCATTTGTCTTGCTTTCATTTTACAAGTAATGCATCAATCATGGTATAAACTAATAGTTTTGTTAATTTAAATTGTAATATCATCTTGTTAGTAATTAACTGTAATTATGGTTTAACTTGTATAAATAGACAACAATCAAAATAACTAAAGTTTGATGTACTGGATACATCTCATTATTTGGGTATAATTCTTTTCATTTTGTTATCATGATTGCCAGTTCTCGATAATGTTTAATCCTCCTTGTTGTATAATTCTTAGTTGTAAGTGCTTTAAAAAAAAATTGATAAAATTAAGAGAAATAATTGCTAGTCTGCACTTAAATATTTTATGAGTTGCACTCATGTTTTGTACTATTCTAGTCACATGGTTTTGCAATATTGTTTGACATTTGAAATATACACATTTGGAATATGTGGCAATGTTTGTTCAGTTAGTGCCCTTGCCTAGCTGGATTGCAGGTGATGATTATCATCCATTTCACTTTGTCTCATTTAAAAGCACTTTAATGTTAATTGTTGGAAGGATGGTTTCTCTTACTTTTAATCTTCCTCTATTATTTCTTAGTGATGACTAACTATGCAAAGATACTAGCTCCTAATTCTTTTCCATTAAGTAATGATGTCATGAATAAGATAGTAAATGCTGAAATTCAATGCTGCCATATCTCGAATGAGGTGTTTCTATTTCTGTTATGGATCCACTTACTGTCATGTATCAAATAAAATTCAACATTGCTATTAATTGTGAATAAAAACATAAGTTGCCAACAATTGTATGAAAGAATGAATGCTGTTATCTACTTTGCATAGGATTATATGTTGTCATCAATATGTAGAGGGATTAAATATTTTTATTTCATTGTAAGGTAAGGATAGTTGTTCTCGTACATTTAAGTAAGAGTCGCATGCTATCATTTAATGAATTCGAGATGAATGGAATATTAAAATAAATGTTATAATTGTTTTTCTTAGCATCATATGCTATTATGTAATAATGTTGAGATATAAATTGTTGTCATTAATCTTAAATAGAACTATATGTTGCCATATCTCAAATAAAATCAAATGCTGCAATATATTCTATAGGATCTAAATGTCGTCATCTAAAGAAATGAGAGAAGAAGTATTTGTCAATTATTTCATTATGAATCAAATGCTACTAGACAAGTTGATGAAATTAAGTGCTATCATTTCTTTAAATTGAGATCATCATGCTATCCATTCCTTATAGTCTCATTTCTTGTTAAAAGATTATAGGATCATTAATGCTGTCATTTGCTTTGTAAGATATAAATGCTGCCAAGTAATTTAGGAACTCCAAATGCTGCCATTTATCCTAATGTGAGTTAAGTACTATCATAAGTAATATACTGCATATGTATTGGTCTTCATATGAGTTGTGAAATGCTGAATTCATTCTTCTATACCATACAATATAAGATAATTGCTGCCATTCTTTATAGAATCACATGTTGCCTCTTTTTCTAAATGAGATCAATAAGATCGTATTAGATAAAATGTCACTGTTTCTTTATTAGAATCATATGCTGTCTTTCATTTAAAGTGAAATCGAAAGTTTTCTCTAATTAAAAAAAATCACATGATCAAATACTGTCAGTTGTCTTATTAAAACCATATGTGATCAAATAAATATATGAAAGAATCATGGAATATTGTCATTTAATTCTGTTCCTTATATTACTTGTATTAAATTAACTCCTTTTATTAAATGCATTTAAAGAATCAAATGATGTTTTAAGAATTCAATTAAAACCCTACTTGTTTCATTTATATTTAAATGTTAACTTTAATGATGTTATTCTTTGCAGGTCAAGTTGTAAATTAGTATCAAGAGAAATGATGCGCTAAATGCAGAAGTTAATGCATCCTTTATAGACTGAAATGCAGTTTCACATTCTTCTGACCAAACAAATGGAACTGCCTTCTGGGTTAATTTCGTAAGTGGCGCGGCAAGCTGGGAGAAGCCTTTAACAAACTTTCTGTAGTATCCGGCTAAACCCAGAAAACTACGAATTTCAGTAACTGTCTTGGGCTGAACCCAATCTTGAATAGCACTAATCTTGCTCTGGTCTACTTGAATTCCACGAGCATCAATCACATGGCCAAGAAATGATATATAATTCAACCAGAATTCACATTTTGAGAACTTAGCATATAACTCATGCTCTCTAAGCTTCTCCAGAACCATTCTCAAATGTTCCTCATGATCTTTTACTGTCTTTGAGTAAATTAAAATATCATCAATAAAAACTATAACAAATTTATCTAGATAAGGTTTCAGAACTCTCTGCATTAAATCCATGAACAGAGATGGGGCATTAGTGAGACCAAATGACATTACAAGAAACTCATAATATTCATATCGCGTTCTGAACACTGTCTTCTCTACATTTGAATCCTTTACCTTCACTTGATGATACCCTGATCTTAAATCAATTTTAGAGAACACTACAGCACTGGCAAGCTGATCGAACAGGTCATCAATACGGGGAAGTGGGTATCTATTTTTAATGGTGACTTTATTCAGCTCTATGTAGTTTATGCACATTCTCATAGACCCATCTTTCTTCTTTACAAATAGTACCGGAGCTCCCCACGGAGACATACTAGGTTTAATAAACCTTTTATTTAACAATTCTTGCAATTAATCATTTAACTCTTGCAGTTCTTTCGGGGCCATTCTATATGGTGCTTTTGATAGAGGTTGTGTCCCCGAAACTATATTTATTTCAAATTCTATTTCTCTGGTTGGTGGTAAACCAGGCAGATCCTCAGGAAAAACATCTTCAAAATCCTTAACAACTTTTATTTTAGAAATTGGGATTACTTCTTTGCTATTGCCCATCATCACCATCAGAATACAACTACAGCCTTTGCACACCATCTTCTCTGCTTGGATTGCGTTGATTAAGGAGCTACTAATGCTGAACTTCCCAATAAACGTTGCTAAAGCTCCTGGAGTTTGCAAGATAACCTTCTTCTTTTGACAGTTTATAGTAGCATTATGCATACTAAGCCAATTCATGCCTAGTATAATATTGAAATTTACTATAGGTAGCATAATCAACTTGGCTTAGAAGGTATGGTTATTAATTGGTACTTGAACATCACAAAATTTGTTTGCACTAAGTTGGGCTCCAGATGGAAGTCCAACACTTAAGATCTTCGCAAGTTTATAGTATGGTAGTTCTAATCTCTTAGCAAAATTTTCAGAGTAAATGAATGACTAGCCCCAGTATCAAATAATATACTGCAGGGCTCATCTTTAAAGTATAGGGTGCCTAAATAAAAATATAGCCTTTAGGAAGTTCTAATTTCAGTAAGAAAAGCAAAAGTTGCAAATTGTACCTGAGACTACGTTGTTGTCTTCTGCTGCTTCTACAGGAGTGAGATTGTACACTCTTGCCTTCCCAGCAGGTCTGCTGTCAGATGTCTGAGCTGTTGATTGGTTTGGGTTTGAAGGCTTTGCAGCATATTGAACCTTTACAAGGGTTCGCTCTTGAGCAGGAGGTGGCATAAGAGTCATCTGAGGCTCTCTGGAATTGATGGGAGTGGCACGGAATATTTTATTCGTACGATTCCGTTCAATAGTTACTCCATCAATGGTTTTATTTGATCGACAATCCCGATACACATGACCTTGCCTTCCACAAGTGAAACACACTCTGCGGAAATGGTAACATTTTCCATAAGGATGTGGCCTATTACAGGCGGCAGTTTGGCTTGATGTTTCAGTGGTCTCCATCTGATATACCCTTCCTTGGTTTGTTCGTTGCTGCTTGAAGTTCTGAGGGTATTTGTTCATGTTGAAAGCCTTTCTCTTCATGTCCTTGACTGATTGATGATGCTCCACAACTCGCGCTGTCTCAATCAATTTCTCAAACTGGGTGTGTTGTAGGGGAATTACGTGATCTTTAATGGATTCTCAAAGTCCATTCTCAAATCTAAAACATCTATCTGCTTCAGTAGGAACCAAGTGAGGTGAAAATCGAATAAGCTTCCAAAATTTTGAAGTATATTCAGCTACTGGTCGATTTCCTTGGGTTAATCTCAATAATGATTCGCCAATGATGTTCTTAATGGATGGTGGAATAAATGATTCCTTAAACGTTTGAACAAACCAGCTCCATTCTATTTCATCCAATTCAAATTCCTCAAAATGCGTATTCCTTTCTTGCTCCCACCAATGTTCTGCTTCTCCTTGCAGAAGGTGAGTGGCTAATCTTACAGATTGGTTGCTTGAACAACCCAAGCTAGTGATATTTTTTTCTACTATCTTCAGCCATGCCAGAGTGTCCATTGGTGATTCAGATCCTTCAAAGGTAAGAGGCCTTAGTCTTAGGAAACTGTGAAGTATCCCATCTGCGGACTGTCGAAAGGTATTGGAAACTTGAGGGGCGGGAGATGCTGAAGAAGTCCTGGCATTAGTGGCGGGTATTACAGATACTAACTTTTGAATAGCTAGAGCCTGCTGATTTTGATTCTCTAGCATTGCAGTAACCATATTTCTCAGAGTGGTTATTTCATCCATAGTATTAGAAGCGGCCACGGTATTGTTTGGAGCGTTGCTTACATACGGTTGAGGGTTGAGTGGAGTGTTGTTTGGAGATGTAGCAGGATTCATTTTCCTGAAATCAAAATAACTATCTTGAGTCTTTCGTTAAAATAAGATATAAAATAACTACTACTTTTCTCATTTATTTGAAGTTTATTAAAATAACAGGATACATCATCATAGATTATGTAACTATTCCCATCCTATATATTCCTTTATAAATGCGACACGAAAGTCTTCATAAGTTAGTTCTCGTCCTTCCTCTTGAGCTTTCTGGAAAAGGTTCCCATAGGAGTTGGTCCACCATTTCTTTGCTCGACCTCGTAGGAGATATAATACTACTTCTAATTGAATACTATTTGGCCATTCCATCACACCAAATATGTGATCAACCCTTGCTAGCCATTCTCTAGCTAGTACGGGAAAATCAAGGCCTTTATAGATGCCTTCCATAAGTAGTCTATCCAAAACTTGTGACCCTTGAGCTGAGACACCTGCTATAGTCCTTCCTTGTTTCTTTCCTAGCTTGTCTTCATATTTCCATATGACCTCGAATTTCTTCAAGTATGTCATGAATGCCATTTCTAGATGATCTTTTTATTCCTATAATTATAATCATTCTACTTAGACTTATTGAGCATATATATATACATAATTTGATGTTTATGGTTTATCATCTTTTATAGTTATTTAATAACTTAACTTATTCTGAGTTATACTCATAATGTGATGGATGTTAATTCAAGTATTCATTTAGTGATCAAGTGGCAGAAGAATAATCCATTAGGTAGAGAGGAATACAAATTCCAATCTGACATCTTATGGAATTCTCTGATACCAACTGTGGCGGCTCTGCCCCGCCGTAGTCCTGTTAACTCTTAAGTTAACATGATTACGATGGAGGGGTCACCAGATGACAAGGTCCCCACTTAGAATTGGATTAGACACATATTCTAATCCAACTTAAATAAGGACTTTGCCATTCATCCCAACGTATTATCACTAAATGACTATACATGAACTCAGAGTGCGGAAGCAATAAAAATATAACATCCATCCATACAGTATAAATACAACAATACAGAATAATTAAAGAGCTGAAAAGAAAAGTTAAACCTGTGTTATTACAATAATTTAAAATAGTTTAATGAGAACTGAAAAGAACTCTCAATCTCACTGAAAGAAAGAAAGCTAAAGCTATAAATCTTCAGGAACGGGCTCCTCCTCCAATGGAAAGCTCTCCACTGGATCAGCTTCTCCAACAAACTCAGAACCTACCATTATCAGTTTCATAATAGTAGGGCCCCAGCCAACAAAAGAAAAATTGGTTAGACTATTGTCTAAGCACATTTTAGGGTAAACAATTTTATTAAGTTACTTGAATATCACCATAAACCAGTACTAAAGCAAAAAGGTGCAGAAAATATATAAAAGAACAGTAATAAGTTATAAACTACATTTTATAACTAAGCAAATAGGAAGTAAGCACATACCTCCTCCGAACAACTGCAACAAAGACAGGTAAGAAAAAAAAAGACTAAACAAAACTGTAAAGAAAATATAACCTAAACATGCTTATGATCAAACAGATTATGTTAGGTAACATACAGAAATTGAACAGTCTAAAACTAAAAACAACTAACATCCTATGTGAGCATATGAAAACAGTAAGTAAAACTAGCATCCTATATAGAAATAAGTGCAGGAAAACTATAAGTAAAACAGTGCTGAAATGCAAAATATGCAAGGTAAAACAGTAACTGAAAACTGAAAACTGCAGTGACTGTCCAAGCCACTCAACTGAAAACATACTCAGCAAATCTTAGCCTGATGGGCTAAGAAAGAAGCTCTAAACTGAGTATCACTGAAAACTCTTAGCCTGATGAGCTAAGACAGATCCGAATGTAAGTGTACTTGAATTAGTATAAACATATCATAATCATGACTCTATAGTCAATATGGTAAGAGTCTATCCATCCTATCTCTCGGACTAGGCATGGCCATAGACTGTCGGACATTAAACCCTCGAAAGGTTGCCGACCCGAACGAGTTGATCGAAGAGGTATGCTAATCAAGCTACACCTTACAAATCACTTCTGAAAAGAAAATATAATGCTGCTTATGAATGTTCAAAGTTGACATAAGATATTTATCAAATATTTTAAGTACATAATATATGTTCATGGTATAAGGCTCAAAATCAAGGAATGCGAAGCATCAAAATCAAAATGAGCAAGAAACTCTATCTAAAATACAGGTGATATCCATTGTTGTCTACTTTATTCATTCTATCTACTCTAAATTACATAAGTTTCAGAATCATCAATTTTTACACATTCTGTAACTTAGAATCACGAATCCTACTAGTTGAAGATAGTTAGGACTGGCCAAGCCCTAGCTATATCTTAATCAAAAAAGGACTATTTTGTTAAAATGAATAAATCATCGACCTAATTTTATAATTTAATTTACCCCAAACCTCATCTTGATTTAGCCAAATCAAGATGAAAAGATTAAGAATTAGACTCCAGATGATGGGGTCTAATCACTTAATCCAAAGGTATAACTAAAGATCTAAGGTTTAGAATCCAAATCTCACATATTAAGTTAAGGCAAGTCCTAATGATAAATCAATTCATTAGGATAGATCTCTATTCTTAATTCTAGGGTTTAAAGATCAAATAATTATTTAATAAACTAAGAAAATCTATAAACTAGAAAACTTAAGGTTTCACCTATTGAGTAACCCAATTTACTCAATAGATGAATTCTAACCTAAGATCTATTCTTAATCCTAAGAATTAAAGCTCTTAATTTCTAAGAGTATCTCTCAAGATACACATCCTAACTAATGTTATAAAGACCTAAGGAAAGATCTAAGAATGATTAAGGAAGGAGAAACACTCACTTAAGACTTAAGAATTTTCTTTAAGGGTTAAGTTTGAGATTTTAAAATCAAAATCTTATTTAAGCTTTGAACTTAACTAATTTCTGCTATAAATCATTATATTTACTGATTTTAATGATTACAAAATGATTTTAGGGCTTTAAGATGCTAAACCCTAAATTTGGGCAAAATGACCATTTTGCCCTTACTTAAGGGTTCAAAAGATCAAATTTTGATCTAAGGCTTAAATTATAAAATTTTCTTTTGGAAAGTATTTCTTACTGTCTAATGTAAGATTAAACAGCAACTAAATTAATTTTGGGTGATTATAAAGCCATATGAAGTCAAATTAGTTAATTTGACTCATAAGGGAAAATTAGTAATTTGGCTAAGTAAAAGTTAAATTTTCTTTCAGATTATTGTTGTTTGCTACCTAAGCTTTCCATAAAATCTAAATTTGCTAAATTCTGATAAGTATTGGCCAAGTTATGACCAATACAAGATTTAAGGTTATAAGGGTAATTAAGGAATCCTTAATTATGGGTCAAAATCCTAACTTTGTCAATTAGTGTCCAAATTAAGCAAAATCAGTGGCTATGGTTTACAAATAGTCCACTAATCATAATGACATGTGGTAGGCTCAATTTGAATCTAATTTGACTAAGTTATGACCTAATTAGGGTTAAAAGTGATTAGCGAGTGATTAACAGAATTAATCACTTAAACACTAATCCAATCTTACAGATGGATTTTAAATGGTTCTAAGAGTCCTCTGAAACTTAAATCACTCAATTTGGATTATTAGATTTGCTAAAATTCACTAATCAAGATTTAGGGTAATTAAGGGTGATTAGAAAATCTAACCATTAGATCTAACATATTTTTACAGATTACTGTTAATTAGGTTTTTTTAGTCTAAATCAAAATTTGATTCATTCAATTTGGAGCTTATTGATCAAGTCGTGGTCAATTGAAGTTCTAGGTCTAATTAGGGTAATTAGGGTTAGTACCTAAAAGTGATTAGGCAAGAACTAATCCAAACAGTAAGATAAATACTATTAAATTAATCCTTAGGATTTTTTGATCACTTTAAGACCTATATTGGGTATATTTGGATCAATCTACACAAAGTTATGAGCTAAATAAGATTTGTGACATTTAATTTAACTTAAATTAAACCCTAGAAATCACTTTGCTAAATACAAGTCCAAATGCAAAATTATTGGCATCAATAAATTCCTCATATTTTTCTGAATCCAATGGTATATAATTTTGCTATATTTGGATGTGTATTTTAGGAGTTATTAAGATTTGAATGTTTGGTATTTAATTAATTAATTAAATACTGTTTTAATATATTAATAACTCTGTTTATTATTAATATAGACTTATATTTTCATTTATAATTAATTAATTATTTATATATATATATATAAATATATATATATATATATATATATATATATATATATATATTTAATTCTGCAGGACACGCGGCAGGCTGCGATTGGTTGGGACAGACACGTGGGGCCCACCTCTGTCTGGATTTGGATCGACTAACGCGGCTGGTCGTCTGTGGGTCCCACCACAGACGCGGAGCCGCTGGATGCACGCCACGCGTCACTCGGATGCCCGAATCCCGAATGATCGGGTTGGGCCCGACTCAACCCGGCCTGACCCGACTCTTCGCCTTCTTCTTCCGCCAGAGCCCCGAGGATTCGACGCTTAGGGTTTCCATTTCTGGTGGACTTCGACGGCGACGAAACTTAACTGCTCAGAAATGGATCGGCAGTGACGAGACCTTCACGCCGATGGTTGAATCGAGTTCTATGATGACCTGAGTTGATCACAAACTCTAACCCTAGATGTCCCTGCCCCGGGGTTTAACCTAAACTAACGGTATTGACTGTAGACAAAATGTGGATTCAGGATGATTCGCAAATTCTATGCCCAATCGATACCGCACAATCATTAATCCATACATTGAAATAGCATTTCGAACTCATGCGATTGAGAATATTGTTGAAATAAGAAGGATCGGGAGGTACCTCAATGAATGGTGAAGAAACGATCGAAACTTTATCGCCAGATTCCGGGTTTTAGGTTTGAAATCGAGCTAATCAAGAGATCTAATGGTCTTATATGAGGCTTTAGGCGGTGGATGGAAGCAGTGGGGAGCGTTGGGGCGCACCTGTCGTGTATTAGGGCGACGCGCGATACAGCATTGGACACGCGCTGGCTGCGCGAGGAAAAAGCACGTGGGCCGTTCGATCTTTCGATCGAATGGCTCACAGGAGCCGTTAGATGGGACAGCCGCAAAAGATAATTAAGGAACGGTGCTAACTTGATTCAAACGGCGCAGTTAAATTTAAATAATTAATTATTTATTTAGTTTAAATTATACATATTTAATTAATCAAATTTACCTATTAAATGCATCCCAAAAATTTCCAATAAATCACTCTTAGCTAATTGAAGGGTGAGGAACGCAATGGCGCACTCGGATTTTCGTTTCGACGAGTATTTATTTATTTGATTATTTGGGGTATTTAATTATTATTAAAATATTCGACAAAATTCCAACGTCTTCCAAATGCCTCCAAAATTTCACCCCTAGCTAATTTGGATGTTCTGAACGCAATGGCAAACTCAGATTTTCAATCTGAGGTCTAGATAAAAAGTCAATTTTTCTAGGGTTTGGAATTTTTTAAAATTCCTGATTTGACTTTGTTAACTTTTGGTTTGACCTAGATTTCAGAGATGAGTTCTAAACTACTTAATTAGTGACTTAGAACCTTAATTAAGACTTTGATTAATCTTAATTAAGCCAGGTAACAACCTAGGTTGTTACACCATATCCATCTAACCATAATCCTTGGCTCCGCTGTTTTTCCTTCGAAGAAGAAACGATCCAAACCGTTTGTTTGTCGATTCAGCTTCCTCTTCTGAATCGGCGTGGTCCGACCGTGGGGCTGAATCTTCGAGTCGAGGGACCCGAGGTGACACATGAATCCAGTGAAAGGATGTCGCGTGTCCAGACAGCGTGCACTTCAGTGCCGCTGTCAGCCGTTATAACCGGGAATCCGTACCCTATTTTTCTGTGCCATATCATTTAATTTTTCTTGATTTCTGTGTTGCTGACTTCTGATAATTAAATGATTAAGTAATGAATGATTTGCATTTAATTAATGTTAACTAATACATATTTTTATTTCAATCATAACTTTAAATATACTTAACCAAATTATATGATGTTATATACCATTTTGACCACAAAAATGAATAGATTAATAATGTATGATTTAATTTTTATTTTGATGAATATTTTAGTTAGTCGATATTTAAGATTAATTAATTAATTATAAATTAATTTTATCATTTCATGTGACTTGATTTGATCATTTAATGTCCAAATTAAATGATTAAATAGTTCATTTTACTTATAAAAATATGAGGAATATTAATATAAAATCAAATTTAACATTTGAACCATAATTTTCTTAATCACTTTTAAACCTTAATTAGGAGTCCCGGAAACCCTAAATTTTAAACGTTGTCCAAAATTGACCTATTTAGTATCATTTTTCTCCTTTTGATATAAGAATTTCAAATATTTGTATATCATTTCTATTGGATAACAAATTGTGATTTTAGATTTTTGACTCTTAATTAGTGTTATTATAATAAATCATAATTTCTTAGATAGTATATTTTAGGTTTTATAAAACCCTAAGATAGCTAATATGCCACATTTATTATTTTTCATGTCAAATTAGATTACTTATGTTGAGCTTAGTTCTCATTATTCTAGATATGTGAATTAATTTTAAATTGCTTGATTCACCTTTCAACTCTAAGGTAGAAACTCTAAGATTGATTTAAACATGAATTATAGTTGATCTTTAGATCTATTTGTTGCATCCATTAAGAGTAGTTAGCCTTAATACCTTTGTAATTATAAATTATTGAATCAACTAGAACTAACTTTTAGTGAATAGATTAGAGCCTAGTTTATTCATACTAATCCTTAAAGTCTTCTCTTGAATCCTTTAAGAGTTAGTAATAGGAACCCTAATTCATTTAGGGTAGTTTAGGAATTATATTAATTTTCTTTAAGCTTTAACTGTTAGAATATTTAGAACTAGTAGTTCTTAAATCCCAATATTTATTTACTTTAAACCTTTCAATTTATTATAACCTAGCTAGATTAGTATTTAAACGAACAGATTCTGACTCAGGACAGTTCAAACTTGTAAGGTGTAACAGCCCAAGTTGTTACTTTAGATATTTAGGATTAATCCTAAGTCTTAAACACAATTAAAATGTGCTAAGTAGGTCAATAAAGTCAATCTCCTAAACCTAGCCATAATCAGGAGTCAATTTGGATTAAATCCTAATTTCTAGAAATCTGGAAAGTCTAGCAATTAACTATTTAAATTGACCTTCGATCGGAAAACGAACACTACCATTGCATTCCTTGACCCCAAATTAGCTTGGGGTGAAGTTTTCGTATCAATCGGAAGTTGTCAAATTTCAACAAATATTTTAATAATAAAAATACCCCGGAAATCGAGGTATCAAAATACTCGTCAGATTGAAAATCCGACTGTGCCATTGAATTCATTGACCCCAAATTAGCTAGGAAAAACATGTTCAAAATTTTATTTTCTGAAAAATGTTTAAAAAAAAAATATTTAATTAATTAATTAAATAATTATTAACTAATTAATTAACGGCGCCGTACGACGCCGTTAACTCCAGTTAACGACGCCGTCAAATCATACGGATCAATCCGGACCGTCCGATCGCGCGCGGTTCCAACGGCCCTCGGTCGCGATCCGCGTAGCGCGGTCTGGCGCGATCCGGACCGTTCGATCGCGCGCGGATCCGACGGCCCTCGGCCGCGATCCGCGTCGCGCGGTCTGGCGCGATCCGGACCGTCCGCGATCGCGCAGATCCGACGGTCCGGAGGCATCGTCCTCGCCCTCTCCGCCCGCGTGACCAGCGGTGGTCCGTCTCGTTTTCTGGCCAATCCGGCCAAATCCAGACCTCTGCGAGGTCGCCGTCCGGTCTATAAGGCCTCGGACTACCCTTAGGCTCCGAGTTTACACCGATCGGAGCTCGGATCGAGCCGGAATCAAGCCCTGAAGTCAGCCCTATTTTTCCGCCGAAACCTTCGCCGATCCGAACTTCAGGTACCCCGATCTCCCTCGTTTACCGTCCGATCATTGCAAAAATTGTAGGATAGGTACATCAACATGTCCTCTTCACATACACCGTTCCGATCGGGCTAAATCCCACCCGATCGGGGGCACCAGGTCCCCGAAGTGGGCTGGGTTCGGTCCGCCGAACCCCCGAAAGGCGAAGCGTCGCGCTTCCGGGCTGGGCTGGGTCGACCCGAGCCCAACCCGCCCGGTCCGGGTCCGCGTCAGCCGCGGGTGGGGCCCACCAGGCCACGTGGTAGCCTAAGGGCCCGCCACGTGTCACGTGGGGCCCACGGCCCGAGCCCGTGCGGCTCTGCGCATCCCCTGTGGGGCCCACAACGCCACGTCGCAAGTGGGACCCACTGTCCAGTCACCCGAGCTGACTCAGCCCCGGTGGAGCCCACTGCGCCACTTGGCAGCCTCTAGCAGTGCCACATGTCAGGTGGGACCCATGCCCAGTCACCCGAGCTAAGTCAGCAGCCCGTGGGACCCACAGTGCCACGTGGCAGCCTCTGGCAGTGCCACGTGTCAGGTGGGCCCATTACCCCCGTCACCCGAGCTCAGTCAGCAGCCCGTGGGACCCACAGTGCCACGTGGCAGCCTCTGGCAGTGCCACGTGTCAGGTGGGCCCACTGCCCCGTCACCCGAGCTGAGTCAGCAGCCCGTGGGACCTACAGTGCCACATGGCAACCTCTAGCAGTGCCACGTGTCAGGTGGGCCCACTGTCCAGTCAGCCGAGCTGAATCAGCAACCTGTGGAGCCCACAGTGCCACGTGGCAGCCTCTGGAAGTGCCACGTGTCAGTGGGGCCCACTGTCAGTTAATTAGAAATTAATTAAATTACTGTTAGTGTTAATTAATTATCATTAGTCATAATTAATTACAGTTAGTGTTAATTAACCCATGATTAGTATTAATTACTTTTGAACAGTAACTTTATTTAATTAAAAATAATTAGAGGATTAATTAATATTAATTAACTATTAATTTAATCCTAAATAGTAATTAGGATAATTAATTACTTTTGAACAGTAAAACCTAATTAATCATATTTAATTTAATATTAATAGATAATTAAGATTAATTAAAAAGTGATTAGCACTAATTACTTTGTTACAGTAAATTAATTAATTAATTAATATCAATTAATAATTAATTAAAAATTAGAAATATTACATTTAAACTTTAGGAATGAATAGTAAAATAATTCAATTTGAATAAATGAATAGTAAAATAATTCAAATTGTATTTTTGAATAGTAAAACTAAAAGTTTAATAACTTTTTCTAGGATGATCCAAACATAGCCAATATGGGTCTTAAAATACTCAGAAAAATATTTAGGATCAAATGGCATAATGTAAAATTTCGTTTCGGGGTACGCATAACGAGGTAGCGTTTTGGGGCATCTTTAAGACCCCATAACTTTTTACCCGATTACCGAAACATAGTCAATATGGGTCTTAAAATGCTCAGGAGAGCGGCCCCATCACCGTGGTAGTATTAGTTTTCCTATTTGAACATCAGGACAAAAAGTCAACTCTAGAATTTATAGTTGACTTTAGTGAAAATTGACCAAAATGCCATTGGACTTCAAATGGCCATACCTTGGTCAATTTAACTCCAAATCCAAAAATTCAAGAAGCTGCCTAGTTTAGAATTTCAATGTCATCATTTTCACATAAATAATATTTAGGATTTGAACCCTAAAATTTAGAAAATGACCAAAATACCCCTAACCTTATTTTAGCCATAATTCGGTCGTTTCTCGTCCATATTGGACGTACTTACTATCTATCTTTAAGTTAGACAGTAAGGAATTAGTTGCAGAAGAGAAAACTCAGTTTGGACCCTTAAATCAAAAGTTGACTTTTGACCCTTAAAGTAGGGGCAAAATAGTCATTTTACATTAAAATTGGAGATTACTCAACCTTAGCCCTTAATTAAAATCTTAGAATACTAGGATTAATAATGTAATCATATTAGTACCATATAAGTAAATAAAACAAGTCATTAAATTGAATTCCAATAATTTTTCTTAAGTCTTAAGCATCCCACCTTAAGGACCTTTCCTGAGACTAGGACTAGATCATAGGTTAGTATTCATTCATTAGGTAAATTAGGTTACCCTATGGGTGAAACCTTGGTTTTAGTAGTTTCTAGATATTATTTTGTTTTACAACCCATTCTGATTAGTTTATCTTTTAACTTTAGATTTAAGATAGGAGATTCATCCTATTAAGTTTGATTACTTAATAGGATCTGCCTTAACTAGTAGATCACTTATAGTATAAAACCTAGAACTTAGGTCTTATCCAGTTTGGATTATGTAATTAAACCTAAGATCTCGTAGTATTTAATCCATAATCTATAGGTGTAAAAGATCTTGATCCAATCTTAGTTAGAACGTCTAAATTCACAAAATTAGGATATATGATTTATTTGTTTAATTCGTAGTCATCTATCTGATTGAACTAGATTGGAAACTGATTAGTTCCAATCCTTTTTTAACTTATAAGGATGAATTTCTGAGTTACACTCGATAGTAGGAAAACGGTGATCCTGAACTTGTGTAACTTGGGATAGTTAGCTGGTTAAGTAGAAAACAAATGATATCACAATGTTTAGTCGAGTCTCTTGCTTACTTGTTATTTGTTGCTACGCATACCTTGTATTTTGTGCCTTATATTTTCTTTGAACATATCATATAAGACATTTGATGCATAAATAAAATGTTAGGAAATTATGGAGATTCCTTAGATTCCTTATGAAAATATTAAAGTAAATAAGTGAAATGATAATAAAGTGATGTGATTGAGCTGCCTCTCAGTGGTTTTCTTTTGATCAGACCGAATGTTGCCCTAGTCGTATCGTGCTAGGAGTTTCCCTAGTCGTACTGTGCTAGGATATTTCGGTATGATAGTTGGTGACCTAACCGTATCGAGCTAAGAGTAGCCCTAGTCGTATCGTGTTATGGCCATATATGTGACTGTTGTTGGCTTAGTCGTATCGAGCTAGGAGTAGCCCTAGTCGTATCGTGCTAAGATCTTCAGTTTCTTTTGGTGAGCTAGTGTAGCTCTTTTCTGTATGGCAGTTGATGTATTATAGTTTTATATGCAGTTGTGGTTGTTTTAGTATATTCTTTTTTTTCAGTCAGCTATTTCTTTATACTGCTTTATATATATTTAGGATGTTAGACTCTTGCTGCTATATGTATATATCACTACTGAGTTATTCATTTTTTAATTGGCATATTATTTTTATTGATCATCAGCATGTTTAGGATGTAGAATTTTTCTTCCAGTATTATTCAGTTATATTTACACTCATATGCCTTTCCTTGATTACTTGTTATGTGAGGCATGCTTCAGCCTCTTTTCTTTGCCTTGTTTATACTATAGAGCATAGTCTATAGTTTGCCTTTTTAATTGTGTTGCTTACTGCTCCTGTATTTACACATCATGCTTAGAAGTAAATGGTAAAATGGTGATATTATATAATCTTATTAAAAATTCAGCTTAAAATGTACTTAGACAATTGTCTAACTAGATTTTCTCTTTTTTGGTTGGGGCCCTACATTGTAAAACTGACAATGTCAGGCTTAGAGCAGTTTGAGGAGCCTGCACCCAAGGAGGAGCCTTACTTAGAGGAGGCACAGCAGTTGGGGCTAGAAGATATCTAGTCATTTACTGCCTGTGAGGATGAGTGGATTTTGAACATTTATTTTGTTAAACTTTAATTAATGTAATAATACAGGTACCTGTGACTGTGTGTTCAGATTTCACTATGCTACTTTTCTGAGTTGTATTTCTCTTCTTATATACATTATGATGCTTGGATGTCACTCACTTATCATTTCCGCACTCTGTATTTTACTTATATAGTGACTGCTTGATTGATTCTGAGTTGACCTTTCCCTAATCAGGTGGATTGTGGAGTTTATCCTAATCCAATGGTAAGTGAGGGGTTAACCAGAGTGACGCTCCACCCTTAATCTAGACCTATTGAGGGTTAAGGGTGAGGGTCGCCACATAAGGTTCTTTTCAACTATTTTTATCTAATTGACTGTATCCATTGCAGATATAGTCCCATTGAATACTGGGGTTCTTAATCTAATGAAACTATGTAATAGTCTATCAGTAGTTTGTTGATATTGTTGAGAAGGGAGATTAGATGTTGGGTTAACTGATTCATGAGAGGGGTTGTTCTGTATAGCCAATAGCCTTTCTATTTTCTCTGCCTGCTTGGCATTAGTTTCCACTAATGTTTTGACAGTTTCTAATAATGCACTGATCTCGGATGATTGACTGCTTGTCGCAGCAAGAGCTGATGAAGATTGACCGGGGTTCATTATTATACCTGTATTTTAATAATAACATTCTATTTAGAAGAATGAAAGGGTATTTTATTCAATTATTCCGATCATATAATATTAGGAAATAGTTCTATGTTAATTTGTTCTTAGAGTTCTTACTGAGTTTAAGTTTCTTTGTGTTCTTACTTTAAGTGTTTTATTCCTGCTATTCTCAATATTGGATGATAAAAATATGGATGTTTATTCTTGTATTCATTTAGTGATTGTAAGACAGAAGAACTATCCATTAGATAGATAGGAATACAAATTCCAATCTGACACTTTATGGAGTTCTCTGATACCAACTGTGGTGGCCACTCCTTCTAATCACAAGGCTTAAGGGTGGTCGTCATTAAGCACACCTTATACTTAACATTAGGTTGGAATTTAAGACTCTAATTCAATCTTAAGAAAAAGAGGTGCTTTTCTAAATAAGGTAAAGATTAACAATCACTTAATGAGTATCAGAGTGCGGAAGAAAAGTAGCAACTAAAGTAAACATCCGTACTATAAAATAAAGACATCCAACTCGGAATATATATACAATGCAGGAAAGTAAAGTGCAAATAGTGCTGTATTATTATAAACGTTTAAAGTTTAAAAGCTGAAATGAAAAGAGTCTCTCATCCTCACAATATAAAAGTAAAGTAAGCTAGTATGACTAAGGTCCCTCAGTAGTCTGGACCTCCTCCTAGATCTGCTCATCTGTAGGCTCTATCTCCTCAAAAAACTCAGAATCTACCATTATCAGTTTCATAATGGTAGGGCCCCAGCCAACAAAATAAAAATTTTATTAGACAAAATATCTAAATACATTTTAAGGTAATGAATTTTTAATGTATTTTAATGTCACAACTAAAATTAAGCATAATATAGCGGTAAAGCACAAAGAAAGGAAAAATAAGTATTGAGGTAGAAACATACCTCAACTCAGGCTGCAAAATAATATAAGTAAAGTACAAGGTAATTCTACTAAGTACAAAGAAAAGTCCTAAGGAATATGATCAAACTAACATGCCAGTATAGTATAAGTAAAAATACTGTACTGAAAATATAAAGACTAGCATCCTAACATGCGCTCAAGTGAGAAAAACGACTGGCATATAAAAAGTTCTGAAATGTAAAGGAATTGCAGAAAATGAAAAATATGAAAGAAAGAAAAGTGTACTGAAACAGTAAAGTAAAGTAAGTCTGAAATATAAAGAATGTATGTAAAGTAACTGTAAAGAGTCTGAAAAATAAATATAAGTAATGTTGATTAAATTATTGTACTTGTGAGATACTCTTACTTAGTCTGCCAAAAAGTAAAGTCCATCTGGTAATCTAGGAGAAACATCCCAGATTAAAGTAAAGTTCCACCAAAAGAGGCATCTAGGAGAAACATCCCAGATCCTAAAGTAAATCCACAAAGTATATAAAGGGCAAATAAGAGAAACATCCCAATGCCAAAGTAAAGTACCATAGGGGAAATTCACTAGGTAGAAGCAGTCCTAAAGTAAAGTCATACTAAGTGGCAGGCTAAGTAAAACATAAATCACAAGTATAATGTTATTTATTAATGTTTCTTTTAAAGTTATGCATATGAAATGTGAATGAACCTCAAAATATGTTATAAAGTAAGTATCAAGTATTTAAGTATGTCCAAAGGTGTAAAAAGGCTCAAATGATAAGAAAAGCATGGCAATTCAAATCAAAGAAATAATTAGCACTACACAAACTTTGTGATATCACCTATTTTTTAATTTAAACGTTCTAACTACTCTAAGTTACATAAGATTCAGAATCATAAATTCCTACACTACCTGTAACTTAGAATTCACGAACCTACATGTTGAACATAATTATGATTAGCTACGTCCTAATTATAAGTGAATCAATTGTCGCCTATAAAGTTAAATAAGTAAATCAATCGTCCTAAGTTTATATTTTTTTATAAACCCCAAATAAACCTTGATTAGCCAAATCAAGATTTGAAGGATTAAGAATTAAACTCAAAGAATGAAGTTTAATTCTTAATCATAAGGCTATCCTAAAGGACTAGGTTTTAATCCTATTTTACTGATTAAGTGTTAAGGCAAATCCTATTTAATTAAGTCAAGTTCAATAGGATATATTTCTAATTCTAATTCTAATGTTAAAAGATCAAATAATTAATTAATAAACTATGAAAATCTAATAAACTAGTAAGATCAAAGTTTCACCTTAATGAGTAACCCACATTACCCGTTAGATGAATTCTAACCTAAGATATAATCCTAATCTTAGGAATTAAGGCTCTTAAGTACTAAGAGTATCACTTAGACACATATCTTAACTAAAGTTATAAGACCTAAAAGATGATCTAAGAAGTCCAAAGGAAATAAAATAACTCTCATATTTTACTTAAGTTTTATTTAAAACTTAACTTAGAGTTTTCTTCAATTTTCTAATTTAAGACTTAGAATAATCTAAATTATAGTTTAAATCACTTAAATTACTATTTGATATGATTTAAAGATGAAATCAGGTCTTAAATCCATTAAACCCTAATTTTGGGCAAAAAGACCGTTTTGCCCCTCCTTAAGGGTCTAAATCTTATCTTTATGAATTAGCACTAAATTCTGAATTTTAATGATGTAGAATGATTACTTACTGTCTATTATGAGTTTAGACAGTAAATTCATTAAATTTGGTTAAGTATTAAGCCTTATAGGGTCAAATTAAGGAATTTGACCTATAAGGGAATTTTCATAATTCTACCCTAATGACATATAATTTTTCTGTTAGTTTATTAAAGGTCATGCCCTAAGGTTTCTATAGAACCTAAAATTATTGAATTCTGATGTGTATTGACTAAGTTATAGCCAAAACAAGATCTAGGGTTTAAAGGGTAATGAAGGGTCAAAAATTCTAACTTTATCATTTGGTGTCCAAATTGAACAATTTTAGTGGCTGTATGTCACAATTGATCCACTGATTCTAATGACTACTAGTAGGTTCAATTTGGACTCCATTTGGCTAAGTTATGGCCTAATTAAGTTTTAGGGTAATTAGTGAGTGATTAGTGAAATTAATCACCCAATTACTAATCCAATCCTACAGTTAGGTTTTAATAAGTTCTAGAAGTTCTTTGAAACTTAAATTGTCTAATTTGGATTATTAAATTAGCTAATATTCACTAATCAAGTTTTAGGGTAATTAAGAGTGATTAGCAAATCTATCCGTTAGATCCTAAATATTTTTCAGATCTCTATAGATTAGGTTTTGCTGATCTAAATTAATGTTTGGATTACCTAATTTGAAGCTAAGATGATCAACTTATAGTCATTTGAAGTTCTAGGTCAACTTAGGCTAATTAGGGTTAGGTCCTAAATGTCATTAGGCTCAAACTAATCCAAACAGCAAGATTGACCCTACTAAAATATTCCTTAGGGTTTTGTGAGTATTTTAAGACCCATATTGGGCATGTTTAGATTAATGGATTAAAAGTTATGATCAATTGAATATTTATGATATATTTTGATTTAATTAACACCCCTAAATGTCTCTATGTGAAATAATAGTCTAGCCACAAAATAATTAGCATCATTAATTTTTTTATATTTTTCTGATTAAAATGATATATTTATTTGTATATTTCAGACTTGTATTTTTCAAGATATTTATGCCTAAAATTTAAAGATTTAATTAATTTTTAATTAAATCTGATTATTCTAAGTTTAATTATCTAATTATCCGTTTTTAAAAAAAATCTAATATTTATATAAATAATTACTTATAATTTTCTGCAGGACAAGACTACGGACGGATGAGACCACGGTGGGCCCCGCAAGGATCTACGTGGCGACTGCCTATTCGGCGGTGCGAGGTCTGCGGGCCCCATCTGCGACGGTCGAATGACTGCGGGGACCGCAGTCAGTGAACCGTGTGAGTTTACGTGCTCGGTGGACCCCACAGCCCACGCGGCATGTTCGGATGCGCGACAACGCAATTCTGAGGGTCCCGTATTTACGCACGTAGGCAAGTACTGGGCGTGCCGGGCCCGGGTTGACCCAGCCCGACTCGCATTCCTTCTTCCTTCTCGCCTCGCCTCCGCGACAGGGAGAATTAGGGCTCTGAAGTTTGAGGCCTTCCTATCAACTAAAGAGCTCGGCCTGCATGGAATTAGGTAGATGATGATCATAGCTTTGAAATGGTATATAGATCATCGATTGAGGTGTTTTGAGTTTGATGCAATATCAAACCCTAGTTAGCTCACACAAACTTAACGGTTTGTATTGTGGGCATTTGTTTGATTTAAGTCGATCGAACTCATTTGAGTTCGATCGGGACTGGTACATCGACAATCAAGGCTATGAAATAAGAAATCGAAATGTAAATTACAATAATTGTTGAAGATCAAAGGTTTAAGCGTGTACCTCAAATGAACGGCAGATGTGGCTTAAGGTTCGTTTGCGAAGGTCCCGAGTTTCTTTAAGATCTAGAGGTTAAAATAGAGCAAAATGGAGGCTCTAGAGGTATTATACCATCCATATTGTGATTGCAAGCGGTGGCTTGATGCGCTGGAGGAGGCGAAGGAGCCGCGCGTCGACTCCCACGACACGCGGAACCCATGCGGAGAAGACGACCAGCCGCCGTCTGATCAAATGATAAGACGGCTGAGATCTCTCCGCTCCGTCTAACAGTAACGATGGAAGGCGTTTAAGGGGATTAACGGCGCGATAAGTAAATTGACGGAATCCGTCAATAATTAATATTAATTATTAAATTAATATATATATATATTAACCTTATTAATTAAATTTAAGTACTCAAATGTATCCAGAAAATTTCTAATAAATCTTCCTTAGCTAAATGAAGGGTACTGAACGCGACGATGCATTCGAATTTTTGATCCGACGAGTATTTAATTATTTGAATTTTCTAGGTATTTAAATAATATTAAAATATTTGATGAAAATCCAACGACTTCCAAATGCCTCCAAAATTTCACTCATAGCTAATTTGGGGGTGGAGAACGCAATGGTGAAGTCAGATTTTTAATCTGAGGTCTAGATAAAAAGTTAATTTCTAGGGTTTAGGTTTTTTCCAGAAATCAGGTTTTGATCTATTTGATCCCTGATTTGATCTAAATCTTAGAGATAGGTTCTAAATGACTTAATTAAGCTATTAGCACTATAATTAAGACTTAAATCAGTCTTAATTGACCTAAGTAATAACTTAGGTTGTTATAATAAGTGATATCAAATAAATATCATAATAATAGCATAGATTTTATTGTTATTATTAGCAATATTGAGTAAGTCATCCTATATGTGCTTTGTCCGATTTGTAATCAATTTAAGTTAGGCTATGCACCACTCATGGTATTATCAGTCAAGCTCGAATTAACTTCAATTATGGGATTGATTAAATTTCAGCAAAAGTGCAAAAATCTGTACCTAAAGTTTGAGTGCAATTTCTTTGATTTGATCATATAATTAATATTTAATGCTTGTTTAGGCTGTTAACCAATATCCTTATAAATCCATATGCATGCTGCCCTCCTTTTATTTTTCTTATGTGTAATATGAGAATTAGTAACTATAGAGATAATGTTCAACTAATTAAATATCTTCATTATAAACACACTCAGAGGATTATTAATCAATTAAAATTGATGAATAAATATTTAATTTATTAGCAAATCGTAATTAAACATTATTTATTCTAGTATTATTAATATTTCTTGTTAAGTATAGTTTAAAAATACTATCAGCTAATTATGAAATCTCAATAATGATAACTATGAATTATTTTTTTTAGAAATTAGTAGGAACAACAATAATGTAGTGATTGTATGGAGAATGTAAATTACTGATGGTGCTGATTTCATCTCAATCGGATTATAAAGAATGATATTCAAATGTAGTTTCATAAATTCTCTATTAGGATGATTATTATCACTCTTATATACCTAGTATATTTCATCTCGTAAATCCTTCTCTTGCATGCTATAGTTTAATCTTTTATTCTTGGAGTTTATATTGAATAAAATGGATAGAAATCATGCTAGTCTAAAGTTAGCATCACTTATCAAAAGAATTACTATTGGGTTGTATCACGGCCAATAATTCTTTTTGCGGCCAGGCATACAAATTCAGATTCTGATCCTTATGAATGTCATCTTTGGCTTAATCATAATTTATTCATCTTTTGTTTGCTCTTAATTTAAATTAAGTCATGGCTTGTTTGAAACCATTCGCTCTATCTTTTGAGATTTTTCCTTACCATCTAGTAGTATTCATTACTTTCTCAAGCTTTAATTCATAGGCTGCCTTAAACCTTTTATGCACGTCTAACGGTAATGATGCTAATAATCTAAAATATTTAGGCTACATAATAATCTCTTAATCCATCTATAGGAATGACTACTATGTCTCATACTAAGAAGATATGTTTCATTTAATAAGTCATTCTAAAGTATACGACAGTTAATCTCTTATCTTTAAGTTAAGGGAAATGAATTGAATAGAACCCATTCTAAGCAAAAGTAAGCAATACTTGTAAAGTAGTCATCATTCAGCTATCTTACTTAAATAATGCAGGTGCTATGAATGTTGTCTCGTCTCACTCCAATCAATCGTCGAGCTCCAAGTTCGAATCACATTAAAGGTACGTTTCATATTTAGAACTTTATTAAGTTCTGTATTCTTTTAATTATGTTATTTTCTTGAGCTCTATGTACAGTGCGTACACCACCTGAATAGATATTAGCATCATTAGGGATTTGATTGTTATTTAAAAACTATGACATCAGAATAAGAACTCTTACTAACTAAGTAGTAATCAGTACCTTAGTTGAAAATTATAAATTATGCAGACATGGATGAGAACCTAGAGTTAAAACTAAAGCACTTTCCTAGGATCCTCACTTCGCCATAGGATCTTTTTCTTAAGATTAGGAAAAGACACTAGGTTAGATTCATTCATTGAATAAGTGATTTATTCAATGAATGTAACCTTGTGTGACGGCCACCCCTTAATCAAATAAGTGTTAAGAGGTGGTCGTCACTAGTACCACAGACATTAAGCTAAAAATATATCTGTGATACTAATCAAGAGCTGAGCAAGGCTTAATAAAAATATACATGTAGTATAGCAGTGTAGAGAATGAAAGAAACATTCAGACACAATCCACATTAATTCATTCACATACAATACATTAAATACAGAATAGTAAGAATAAGAAAATATAATTATTACAGTTTTAATAAATGCAGGTCAAGAATGTGGAAGCATATCTCCTTCAAGGAACTGCACTTTACTTTAACCTGCTAACAGCTAAATCCTCAAGCGCTGGATCTGACCTATACTCCTGATCTGCCATATATATATATATGATAGGGCACAGCCAAAAAAAGAAAATTTGGTTAGACTTTAATAAGTCTAAGTATAATTTAAGCTATTAAAATTGCATGAATTTAAAGAAATCACATTTTAATTTAACTAAATATATAAGCAGTAAAGGGTGCAACAAGCTATGAAGGAAAATGGTAATTATAAATTATCCATTTATAGCCAGTAACTAGTATGAAGAATGATATACAATGCAAAATAAACAAGGTGATGCTAAAAGCTAAAAGAAACAGCAACTATAATACAATTTTGAACTTAACATGCTTATGATCATATTAACATATGCTGGGTATATAAAAGAAACACAAGTACTGAAAACATGCAATTCTAGAATCCTAATTATGCCAATATATATAAGTAAACCATGTGAGTATACATACAATATGCTAATTAAGAAAAAGGAAAAGAAAGGCCACTGAGATATGTGGCAAAAGCAAAGCAATCTATGTAAAGCCACTGAAACATGTGGCAAGTAAGTACTAAAAATAAGGCCACTGAAGAATGTGGCAAAGCAAAACAGAAAATAATACTAAACAATCCTACTAAAGTAGCAATAAGCCTAAGACATAGTACTACAATACCAGCCAATAGGCCATACAAGGCCTCCAATATCAATCAATCAATCCCCAACCTAGCCATCCAAATATGCTAGGTCTAAGTCCAGTCTATACAATACTACTACTAAAGAGGTAGACTAAACTAGGACATATTCTATCAACTGCAAACAAGGCAAAACTGAATGATATGCAATTCAAATACTAACTTAGGATTATCATCCATATCCTAAGTTCTCCTATTATGCTCAAGGAATAAAGCTCAATATCCAAGGTATGCAAAGCAACCTAATCAAAGTAAGCAAGAGACTCAATCTAGATAATGGGATATATGTTATTGTTTAATTAAGTCATTCTAACTATTCCAAGTTATATAACTTAGAAACACTGCCTTATAAGTTGAAAACAATTAGAATTGATCAGGTTCCAATTTAATTCAATCAAAATTGATAATAAGTTAAATAATAAATCATCACATCTTAATTGATGATTTGAGATGTTCTCAGCTAAGATCTAATCCAGATCTACTAAGCTAAGGATTATGAATTAAACACCATAAACTTGGGTTCAATCGCATGATCCAAGGGTAAGCTTAAGATCTATGGTTCAATCTATAAGTGAACTGATGATCAAGGCATATTATATTAAGTGAAATCAAACTTAATAGAATGGATCTCTATCCTTAATCTAAAATTGAAAGATAAGATAATCAAAATAAAACTATGAAAAATCTAGAAACAAATAAGACCAAAGTTTCATTCATTGAATAACTCACTTATTCAATGAATGAAATCTAACCTAGTGTCTAATCTTAATCTTAAGGAAAGAGCCTAAGGTGAAGTGAAGTTCCTAAGAAAGTACCTTAGTTTGACTCTAGGTTCTAATTCATGTCTGCATAATTTACAGTTTTCAACTAAGGTAATGATTACTACTTAGTTAGCAAGAGTTCCTATACCCTAATATCATGGTTTCCAAATAACAATCAAATCCCTAATTATGCTAAGATATATGAAAGTGGTGTACGCACTGTACATAGAGCTCAAGAAAATAAAATAATTAAGAGAATACAGAACTTCAATAAAGTTCTAAGTACATAACGTACCTGGTTCGAGCGACTTTGAACTTCTACAGCACATGGCTTAGGAGCTTTAAGCCTTTGACCTTACATGGAGTATGAACATGTTCCTCTAATTGAGAAATGAAAATAATTTGACAAATTAATTCAGAAGGTTGAACTAGTTAAGAGACCTTATCTATCATAATAGAGCAAAAGATTAAGAACACCCAACTTTTGAGTTAATTACAATTTAAGTATTTAGTCAATATTTCATTCTTTAAACCTATTTAGTGAAAGAGATATAAACATAAAGATTTGACATCATTTCTTAATTTGGTTAGCTTAGCTTCCTTTATAATAATCCTCAATAAGTTTATGCTTACATTTTAGCTTAATGAAGTTAAGAACTTTAATCTTGACATAAGAGGTATTAATATTATATTTAAACAATAATATTATATTGATCACAATGGTGATATATAGATGATGAGGTTAAACTTGCTATACATCATGAGATAAGAAAATAACATATTACTATTTATATTATGCATTTGATAAAAAAAAGAAGAAACATATTATCATTTTCATCACATTTAGTTTGATAACAATCTCATCATAAAATATTGCCACAATCTTACAAAGAATTAATTAGCAAGCTTTAATGGTCGCTCATTAGATACTAATACAAATGTATTATATTTCTTAAAAGCATTTACGGAGCAAGCATAATCAAAATGCTGTAGGACTAATTAAATAATGACTAACACAAGTAAATATTATTTCTCTAATTTTATATAATTTATTGTGAACCTATGAGAAGAAATATTGCAATCTCTACTGATCACAAGATACAAAGCCAATTAACTAATTATGAATAATTTAAATTACTATTCTAATTAGTGATACATAAATATAAAATGTATGGAATGTAGTGCTCTTTAATTTAATCATTTATGGAGCAAGCATTTTGTATTTTGTATTGATTAATTGTTGCTATATTTTATCATCTTAGGAGTTTGTATTATTTGTTTTGGGATGATATCAAAACAATAGTCATCTTTGGTTGCACATTTGAAATGGCTAAAGGATGGGTTTGATATTAGTATTCTGAAATTAAAGTGCACTACAAGTTATATATTTATATATTATATACCTTTCTGAAATTGGGCGGCGAAGGAGGAAGAAGGATCGGCTCCCATGCAATCGAAGCTCAGCAGAGAGGCGGATAAGTGCAGTTCAATTTCAAGTATATGTTACTTAAGGAATTGAACATCTTAGTATGAGAGAATAAACTGTAAAAGAGTTTTATCCCCTTTATTTTGTGCGCATTGATAAGTGCAGTTAAACAAACTAATCCACCTTTCTTATGACATACACTAGTCATGTATTAAAAACAACTTAATTTGAGTGAATAAACTGTAAAATGGGATTGTCTCCTTATCTTTATGTGCATTGATAAATATAATTAAATACTATGTTTAAAGTTATTTTTTTAAGAACATATTAATTATGTATATGCACTCCCATCATGTGATAATTTAGAAAGTCATAATATTAAATTGAGCAAATTTGATTCAGGAAATACATGATCAAATTTTTGATTATAGTAGCTTTAATAAAATATATTTATTATGACAATTATGGTGTACAATTTTATGTCTTACTTCAATTTATTTCTTGATTTTTGGCGATTTAAGAATCATATTGATTTGAAAATATTTGGCATAAATTGCATAAGCATAAGCATAAAAACACATTATGAATTACAGGATGCAGCATGCATCAATTTGAGTAGGACCTATGGGATGCAGCATGCATCATGAATATTAGAATTTTCTTGGGGTGCATGAGTCACCAAATGCATAATAACAGCACAAATCAATGTCATAATTATATGCATATTCAGTGATATACAATACAGTTTTATTTTAACTTTTTTACTATTTTCTATTTTCAGTACTTAGTCTTTCAGCCACCATTTAACCTTATTTTCTGTTTTGTACAGTTTTATATTTTTCAGTTGTTTTAGTGCTTTCCTATAGTATCGATTGCTTCTTTAAATGCTGAACTTTAGATAACTATAAATGTATATAATAGCTTCAGTTATGTTAGATTTATTATCTACACATGATACTTTTGTGATTCAGCAATTTGCTAGATCTATAGCAGTTTAAGGCAGACTCAAAAGGCTTTTCAGGAGATCTAGGAGGAGTTTGTGGAGTGTTAGTAAGCTCAGTATTTAGTTTTTATTTTATGCATTAGTTTACTTTCTGTAGTGAGTGAGGGATATTTTTACTGTTATTTTCATTAAAATAAATAATATGTAATAATCTAACTCTGGATGCATTTTCTTTTCTTTTTTAAGATGAATATTTTTACTTAGCTTCTGTGTTGATTGATATGGATGAATGTTATAGCTTTCGCACTCTGTATTTATTTATACTTATACTTAGTATTATGATGTGATCAGTATATAAGAGATAATAATATTTATATATATTGGATTCTTATTAAATAGATCACACATAATCCAATATATATGAGTATTATATCTAATACTTAAGATAAGTACTTTACTCTTATCTTAAGGATTAGTCATCAGCTCTGTTTTGCGGTTGAGTTTCAGCAGTCAGCAGTAGTCAGGGAGGTTTAGTAGTCATTCTCGAGTAACGCACCGTTCCGCCGCCAACTATTTATACTTAAATATCTCGGTTGCGCGCGACGACGGGACGAGACGTTACAAGTTCAGTTTCTTTATCTATTATTAAACACCTTAACAATATTTGTTCTCAATTTTTAGATCATGGATCCAAGTTAAGAAATTTCATACCCTTACTTGGGACTCTATTGCTTCTCCAAAAGAAAAAAGTGGGATTGAACATTCAAGTCCTAATAAACTTATTATTAATTGTAAACTTTCTTTGTATTATTGACATTATCTATGTATTGTCTTTCACTTACGGAGTGGTGGAAATCATGTCGTCTAAAGCTTTGTAAAAATTCTTCAAGATTAACTAAAACAGCATCTCCATTTTGGAACAAACTTGTAGAAGTGGTGAATATTCTGCTCCCTCATCTCACTTTTTAGGATGATATAAATGATACTTAATATAAAATAAAACTGATTTCACCTATACGGATGCTCAAGATTTGCTTTTCTCTCATCTTAATAATGTTTGGTGGTTGGATATTGTTTGGGCAAAAGACAATAAGCTGAAATACAAATGCATTATGTGGAAAGTGATTATGTTTTGGTACAATACTATGGATTTGCATAATAGCTTACTAACTAAAGTAGTTAACACATTTGTTTGGTATTTTTCATGACATGCCAATCTCTCATTTGAAGACTGTCTTGACATCCTCATATGTGATTTTGTAAAGTGTGAAACACATGCACTAATTGTATGTATAGAATTCTAATGAACTCAGAATAAATGCTTTTTCTTATGCCATGCTGAAAAATTATAAATAAAGTTTCAAAAAAACGCTTTACTTAACTTTGGAGCAACTCATATGATTTATACAGCAAATCATGTTCTTTCTCTTACAATATATTACTTGAGAAGAGCATCACAAAGCATGAAGTTGATGCGAAAGTGGATGAATACGCAAGAAGAATGATTAGTGCGTCGGGATCTTCATTGTTAGGCTCTCAAGTTCATATTTAAAATTTCTTTGTTTTTATGAATTACTTAAGACTGTTTTTTTTTATTTCAGGTTGAACAGCTTCAATTCTCTCTGCGCATAAGGGCAAGATTACCTTATTTAACATTTCTTATCTGGTTTTTGCTTTGACTTTCTTATATGTTCTATACGGTGGATTCACCTAAATGTAAGAGAGAATCAGGCTACCATTAGAGAGAATTCACCAAAACATTGTCATCGATTCCAAGGTACTTTAAATGGTTGTCTCGAGTAGCCCTAACGGCAGCCAATCCCCGCGCAGTCTGAAGAGCCATCAGTGCAGAGCGCCGTTGTACAGGTTTGAATTTTTTTCCCTTTTTCAATACAAGTTCAGCTTTTTTCCACAGTTCTGAAGTTAATAGAAAATGTCAAACAATTTTCAGTTTGATATTGTTGTTGTTTGTGTGTGCTACCGTTTCGGCATTTTTTTTTTTCTTTGAATCCATCTTGGAAAGCTTCTTATGGTGCCATAGCACTATGCACGAAACTGATGAACCACTGAATTTGATTTCTGACGGAACAAAGATAAATCTGAGCTCTCATATTTATTTATTAAATTGTATTTTTTTAGTGTTGTGTACTTTACAAAAAAAAAAGGAAAACTTCATTTATTGGCATATTGTCAGTGCTTTAATAAAAAATTTAAATCTTTTTTTGTGATATGATATATGAGTTTTTTTTACGATGAATGAATTTAGTTTTTAAAGAGGTTTTTATTTTTTCTATTTTTTTGTTGTACCATCAGTGTATTGCTGTATGACTCTTCTACTATTTTTTTCTTTTTTTCTTGTGTACTTGTTGTGCTGATTTCTTGTATATATATATATATATATAAGAGTTGCATCATGGGTCACTCTTAACGCGGAATTGGGCTTCGGGATGTCTTCTTCTCTTTGATTCATTTTCTCCTGCCTTCCCCTCAATCCAAAAATCGAATCCGAACACTTCTCCCGCATCCTCCAGAGATGCGCCCGCTCATCAAACATCCGCCTTGGCGCCGCCATTCACGCCGTCCTCCTCAAGAGGCCTTTCCTTTCTTCCTCCCTCTTTCTCCAAAACCATCTTTTGAATATGTACCTCAAGTCCCGCGTCGACATTTCCGTTTCCCTCCAACTGTTCGAAGAAATGCCCCATCGGAATTTCGTCTCATGGTCCGTAGCAATCGCTGGTCTCGTTCAGGGCGGCCATGCCCTTCAAGCTCTCTCCTTTTTCTCCAGGATGCTTCGATCCGGAACCCGTCCCAACCAATTCGCGCTGGTAAGCGCCCTCCAAGCCGGGTCTCTCTCAGGCGGACCGTCTCAAGCCCAGCAAGTGTTCGCCCATGCTATCCGTCTCGGCTTCGAGTCCAATGCATTCCTGATAAACGCCTTTCTGATGGCTTTAATTAGAGACGGATTGTTCCAGGATGCCGTGGATTTATTCGGGAAATGTCTCATCAAAGATGTGGTTACCTGGAATTCCATGATTGCCGGATACCTGCAATTTGACCACTTCAAGATTTGGGATTTATGGCGACGAATGAGTGTAGAAGGTGCAAGTCCTGATGAGTACACGTTCAGCACTGTTCTCGCAGGGCTAGCGACAGGTTCAAGCTTGGAGAACGGGCTGCAGGTTCACGCCCAGCTTGTAAAGCATGGCTTTGGGGTTGACATCTGCGTCTCCAACTCCTTGTTGCATATGTATTTAGAGAGCCATAATTTGGATTATGGCATCAAGGTGTTCGAGGAAATGCCTCAACGAGATGTGGCTGCTTGGACCCAGATGGCTGCCGGCTTCTTGCAATGTTGCCAGCCATCGAAAGCATTGGAAATTATTACTTCGATGAAGTTAGCCGGCGTCCGTCCCAACAAGTTTACATTAGCAACCGAAGTGAATGCCTGCGCTAACTTCACCTCTTTAGAACATGGAAGGAAGGCCCATGGATTCAGGATCAAGATGGGTGCTGTTGAGATGGATGAATGCGTCGACAACGCCCTGATCGACATGTATTCCAAATGCGGATCCATGAAAGATGCCTACCATGTGTTCAAGCTCATGAAGGAGAGATCAGTTGTTTCATGGACCACTCTGATTACAGGATTTGCCCAGAATGGGTTGGCCAGGGAAGCCATTGAAGCCTTTGAGCGTATGGTCTCATCCAATTCTAAGCCGAATCATATCACATTCATATGTGTTCTGCATGCCTGCAGCCAAGGAGGGTTTTTGGATGAAGGATGGAAGTATTTTACATCTATGGCGAATGATTATGGAATTTGGCCGGATGCAGATCACTATTGCTGCATGGTTGATATGCTAGGGAAAGCTGGGAAGTTGACGGAGGCGGAAGGGCTGATTCTTGGCATGCCGTTCCCGCCTACTCCGCTTGTCTGGCAGACTTTGCTTGGCGCTTGTGGGCTTCATGGTGAATTGGAGATCGGGGAGCGAGCAGCAGAGCTTGCGCTTGTTCTTGAGAAGAAAGTTCCATCAACTTATGTTTTGCTATCGAATTTGTTGGCAAAGTCGAGCAATTGGGATGGTGTAAGAAGAGTGAGGAAATTGATGGAGGGTAGTGAAGTATTGCGAGTTTCTGGGTCAAGTTGGACTGATGTCATGACTGTGAGAGCAAACAAAGTGTTTAGCTTGAAATAATATAAATTTGCTTAAATAGAAGCATATAGATCCCTTTTCGATTTAGAACTTTATAATTTATCTAGGGTGTCTCCAAATAATATATTTCATTTTATCTTAAATTTTTTTATCTCATACAAATATCGAACCGAATTATCTATTCATTAAAATTGTAGAACTAAAGTTACTTGGTACAATTCAATGGTGTTAGTCGTCCTTGTGTTAAACTTGATCACTAGCCTGATAGTTAAAGTTTATCGGTATAAGCTTGTCAATTGACTTGAAGTTAGTAGCCTAATATGTTCATCTCTTATCGAGCTTGATCTAAGACTTTAGCTATCAAGATCACCAGTTTAGTTGTTTTTTTCTTCTCTTCAGACTCTCAGACCCTAATCCGATTAATTCTTGATAACTCTTGCTCCTTAAACCTTAATAATTAAATAGAATGAATAAATTCCCATTTAAACCCATATTACTAATAATAATTCTAATCTTTCATGTTCATTTTAGGCATCTTTCTTTAAGGGAGCTTATTTGAAGATATGCAATGGAACTTATGATTCACCCTCATATCTCTAGACCACAAAAGAAAGTATCTTGAGTTGTACATACTTTAGTTTGTAAATATTTCTTTTCTTTGGTTTCATCTCAACTTCTTCAATCTGAGCACAATCATTTTTTTTTCTATCAATTGTTATTACATGAAGGTTTACCCTCAAATTTACCACACCTTTTTAGTTGCTTGGCATGTATTACGTGTAGTTATAAGTTGATTATTCATGTGAGAAGCTAGTTCAAACTTTCTTTTTTATGATCTTGTAGCAAATTATGTCTCGGAATTATCTTGAAGTGTAAGTTCTTGGAATTGTGTTGATGTTATTTCTAGACTAGTGCTGATAATTTGATTTGAAACTCAAAACTTGAACTCAAACCTCAAAATATTTTGACTCGACTCGAATCATATTTGACTCGACTCAAAATGGTTCGGACTCAACTCGAACACGAACGAGTTCTAGTCGAACTCAACTCGAAAATTGAAAGTTTGAGTCTAGACTAACACGACTTAAACTCACTCGAGCCAGCCCTATACTAGGCCAATCATTGCCATCTTAGGATTTGAACCCGTGTAAGGAAGTTGAAACAGTTCTTGTTATTAAAATTCGAAGTATTTGTAAGAATCTATTAATATAGTTCTCCATGATTGTGCTCAATAGAACTAATAAAAACCCCTCTAATTATAGATATTGACATTCATTCAACTCTATTTATTAATCAAACATAAGTGATTTGGGGTTAATACCTTATAAAATTTGGTACCGCGCGTTCATTAAAAATATTTATTGTCACTTCAGGATGTCCCCCTCAGTGAAATAAGTAAGAAATACAATTATTAATTAGAGCAATTCTGTTTAAAAGATCTTATTGATCTAACATAGAGATAAATCTTATACTATTTGTTCAGTGATGTCAGAATAACACTGGTTGTTCCCTTTTTGTCATTACTATGGACTAGTGAAACATCCTTTAAATATTTTTGATCATACTAGTCTATATATTCCGGCCGTCGGATCATGATTCTGATTCGACGTCCATAATCTCTCCCTGTACGTCCCTGTCAACTCCTGCGACCGCAGGCGGGAGCGTAGTATTATCATAGCCGAGCCTTCTTATGTTTCTTTTAGCCTTTAGAACTTCTATATTGCTCGTTTCTTCCTCTTCCTCATGCTGATAGCTTGGTGAGACATTGTGGGTGCTGCTGTCGAAGAACCTGCGAACACTAACCCTAGCTCGCCGAACCAAAGAAGACAAATGTACGACATTCTCTGTTGTTGATGCTTTCAATTCCCAAATTGTTGTTTCGAATACCTATTTCATAGTGTGAATTGTTGGATCGAACCTCAATCGGGCTCGATCAAGCCCGATTGAGGCTCAAATCACGACCGAGCCCATAGTGGTGAGCGGGCTTGCACCTCGTCATCTCCCGCCCGCCCTAAGTCGCCTAATGTTTGAAATCACCTGTGGTTGGGACGGCCTCTGGCGATGGCGCATGTAAACCGTTCGAAAGGTCTCTCCATGTAATAACCCTAGTTGTTACCCAGAATAATCTAAGCCAAACAAAAATTTAATTATTGTTCCATTAGAGTCAATTAGTTATTTAAACATAACTCTAGAAGTTTGGGATTAATCGGAGCTCATTTGAGTAATATCGTTATTTTGCATATTTTAGGATCTTGAAAATTTGCTAAAATATTTTAATCTCAAAATTAAAATCTGATTGCATTTTGAATTCCTCACCCCACATTAGCTAAGGGTCAAATTTTAGAAATTTTTAGAGATCATTTGGGCCTATTTTAAATTTGTATTAATTTGGTTCAATTGCATATTATTGTTCCTAACATTCATTATTTGCAAAATTATCATATCCCAACAGTCGGCTGCCTTCCAAACCGTGGGCGCCCTCCGGACCGTTGATCCCGTGGATCTGATTGAATGGTCCATGCCATCAATCGGATCTGATCCATCTCGACCGTTCCGCGGTTCTGATATGCGATCCGACAACATCTATCATTCACCGTAAGTAGCCCTGATCGTCCGTTAGATCCTTTGATCTAATCCGACGAACGATCCCACCCCCGCGATAAGATCCATCATCAGCCACAGGATTGCTCCCTCGATCCAATGACTGATCATTAAGCCCCTTAAATAAAAAGCCCGAGCGTATCATAACCGTCCTGAGCCAACGGTCGATCCATCAGTGGCCGGAGCACCCCCAACACTGTGGATCTTCGTCTTCAGCTCGTTTACCGGTGCATTTGCCACCCCCCGCCCACCAACAGCTCGACCATTGCAAGCTTCGTGGCACTACGGGGATATATCGATTTTCCTCTTCTGCCCTCGAGCCCAACGACTTGTCGGGTGCTTTCTTCCCAAGATGCCCTTGGCCATTGGAATATTTCCTTAGTATTGGCCTGAGCCCTTGGACCTCTCCACTGCCTATAAATACTTCTTTGGAATCACAGTGAGCTCCTATAACAATTCAAGGTTATTATCCAGCTTAATTTTAGCATAATTATATCATAATTATCATTCCATTAAGTTCATATAGTAATTAGAACCAAATCATGAAGGTTTGGAACGATTCAGAGCCCAATCGATTATTTTGAATTAATTTAATATTTAATTAATTAGAAAATTGAGGTATTTATTTTGACCTCAAAATCAAAATCTGACTTCACCGTTGCAATCGTTACCCCAAATTAGCTATGGGTGATATTTTGGACGCATTTGGAAGTCGTCGGATTTTTGTGAATATTTTAATATAATTAAATGCACCGGAAAAATATAATAATTAAATAATCATCGGAATCAAAATCTAACTTCGCCGTTGAATTCCTCACCCCCAAATTAGCTAGGGGTAAATTTTTTGAATTTTTCGGAGCATGTTTCAAAAAATCAGAATTTTTAAATAATTAAAGAAAATAAATAAAATAATCAAAGGAGATAAATATGGGATTGTCTAATCCTAAACTTACAATTTCCCTTATTTTTTATTGCATTGGCTATCAGCCCTCTTGAAATGTTCGGCTGGCCATCCCTCCCCATGCCTCATTAAGGCTTAAGCATGATGGCTCTCTACCCCCCCTAGCTTTTCTAGCCTCATAATGGCTCCACACTCTCCCCCTTCTCGTTTAAAGGAGAAGCACAATCTTCCTTCTACTCTTTGCTGTCAAGTTAGAATTCTAGAGCTCCATCTTTTTTCTCCTATTGCTGCTCCATTGTTGCACCTTGAAGAAATTTCCTCCAAAGCTGTTAAAGGAAACAAAGGTCCTCTTCTTCCACTCCTTCCAAGGACTAAAAGGTACACCTTTGCTTATCTCTTTATCTTCATCATGCTGTTATTATACTTGAATGCACCTTTGGAAGTCCATAAGTATGTATGAAAGTCATTAAGACTCTTAAAAGCTTCATAGAAAACTGCTCTATTTTTCTTATATTCTACATGCCCTTATATTCATCATCATTTTTAGTATATCTAGGATGTTTTGTTTGTATTGATTTTGGTGTCAATGGAAAGGTATCGGAAAGACCTTTCCATTGATATATGGCACAGCTCATGGAATGCTTTGGATTGGAAGCATTTGAGCTCGAAAATAGGCCATCCAGGTTTCATCCCGGCGAAAATCACCGTCTAGCGCTGCAGCGCCAAAAATTGCAAAATAGGCCGCTGCAGCGCGCCACAATGCGCTGTAGCGGGATTTCGACGGAATATATAAAAACATTAATTAAACTATTTGAACAGTATTTTGCAAAATGGACCGCTACAACGCGCTGTAGTGCGCTGCAGCGAATTTTTTTGGAAAAACTTAGGGAAATATGAAAAATAAATTAATTGAACAGTGAATTCGCAAGTTGAACTATTGTGGACTGCAGCGCACCCCAATGCTAAAAGCGCTACAGCGCGTTGTCACGCTGAAAGCGCTACAGCATTCTGCCGCGCGAAAGGCGCTGCCGCGCGCTGCGGCATGAAAAGCGCTCTAGCGCGCTGCAGCGCCCAAACTTGCAAAATTTCGAGAACTTTCTTTAAAACTGCCCAGTTTTGACTGAAATGGCCAAAAATTCACTGTTTTGGTATTTTAAGGTCTCTAGGACCATAGTGGGGCTAAGTAATATCAAATTTAAACTTATTTTAGTTAAAATTGAACATTGCATAAAATTCTATGTTGAAATCAAAAAAAAAATTGAAACTTTGTTATTTTAAAGGGGCTCAAAACTTACCATGAACTTTGGATATATATTATGTCAAATGCTAAGAAATAGAATCTCAAGTGCTTATATCCAATAGGTAAACTTATCAACTAAATGGCATGAAACTTAGATCTTTTAGATTTGTGATTAAGTGCTAATCTCTTTAGCTTGATTTAGAATTTGATTAGCATTAATTACCTTTTTATTCTATGTCATCTTTATATTCTTATGTTTTCATAATCTTAGGGTGTATGTTAGAGAACATTAGCATTTATTTGGACACTTGAATGTGCTTAGTAGACATTAAACTAAACTTGAACATAAAAATCTTAATAACTTGATTAAGTAGATGATATTTAATCCAAACCTAAGTTTGACATTAATAATATACTAATAATATATTGATTTATCATTGACCTTTAAATTAATCTTTGGTCTTAATGATAGGAATATTAGGGGTTAAACCCTAGCTTATCTTTATGAAGATCTAAACCTTAATTACTTAATCAATCAACTTGATTGTAATATAATTCAATTGACATTATTCCAATAATATATTTAATTGAGTATTGACCTTAAACCATTGAATTAGAAGTGCTAAGATTAATAATGAACCAGTGTGATTTAATCATCTGAATCTAAACTTTAGATTCTTGATTTTCTCTTATAGAAGACTATTAGCATAAGATGGATAATAAAATTATAATGATTTTTGAAATGATCTAACTCTATTAAGATCTTTAATTTTATCCCATGATTGTAGAATAGGAAGGGATTAGATGGATTTTAATCATCTGATATGTTCACTTTAACCGAAGTCTATCAAGTAAACCTGAAGAAGTAGAAAAGTGAAATCTTAAGGGTCTTACTTTAGGATCATTCTTGAAATGCTTAAAGATCTTAATATTGATATCTTGAGATAGGAAGAACTTTTATATTTTAATGAGGTAGAAGCTTAGGTGATCCTTCATGACTTTAGAAGTTGAACTTGATACCTTGTGGTAGGAATCATCTAAAGCAGTTAGAATGTAACTTATTCCTTGTGGTAGCAATCTATGTTGAGTGATCCTTTGATCACATCCTTGGAGTCTTGTGTAGGACTCACCCACTTAGAGTAAGGATTAATAGATTTGATAAATCCTTGTTGATTAAATAGAATATTCTGAACTCAGATTATTGGTTGGGTATAGTAGGGTATACCCATATTACTAGATTATTTCAGTAGTATTCAGGATTTGTTGATTCACTCTAATATGGACTTATGGCCAGGTGTTATCCTGAGGGATTAGACAAATACAGTCATATTAGAGTAAATCCTCCAAGACTAAGAGTGTTACAATTAGTGAATAAGATTCTTAGTTTGAGATATAAACTACGAGCGGGTTCTGCCTCCTATCGTAGTGTGCTTCGATAAGTGCAATTTAAGCAAACTAAGTATCTTAAGTCACTTTACGTAGACCACTAAGTATGCTTGTAATTATGGCATTTAACAGCTTAGCTTGAGATGTAAACTATGATCGGGTTCTGCCTCCTATCGTAGTGCACTTCGATAAGTGCAGTTTAAACAAGCCAAGGGTTAAATCTATATTTCTTACAAACATGCTAAATATGTGTATACAATCTCCCCAGCTAATGATTTTTAAGTAAACGCTCAACTTTAATAAATTATCGAGATTAGAATTTAGGAGTCAGAATCCTTTTAACAGGATTCTGCACTATGAAGATTTTGGATTCATTATCAGATTTTAAAGTATTTTCTGGATTTATCTCATGTAGTTTAGAAGCATTAGCATAAGCATAATGTGTGAGTATCAGAATGATGTGTGAGTATCAAAATAATGTATAAGTATCAGTGATGATTTATGAGTTATGGAATATTGCATATATTGACTGGGGAATTTTAGGATGCATCAGCATTATCAGTAAGCAGTATTGCCAATTGGATGTATGTATACATTGGACCGTACTACTCATAGCAGCTTAGTGATATTTTGGTTGCATATCAGTAGCACATAGTGTTAAAGCATATTCAGATGCATAGTTTCAATGACATACAACATAGTTTTACCTATGATTACTCAGCTTCAGATTTAGCACTGTTTTGATTTATTTTCAGTATTTAGTTACAATTCAGTTTTACTTTATCTTGCTTCAGTTTTGTATATTTTTATATAATTTTGTACTTTCAATTACTTTTACAGTATTTTTGTAGATTTAATTACATTATGTAAATATTAAATGAATAATTAGAATTGCTAGATTAGTTTCGATGTGTTAGACTTATTATCTAACACGGGGTACTTTTGGGATTCAGCAATTTGCTAGATCTTGAGCAATATATTGAGCCAGGTCAGGAGGATACCCAGGAGATTCAGGAGGAGTCAGTGGAGCACTAGTGGACTCTCCTCCAGTTTTATTTTCTACTTAGTATTTTCAGTTCAGTACTTAGTTTTATATCTATTTTAGTAAACTGTTTGTAATAATTTTGAATGTATTTAATTTCCTTTTTTGAGATGAATATTTTCTTATAGCTTCTGTGATGAATGTTTCTGGATATTTACTTTAAGCTTCCGCACTCTATTATATTTTATTTATACTTAGTATTGTGATATGATCAGTATACTAGAAATGCTGATATATTATATATATATTGGATTTCTATTGCATTCTAAATCCAATGTATATATTTATCTAATACTTAGGATAAGGATACTACTCTTTTCTTAAGTATTAGCTCTCAACCCTCCTTGATGTTGAGTCAACAACCCTTCAGACGGGCTTAGTTTTCAGCTATTCAGGGAGACAGGTTATTCCTCCCCGAGTGGCGCACCGCTCCGCCGCCAAATTATGATTTTTACCTCTTTGCGTGCGGCGATGGGGAAGGGCGCTACAGCCCCTTTGCTCACTGTGATCCCTCAATCTCCCAATTCGATTCTCTGAAGCTCTCGGCACTCCAGTCAATCCCAGCTGCTGCGTACCACTGATAGTGGGTTAAGTCTGATGTTCAGATTCCTTATGCGACTCCTCGAGTCGTTTGGAAGCTCTAGCTCGCTCCAATTTCTCCTCAGACATTTCTACCTTCACTAGTACTAGATATTAGCCTATTCCCGTCGAGTAATGTGGATTCGACATTTAATTGATCACTCTAAAATAGTATCTAGATGCTGTCTAGTTTTTCTTAGCACCCTAAGAAATCTGTGTATATGATTTGGATCTATTAAGCTCAGTCTTGACAGCAATTGCTCATTGTCTGGAGGCATTGGTGCTCTGTGCGATCATAGCTACCCCATTGAACACCTGAGCTCATTTAAGCACAATTCCACCTTAATTATTCTCCCTTAGGACAAATGAACTTATTCCAATTGTTGTCAGGGTCTGAGCTAGCTCTGATCAATTGTATCGATTGATCAAGCTAGCGGCCGTGTCAAGAGTTGAGTCCAAGTAAGGACCCAGTTACCGGCTGCACCCTAAGCCTCATAACCTTAGGTATTCGATTCGCCTCACCTCACTGATGGTATAGGGATCAAACCCCACCTGTATGGTGCTCTCTATAAGGAGAATTGACTATTCATTGTAAACCCTAAGCATCTGCACTTAGGCCGATTCCATGGAGTAACTATCTGGCGATCCAGTGCTTCTAGGTTCAATCGATGTGCCTTGACTCCCTTAAGGTGCGGCGATCGAATGTTGGTCGTGGCATGGCATTTTGGCGGCGAATTTGGCAGTTCAAGGTACTGTGGTGACTGAGGACCGAAGTTCGAGAGTCTTTAAAGAACAATTCATCTCAGATGTAAACATATATATTTTTATAAACAAAAGGACATAATATAATAAAATTCCAAAGTCCAATTATACAGTTTAAGATAGAGCCAAACATACATGAAATTTACAGTTTAATATTTACAATAAAAATTTAACAACTTTATTTTCTCACATCTCTTTCTCTTCTTTTCTTTTTCTTTTACTTTGGCAAATCTTCATAGCTTTTAATTCTCAAAACCTAAAAAACACAGTTTACCAGTCAGGTAGGAGTACACAAATCGTTCTTATAAGATTAATTCTTGCATCCTTAAAATAGGTTTAAATTAAACATGAAAGTTACTGAAATATCTGCATAAGTAAAGTAAACTTCCAAATTTAAGTATTGCCCTGCAAGTTAGCTGTGAAATTCAATATGATTGTAAAGCATGAAATAAGTACATTTTATCAAAAGCATTTATAATAATAATTCGAGTCCGTAGACTCTTGAGCCCAAATGGGTAAACCCATAGGTATAACCTGTAAGAAGCTTATCTCGCTACCCGTCAGTAACTAACTCAAAAATAGGAACTGATGGTGTGTCTTTCCTCTGGATTTGCCTACTTCCTACAAGAGGCTAAATCTCTCCATATAACTCCCAGTGGCTGCCAGCAGACCCAATCTGTACAGATTCTCAGTGTTGCGTTTCACCCTCCAAAGATAAACACCACAAAATATATATACCATGTTTCATTCTTTTTGTTACATGCTATTTGATATCATTCTTTTGCAGATTAAAAAGCAGTAAGTAGTGTAAATAATACTCAAATGAAAAATGGCTCAAAAATAAGAATACTGAAATGAAACTTATAAGTAAATTTACGTACCTGACTGTTTTGTCAAAATATCAACCAAATTTAATTTCTCTGATCTGCCAAAAATAGTTGAAGTCATTAATTTAATGCTTTATAATTTTAACATGATTTATAATAATAATTAATATTTGAATATTTGCTTTATTTATTAAGTTATTAAATTATTTATGTCTTATAAGGTCAAATTGGGAATTTGACCTTATAAGGGTATATTAGTAATTTTACTCTTAATAAAATTTAAAAGTTTTGTCAGTTTATTGTAGTTATGAGGAATCAAGGCAGACCACTAGCAAACCAAGGAAACAATATTGCATCTTCCGGTAATCCAAGAAATAATCAAGCCCAGGCCAGAATATTCAACCTATCTCAAGAGATAGGAGCTAAGTATCATACAGGGCAAAGTACCACTTCATGTGAGCAGTCTCTTGAACCCATGATGGTTAAGGTGCTACATAGTTGTGGGTACCTCTTGAGCCTATAGTGGTCACCTCTAGTTCCATCTACTCAATAGATGGTTCTTGGATCTGTGTGTGGATACTGACGAGGACATCAGTTACTTAAGTTGGGGAGATTGTGAAGACCCACTTAAGTAGTATTAAGTGAAACTCTTAAATATCGAGGCGCCTTTTCAGATAACGGTGGAGTTCCTGATAAGAACTCTAAAGTTAAGCGTGCTCATGTAGGAGCACTCCCAGGATGGGTGACCTGCTGGGAAGTTATCTTCTGAGGGCAAAACCGTGAGGCCTTTTAGGCCAAAGCGGACAATACATTGGTGTTTAAGAGTTTGGGCTATTACAAATGGTATCAGAGTAAACCATAGGGTGTTAGATAAGAGCTAAGTATCATACATGGCAAAGTACCACTTCATGTGAGCAGTCTCTTGAACCCATGATGGTTAAGGTGCTACATAGATGTGGGTACCTCTTGAGCCTGTAGTGGTCACCTCTAGTTCTATCTACCCAATAGATGGTTCTTAGATCTGTGTGTGGATACTAACGAGGACGTCAGTTACTTAAGTTGGGGAGATTGTGAAGACCCACTTAAGTAGTATTAAGTGAAACTTTTAAATATCGAGGCGCCTTTTCAGATAACGATGGAGTTCCTGATAAGAACTCCAAAGTACCACTTCATGGCAAAGTACACCTCTTGAGCCTGTAGTGGTCACCTCTAGTTCTATCTACCCAATGGATGGTTCTTAGATCTGTGTGTGGATACTGACGAGGACGTCAGTTACTTAAGTTGGGGAGATTGTGAAGACCCACTTAAGTAGTATTAAGTGAAACTTTTAAATATCGAGGCGCCTTTTCAGATAACGATGGAGTTCCTGATAAGAACTCCAAAGTTAAGCGTGCTCAGGTGGGAGCACTCCCAGGATGGGTGACCTGCTAGGAAGTTATCTTTTGAGGGTAAAACTGTGAGGCCTTTTAGGCCAAAGCAGACAATACCTTGATGCTTAAGAGTTTGGGCTGTTACAGGTACCCTCTAGCGTTTGTCTGCAAAAGGGGTATCGGGGACGACGACACTATCGCGTCGGGCCGGTCCAGCACAATGCCGATCCAGTCGGGCCCCGCTGCGACCCTCGCCGTTTGAATAATGGGTCGGGCTAATTAATTAATGGAATTAGGAATTAAATTTCATCTGAAAAAATAAAATTAAAAATAGAATTATTAATCAGCATATGGTTTAATTAAAACTTTAGTTTTATATGTTTCTAGATTTCATCTTTTAATTATGATTATTTTATCTTTTAACCTTAGTTTAAGATTAAAGATCCATCTTATTAAGTTTGATTATACTTAATAAGATAGCCTTAACCTTTAGTTCGTGAGAGTTTAGGATTAACCTTAGATCCGTAGTCTTTAGCACCTTTAGATTAAGAGATTTAAACCCCAATATTTTGGACTTTAACTCTTAATCTCTTAATCTTAATTTATCTTAATCAATATTGGGTTGAATTATTAATTTCATAAAATTAAGGTGATTGATTTATTATTTAATTTATGTAAGCATCATTGATTGAATTAAATTAGAACTTGATTACTTCAAATTGTTTGAATCTTATAGGATAGAAGTTCTGAGTTTATATTGTATAGTAGGATGTTAGAGATCTTGAGCTTGTATAATTTCAGATTAGTTAGAATGATTAAATTAAAAAATAAGTGATATCACAACTTTTTATGTAGTACTGCTTATACCTTATTTTATACGCATTGCTTTCTTATTTTGAGTCTTTACGATTTTGACATATTAGGTGAAACATAGAATATTTGATGAATGTTCTATATTAGACTTGAAATTGTATAAGTCACGAGCATAAATGAATTTGATAAGTCAAATAGATTAGATAAATCATAAAATAAGATAATAGTTAGTGAAAATGTGCTATAATTAGTTCGCCTCTACAGTTTTGATATTGAGATATAGTACAATGCATTTCAGTTTAGTTCCTAAGCATTAGTGTTTTGGATGACTATTGATATTCTGTTGATCTAGACATTAGTGTCCTAGATGCTTCAGTGATGGATTGGTAACTAGTTTAGCCAATTTTTGTTATGGCAGGACTAATCTAGGCACTTGTCTAAATTAAAATAATATTAATTCAGTTTTAATTATTTTTAATTTAGTATTTTTAGTATTTTTTAATAATTTTAACAGTTACAACATTTCCAGTATTTTTGTATTTTTAGCTTTTGATTTTATGTGCAAGCATGTTAGAATGTTAGATTTCAGTTCAATTTTATTTAGATTGTATTTATTTCAAAAAATCAACATATGTAAATTTGATCATATTTGTTTATGATCTTTCTTGTACTTAGTAGTTTATATATGTAAATTACTTAACCTTATATGCAGCTTTGAGTTGAGATTTGTCTTTTTACCTCACATTTTGTTTAAGCTATAAATGTATGGCTTATATTTTTAATCCTTTCATTTGATGCTTTGCTGCTCTTAAATACATGAAAATATCAAGTTAAAGTGTACTTAGACAATTGTCTAACTAATTTTTCTCTTTTTTTTTAGCTGGAGCCCTGGCATTACGAAACCAACAATGGCAACTGCTGAGCATTTTGTGGAGATAGCACCAGGAGAGGAGCAGAATTAGGAAGAAGATTGCCTTGTTACTGAGGACCCTTAGTTAAGCTGTTCTTTTATATTATGTGAGGCTGAGTGTTCTTCGGCTTTTAATGAACTTAATTTTAATGTTGTAATAATATATGTATTCGGATTATATTTTATTTTATTGCACATTTTATTCTGAGTTAGATGTTATTTATTTTTTTGTTATGGTTAAATGGAAGTTAACTTTTATCTACTTCCGCACTCTGATATTCTTGTATGGTCATTTAGTGAAACTTTAGCTCAGTTTATGGTACATTCTTCTCTTATTAGTAGATTATGGTGACTACCTAATCTAATGATAAGTGAGGGATCTGCCGTGGTGACCACCCCACTATAATCGTACTAACATGCGTGTTAACAGGACCACAGTAGGGGACAGGACGCCACAATTTTTGCCTTAAAAGCCTAAATTGCTAATTTAACCTTACAACCAAGGTGTTGAAATGTGGATGTAAAAATCCATATTTCTTTCATCCTTAGAAGCATTATTTTATCAAATTAAAATTAATCTAATTAAATTTCATTTAAATTTGGAAGTTTTTTTAAGGTAAATTTTCATGTTGATCTTTATAACTTCTTTAAATAATTGAATCTTTTTAAATCTTATTGAATAGCATAAGTGTCTATTAAAAAACCTACATAGTATATTATTTTAATCAATTTAGCATGCTTAATGAATAGATTCTTTAAGTCTCATTGATTAAGCTAAATATCTACAACTAACTTAAATTTTTACTAAACATTGATATTTAACTTTATTATCAAAAGTTTCTTAAGGATAACTTAAAGTTTTAATCAAATAAATATTAATACTATTAAATTATAAAATATTAATTTAATAATTTAAATTGATATTTAACATATCAAATCAAGTGAATTATTATGTTTTAACAATAAGCCAAGTATGTAGATTTATTTGTAAGTTTTACCTTATTGTATTTATTTTGAGCTTAATTCCATTTGAATCATAATTTATGCCTTTTTGATACGCTTACCGCTTAATAAATTTCAAAATATTATCACAAGATCTGTGACAAAAAGATGAAATGTATTATTATATGTGGTATTTGTCTTTGAAGAAAGAAAAGCACCATTGAGAATCTATACATATTGGGCTGATAAGTAGCCCTATGTGATATAAGAAGGGATTTAGCCCTTTTAGAAAGTGGGAAAACTCAGAGGAAAGACACACCAAAATTTGAGAATAGGCTAATAAACTACTAATGGGTAGTCGTAAAGCTTCCTAAATGTTATGCCTATTGGTTTACCCATTTGAGCTCATGAGTCTTCGGACTCTACTTTATGTCACATATGGCCTTTGATAAGATTTTATTTATGCTTTTATATATTCTTAACTCAAAGTTAAACATGCAGGGCAAAATTGACTACACTTGGCATATATTTATGCTTCATTACTTTTGATGCAAAGTTACTCATATAGCTTTTGATATTGATTTAACTTAATATATATATATATATATATGATGCTAGAAAGTAACTCTTATAGAATGATTTATGTACTTCTACCAGACTGATAATTGTTGTTAAATTTTCAAGTTTTGTTAATTGAACATAAGAAAATCAACTTGAGTAAAGAAAAAGCTTGAATTAAAGAAGCAAATTGGAGATGAACATTTTTATTTTATTTGTTGATGTATTAATGAATAAAACATGTAACGTATATATGTATGGTTCTGTGTGGATAATTATGGACTCATTATTATTTTATTTTCATAACCAATGTCTTATATTTAAATTATTTCTTGAAAATTCTTGAATTTGATTTCTCAGTCATCACACTAAGTGAGCACAAATTGCTCTATTAATGATTTGTTATGCTATGCAAATATGCTATTATAGAAGTGTCGATAGAGCAACATAAAATAAATATGTAATTGAATAAATAATATAAAAATGTTCTTTTTTTTCTAATTATTTTATCTTATCTGACAAGTCCATTCCTAATATTAAGACCAAATATTATCTTGACTTTAAAAACTATTTTTATATTTGACAATTATCTTTATCTTATATTACATGTTATTATGTTGAATTATTTATCAAATAATGACTATTAACATATTTGAGGCTTAGTTATAACACAAAAATTTATGAACATCTTATTTAATAATACTAGGCTTTGTCACACTTTACAAGGCAATTTGTGACCCTAATTACTTTTAAGAGCTGATTAACTAATCTTATTTAATAAATGTTATATTTTTACTACATACTTAAATTCTTCCCATTATTCTGAATATCTGTTATATGAATCTATTAGATTATTAGTTTCATAAATTTATAATTTATATAATTTATTTTTTTTACTTTTATTTTATTTAGATTTTATTCTTAAGTTAAGCTTATATTTAGAGGGTTTATATATCAATTATAATGATCTTTCAATTATGAATTTTATTCTTTAATCATATGTAATTGCAATAATCAATAACACACTAATTTCTAAAATTTAAGGTATAATTATTATATTAAAAAAAATATCTTACATAAATTAATTTATACTTAAATTTATGATATGATAATATAAATATTTATTTAAGTAAGAAAATTTTTAACATATGATATTCATATTTATGTAAGCAAATTTAAAATTTCCAAAAACAATTTATACTTTTATCCTAACACAAGATGTGTTTTTGCAAATCTCATTTTAATATCTAAATATTAATTTAAATAAAAACTTGAACTTGTAATATTCATCTTTATGTAAACAAACATAAAGTTTCCAAAAATCTATACTTTTATCATAACATAAGATCTGATTTTGGAAATCTTATTCTAATATGTGAATAAATCTTAACATTAATTTAAATAAGAACTTGAATATATGATATTCATCTTTATGTTTTATCCTAACATAAGATATGATTTTGCAAATCTCATTTAATATGAGAATAAATCTAAATATTAATTTAAATAAGAACTTGAACATATGATATTCATCTTTATGTAAACAAACTTAAAGTTTTCAAAGATATATACTTTTATCCTAATATAAGATATGATTTTGAAAATCTTATATGAATAATTTAAACATTAATTTAAATAAAAACATGAATATATGATATTCATCCTTATGCAGGCAAGCTTAAAGTTCTTAAAAATCTACACTTTTATCCTAACATAAGATGTGATTTCGTAAATCTCATTTTAATATGAGAATAATCAAAATATTAATTTAAATAAAAATTTGAATATATGATATTCATCTTTATGTAAGTAAACTTAAAGTTTCCAAAAATTTATACTTTTATCTTAACATTAGATGTGATTTTACAAATCTCATTTTAATATAAGAATAAATCTAAGCATTAATTTAAATAAAAACTTGAACATATGATATTCATCTTTATGTTAGTAAACTTAAAATTTCAAAAAAATATATACTTTTATCCTAACATAAGATGTGATTTTTCAAATCTCATTTTAATATGAGAATAAATCTAAACATTAATTTAAATAAAAACTTGAACTTGTGATATTCATCTTTTTGTAAGCAAACTTAAAATTTCCAAAAATTTATACTTTTATCCTAATATAAGATGTGATTTTGAAAATCTCATTTTAATATGTGAATAAATCTAAATATTAATTTAAATAAAAATTTATCATTATGATAATATAAAGGCTAATCTATCACATGTGAGAGCTTTGAGCATATAAACTTAAATTACTTATATGCAATTATTCACTATCATTAGCATGAGCATAAATACTACAAAAAAAAAACTCACTATTTTTCTTAAGCTTAGGCATGATTTGCAAATCCATGATGACATAATATTAATTTATATTTAATCCATAAAATGATTTAAATCAAATCAAAATCATCACTAATGACTTATAATTTAATTTAAGCTTCATACAAGAGAAATAAGAAAATAGAGTACCTTTAAAATTTAATTGTTCACCTTGTAAACAATAGGAGGTTGAATGATGATAATGGCTTGCCAAAGTTCCCATCACCTTGATGGAAGCTTGAACTCTTCTCTCAATACTTTTTTAGTCTTTGGGAAGGTGTAGAATGAAATTTTCTAAACTTGAGAAAGAAGTGAAGAAGAGAGAGAGGGCTTTGAGTGCTTGATGTAGTTATCAATGGAGTTCTTAAGGAGATGATGAAATGTCCAGCTCTATTATGGTTAAGTAGACTCCATAAATAAGCACGTAGGATAGATCCAAGGAAAATGATTTAACCTTAGAGAGCTTGGATGATTAGAATTTAAAGGTGCTCAATTTGTCCTCAAATGAGAAAAACATCTACTAAAATATAAATGGTATATCCCTAGTGATAAAACTAAGATGAAATTCTTGAAAATTTTTTGTTTAATTTGCTCAAATGAGCTAAAAATAAAATTTTAGTTTTCTTTAAAATTAACTTCATAAAACTAATCAAAATTACAAATTGAAGTATCCATGAGGTAGGCCTTGATGAGAAGAATCCATAGATACCAAAATCACTAAATTTGAATAAGTGGTTGAGCTGAATTTTGCATTTGAATCCCAAAATTTCAGTTCGCTCGTCCGTTAACGACGCCTTACCGCCATTGACGCCTGCAGTTTCACTGTGGACTACATTAGGCGCATATTAAATCTGCGCCGTCCACTTCAGCTGCAACTGATGGGAGCCGTCATATCTGTCACTTAGATGGACAGCGTCGTTACGCTGTTAACGGCGTCACACGCCGTTTTTTTTTCAAATTGTGTTTTAAGCATAAATTATCCGATTTAGCTCCAAAAATTACAAACTTTTTATCGATTCGATCGTCTCGATGAGACAAAAGTGTAAGTTCAAATTTTATCAAATTTGGATAAGTATTATATTTTATGTTAATTTTTAAATACAAAAACTTTTAAAATTCATTACGATTAATCCTGTGCTCAAAACTTGACAAAACTTGAAACATAGCATCCTCCTGTGATGCTTGACCTAAAACTACAAAAAAATATAAATTCCAATTTATAATTTATTTATTATCAATGTATGAAGTTAGGACATCATAAATTAATTTAGGACGATCCGAGATTCCAATTATTCTCAAACTTTCACAGTAGGATCTCATCCGTAAGCTTTATCTATGGAAAATTTTAATTGACTTAAATTGAGATTTTAATTTTTATCTTAATCTGATTAGAATTAGGTCTAATCGACCTAGTAATAGCATCGAGTTATTACATATTTATTTCAATTGCAAAATAACCTTAATAATCTTGAAAATATTTTCAACTTTTAATGATGTTCATTTCGACACTTGCACAACTTCCTATTGTGTAAATAGAGGTTATTTGGCAGCTCTAGGGTAGATTAAATATCAATTTTCTTTTGATCAGCATTATATGCCATACTATTTGGACAAAAAAATACCAAAACTTTTAAAAATCAAATGAGGTGTGAAAACATTATTCAACATCACATTATCCCCACTTGATACAATTTGGTTTATCAACTTTTTTATAAGCTGACCTCATTAATTTTTTGATGGTCTATGTTACTTATGGCTTTAAAAGCGATTATTTCTTTTATTATATACATCACTTCACATAAAAATCTTGCATGGTTTGGTTGCAATTCTAAAAGCTTCATTTTGATATATCATTTGGCTATATTTGGCTACTATACACATGAAAATTATGAAATACTAAATTTCTTATTTTATTGAAGCATGGATTTTTGTTATGTGGGATCATTGGTGCACTTTCTTTCTTACTTATTTATTAAACAATACATTTGGTTTAGAGCTTTGTCTCTCTATTAGCATGTGGTACTTATAAACTTATTTATTATAGAAATTTTAACATATGTATTAAGGTTTTGACATAAAATTTTACATACTAACTTTAATTTCAATTATAACACATTTTTAATGACTATGATGAGAAAAATCTTTTCTCTTGATTGGAGAGTTGAGCACACTTGATTTTAGCCAAGGTTATGCACTTTTTTTTATGCTAGCATGCAACCTCAATGATATAATAATCATTTGCTCCATCTGGAATTCGAGTCCATACTCCTTCAAAAAATTTGTGTTTTGATCCTTTTTACTAGGTCGGGCTTGGGATACATGGGCATCAACATCTATATTCTAGCAAGTCACTAGGCCTGATTTTGCTATCTCATTCTTTTAATGTTTTAACAGGAGGCTATTGGTTGTTACTATCTCTCCATCATATAGTGGTTGCTAAGTATTATTTCTAAATGAGATTTCACATGGCCTATTTAAGCTACTGTGCACTCATGCATCTACCATTTTTGGGATAGTTTTTCAAAGTTGTTTTGCCTTCAAATGGCATTAAACGACTTAATCATTTGATGTTTAGAATTGAAGTCTTTATGAACAACTCTTTATTGAAAAATTGAACAAAAATCTATAAAATAATTCTCAAAATTTAGATCCAAAATCAAATCACAAAATTTAAAGTAAGCTAAATCATTGTTTATTGTATCCAAATAATGCACCTCCTACAACAATTAAATATGACTAATTCCTTAATTAGAAATTATTTATAATGTTGATAAGTACAATTAATTATAAACTTAATGATGCATCCTCTATTATGAAGGGAGGGGCTTTTATTTGATTGTGTACAATGGAAAGGATTCATATATCCTACTCACTTAGTAGGATTAAAGCTTGGTATTTATATTTATTGTTATTAATTAGTAATCATTAATAATTTAAAAATATATATTTTAAAATTGTTAGCTAGTAATTATAATTATTAGTTAGAAATAATTTTAATTATAATATCATCAATTATAATTAATTATTTTCTTACATTAACAATGCTAAAATTTATATTTAATAATCAATTTTGATTATAATCAAATAAATTCATTATAAAAAATTTAAACTAATTTAAATCAATATAACAACTAAACTTTTTAACTTGTTTTTTTTTTGGTAAATAATCCCAGCTTTTATTATTATTACAATTTGTGTGGACTCTATGCCAAAGAGTGGGAGGCTGAGGTTAAGCTACAACGGCACATTCGTCTTCTTGTCTCTCTCCTCCTCGCTCTCTCACCTTTTGGATTGTTTGTTTTTGTCGCGGCTCTGAGTTTATATGGGCTTTTAAGGTCGGGAGATAAATCTGACGATCGAAGAAGGCTAGGGATTACATTGAATCTTCTGCTGATACTAGTGTTTGTGCGTTGACAGATTGGATACAGGCTTTTGGCTATGCTTTCAAGTTCGTGATTATTTCCTTACTCCTGTTTTGGTTTCTTTAGTGGTAGAAACTCTGAAGATTCCAGAGTGTAAAAGGGCAGGGAAGGTAGGTACAGAAAAAATAGTGCGTCTCACGAATCGCTGCTCATCTGTAAGTTCGAGTGCGCACATATTTCAGGATCGAGACTGTCTCTCAGAGCATCATGCTTCTGAATAATCTTCGGAATTAAATTTGTGATTTGTTATCGTTGTATTGGTTCATTTGATCCGAGAGAAAGCTGCGGTTTCTCGCTTTGTTGAGCTTTTTTGCTGCATGAACGTTTTTTTTCTATGCTGAGAGAAGGAGAAAGAGTGTTCCATATATCTCTTCGTGGTTCGGCATTATGTAATTTGCATTTCGATGGCATTTTCTTACTTCATATTTTGTCCTCTGATTATATTTGAATTCAAGTTAATGATCCTAACTTTTTTCCTGGGGCTATTGGCCAGCTTATTTAGGATCATCACTTGCGATGTTTCGTTGTATACAATACGATCGCGGCTGTTGATCCTCTGTAGATTGATTGCCTCTTTTGCTAATTTTTTTCTACGAGTAAGTTCATTGTTGATTTACTCAGTATTTTGATTATTTGAGAGCCTTTGCATCTGCTGAGATTGATCATCGTAAAATCACTTGATGAAGTTTGGTTTTGATTATTTTCATTATAATGGCATTCGATGGATGCTTTATTGCAGGCGGCTCTTGTTTGTGACCTGCAGATTTATTTCTTACCGGGAAAATGGACGGAGCTGTTCTTATAGCCATAGCTGCCACTATAGGCAACTTGTTGCAAGGCTGGGACAATGCTACAATTGCGGGTATGAAATTATCATACAATCGTTGAAATCTTTGTGTTATGCAATTTTATTAGAAGATTTGAGTTTAAGGTTATTGATATGCTTTATGATCAAATTAGGAAATTTATGCATGTTCTATTTTTAAATGTCCCCAAAAATTGAATGATGCATTAGATGTGCGGTATTGTTTAAGTCATTGAAGTTGTCAGTGAGTTATTTGTCATCGTGGGTGGCACCAATGTCCCATGCACCATCACACCTCTTGTTGCCTTTGTAGACTTTTCAGTCGTTTGGAAGAAAAATCACTAGGATGTATAGGAGTAATCTTATTAAATATTTATTGAATTTTAAAATAACATTGCAGCATGCTTATACGAAGAACTGAATAGCTTTAGGCTGTTTGTTGCCTGCTATTTATCACTAATGTTTTGATATCTCTTAATAATAAAGATAGCATGCAGTTAGGTGTATGGTCAGTTAACTAATTTCTTACTAAAATGTCATTATTTTTGTGTTATCTACATAATGCCCAAAATTGCCTACTATTTAAATTGCATATAAATAACTCAAATAATATTATATGAACAATATTTTTTCTTAAATAATATGCTATTTGAATACCATGTTATCTTAATAACGTTTCACTTGGCATGCCAAACAACCACATGTTCAACACATCTAAATTTTATTGAATTCATATTACTACTGAACACTGAACACTGAACAGACAACTTTAAAATATTTGAAAACTTGTGTGCATTTTTTGTGCATGTAAATCTTTTTGCTTTATGTGACAATACTTTATTCACATTCTTATCTTTACTATCCATGCAGGAGCTGTTATCTATATTAAAAGGGAATTTAAGTTGCAGACGGAGCCTACTATTGAAGGATTAATTGTTGCCATGTCACTTATTGGGGCAACTATTATCACTACGTTCTCTGGAACTGTTTCAGATCGGTGTGGCAGGCGCCCAATGCTAATCCTTTCATCCGTTCTTTATTTTGTTAGTGGCTTGGTGATGTTTTGGTCTCCAAATGTATACTTCCTACTCCTTGCCAGGCTCATAGATGGGTTTGGAGTTGGTTTAGCTGTCACACTTGTTCCTGTCTATATTTCTGAGACATCCCCTCCAGAGATAAGAGGCCAGCTGAATACACTTCCTCAATTTAGTGGATCTGGAGGAATGTTTTTTTCATATTGTATGGTTTTTGCAATGTCTCTTATGGAAAATCCCAATTGGAGAGTGATACTTGGCGTTCTCTCTATCCCTTCCTTGGCATATTTAGCATTAACAGTATTCTTCTTGCCTGAATCCCCAAGGTGGCTTGTAAGCAAAGGGCGAATGGCAGAGGCCAAAAAGGTTCTACAAAGACTTCGTGGAAGGGATGACGTGGCAGGTTTATTCTGTCATAGTTTGTACCTTTATTCTCTTACATTGCACTATTGATTTATGGGGTTTTATGGTTATTGATGTTTTTTTTTGTCAGGAATCTTCTATTTAAAATTATTATTCTTAAAACAGTTGTAAGTTTTGCATTGTTATTTGTAGTAGAAGTCGGTATCCAAAGCAAATGCATACCAATAAAGTTGTGAAAATGTGAATGCTAAAATAGTTGATTGGGTATACACAAAAGGATATGGAAAGAATAAGTGCAGTTTTGACAAGGCTAGGGCTGATCTAATTGAAGATAGCTTTAGAGAAAGTCATTTAATATGGTGGCTCAGCCATATTATACAAGCTGTTAGAAGCTCTAGTCATGTTGGCCTTGAGGGCTAAGTTAATGGATTTTTCCCATATTAAAAACGGGTTAGTATTGCTGTAGAAGATTTGACAAAAAATATTAGAAATGATTTACATGCTTCGAGCTTAGGGAAATGAGAAGCAATAGGAGACAGAGGATTGATGCAGCCCGCCTCACTTAGTGGGACTAAGTCTTAGTTTTGTTGTTATTGTTATTTATTTATTTTAGTAGATACATATTTCAACTTGTTTTATGGGAGATTGTTTTTCATCGCATGGTAAATATGTACTGCTTTACAATTTGTATTAATTTTTTTAAGCATATGATTGATTGACTAGTAGCAGCTATTGGTTTGACACTTATTTATTACATTGACCATTATTGGTAAATTGGGCATGTTTAAAATGGCAACTTCATTCATACTTCTTCTGATGTCAATAGGACAAGGTAAGATCGGTTTGGAAATAATAAATGAATTGCTTGTATAATGGCAAAGAAAGAATTTTTAGATGAGAAAAATCAAATTAGGTAAATATGGTATAATATGTATTATAATTTATTTATATTTATGAAAAACTATACAAGGTAATTATGGTATAATATGTAATATAATTCATTTATATTTATGAAAAACTAAATAAGGTAAATATGGTATAATATAATGCATAACTTAGTTAAATCATATAAACTATTGATGATATAATATGTAATTGATATTGCCAAGGCTAGTAAAGATGTAGAGTTTGGGTTTTTATGAGTTTAACAAAATATCACATGAACTTTAAATGAAATTTTTTATGATTAGCAAACTAATCTTTCTTTCTTTACTGAGCATTGAACAATGAAGAATGTTAGGATCTCTAACCACCTATTCTAAAGTGAATCTAGAGCAAAACTCTCAAAATAGAAAAGTATATAGATCTCAGAACAATCATAGAAAAATAACCATCCAAACACAAGGATATACGTAGAAAACCCGATAATGGGAAACACTATGGAGCCACACCATCAAGAAGATCCACTATGAAAAACTATCAAGAGCTTACAAAATAATTCTCAAGAAACCCTAACTCAGAAGAAGATGAAGATTGCATATCTAGGGAGATCACACAAACCATAGCATCCTTCTCTTTATGTCATTCCCTTGGTTCTCTAACTCAACTCTTGAACATACAATAGCTTCCACTGCAGCCAATGAGCCATAGCTTCAGCCCTTCGCTGTAGGCACTGTCGCAGTACACAGCTGCAGCTACCACCGCAACACACCGGTGCGGCCACTGATGCAGCCCCCTTGTGGTCACCTGCTGTAGCACGTTGCTGCAGCCCTCCCGTTCAAATTTCCAGTGACGATCTCCATCACGACTTCCTGGTGCAGCCCCGCTGCAGCCTCTTGCCTTTGGCTGCAGCTTCAACTCTATGGCTGCCGCCCCCTTCCCCTTCTCACAAGGCTTGCTGTCGAGCCAAACCCTATTTTGCCTTAAACATGCCTTAAGTTCCATGGGACAAGTTCTTTGCTGTTTGAGTCCGCTGCGGGCGCCAGGGCGCACTTGAGCACCCAACCTCGATCTAGAGCTGCATCGCAGGCGCCTGGGAGCGCCTGAGCACTCACATCTCTCTGCCTCAGGCGCTTGGGCGCTTATGAGCGTTGGACGCTTGGGCGCGCTTGAACGTCAGGTGCTTGAGCGCTTGTTCTTCGAGTTGTAGCCTCTGTCGGGCTCCCGAGCATGCCTGAGCGCCTGGCTTGCTCTGGCCCAGTGCTGCCTTGCCCCGAGATCCTTCGAATTCCACCGGAACGTTGCGCCTTGCCTCGAACCCTTTGGAACACCATTAGAACTCCGTCGGCACCTTCCTGTAGATCCAATCAGGCTCCACACCCAATAATCTCCCACTTGTAGACTGATTGCGATTGGTCCGTCTTCAATTGGATCTTCTTCCCCTTGGCTCAAATTTATCAAAGGCCGCGGCGTGGCTCACCCGCATTTGTAGCGTTCCAAGATCAACTGAAGCTGCTTTGTTAAGAACTTCCCCTTCTTCGTCTTCTCATAATCGCATTTGTAGCGTTCCAATAATCTCCCACTTGTAGACTGATTGCGATTGGTCCGTCTTCAATTGGATCTTCTTCCCCTTGGCTCAAATTTATCAAAGGCCGCGGCGTGGCTTACCCGCATTTGTAGCGTTCCAAGATCAACTGAAGCTGCTTTGTTAAGAACTTCCCCTTCTTCGTCTTCTCATAATCGCTTTCTATTTTTCAATTGCAAAACAATTTCTTATGTATAGCAAATCTTCAACTAAGTTTGCTCTATTGAACTTTCCCAATCTTGTATCTCATTTCATCTGTCATTGCTCTCATTCGAACTGACAACCCGAAAACCACTCTCTGTTACCACTTGTTAGGATCTCTAACCACCAGTTCTAGAGTGAATATGGAGCAAAATCCGCAAAATAGAAACACATACAGATGTCAGAACAATCACAGAAATAATCATCCACACCCAATAATCTCCCACTTGTAGACTGATTGTGATTGGTTCGTCTTCAACTGAATCTTCTTCCCCTTGGCTCAACTTTATCAAAGGCCGCGGCGTGGCTCACCCGCCTTTGTAGCATTCCAAGATCAACTGAAGCTGCTTTGTTAAGAACTTCCCATTCTTCGTCTTCTCATAATCACTTTCTATTTTTCAGTTGCAAAACAATTTCTTATGTATATAGCAAATCTTCAACTAAGTTTACTCCATTGAACTTTCCCAATCTTGTATCTCATTTCGTTTGTCATTGCTCATTCAAACTAATAACCCGAAAACCATTCTCTGTTACCACTTGTTAGGGTCTCTAACCACCAGTTCTAAAGTGGATATGGAGCAAAAAGCCGCAAAATAGAAACACATACAGATCTCAAAACAATCACAGAAATAATCATCCAAACACAAGGATATGTGGAAAAAAAGTCAATAATGGGAAAAATTACGAAGCCACCACTAAGAAGATCCACTATGAAAAATTATCAAGAGCTTACAAAATTATTCTCGAGAAACCCTAACTCGAAAGAAGAGAAAGCTTGCACAGTTAGGGAGATCACACAAACCATAACATCCTTCTCTCTATGCCCTTCTCATGGTTCTCTAACTCAATTCTTGAACATACAACGCTCTCATTGCAATCAACACCGTAGCAAACAAGCCACTGCGTTAGCCCTCTGCTGTAGGCATCGCTGTAGCACATCGTTGCAGCCACCACCACAGTACTTAACTGCAGCCACCAATGTAGCCCCCTTGTGGTCACTTGTTGCAGCCCTCCCGTGCAAATTTTTGGTGAAGATCTCCGTCAACAGCTTCTTGGTGCAGCCCCCATTGCAGCTTCCTGTTGCTGCCCTTGGTTGCTACCTCTACTGTTACCTTTGGCTGCGTCCTCAGTCCTATGGCTGCCGCCCCCTTCCCCTTTGCACTCACAAGGCTTGCTTATGCATCATTTGAACTCTCACATGTTAGGCTTTTATATAGGGTCAAGCTAAACCCTCATTTTCCCTAAACATGCCTTGGGGGCCAAGGAACAAGTTCCTTATTGTTTGAGCTCGCCGTGGATTCCTGGGCACGCTTGAGCGCCCAGGCCTCTATCTGGAGCAACATTGCGGCCGCCTGGGCGCGCATGAGGGCGCACGTTTCTACGACTCAGGTACTTGGGCGCACCTGAGCGTGCACGTCTCTATGCCTCAGGCGCTTGGGCACGCCTGAGTGTTGGGCGCCTGAGCACCTGTTTCTGGGTTGTAGCCAATGTCGGGAGTCCAAGATGCGCCTGAGCGCCTGGCCTACTATTGGCCCAGTGTCGCTTTGCCCCGGGACCCTACGGATCCCACCGGAACGTTGTGCCTTGCCTTGGAACTCTCCAGAACACCATTGGAACTCCATTGGCACCTTCCGTGTTGATCCAATCAGGCTCCACACCCAACAAAGAATACTTGGCTAACCTTTTTTAGTTATAGCACAGGCCCACATTAAGAGGCTAGAATATATTCAGAAAGGTTTTAAGGACTTTCTTGATGTTTTTTTATGATCTATTAGTTAGTATATCTTGAGCAAGGTCTCTATTTGTAAGTAACATTTTTTTTTTTTTTTGGATTTTTGTTTGTTGTGTTCTAGGCAGACCTTTTGTTTTCTCTTGCACTGAAAGGAAACTATCTTTCTGTTTGTGATCTCTGTTCTTTGCCTCTGTTCTGCTCCAGGATATCAAGCATGTTTGTTTCTCTTTACAACAGAGGTTTTGCAGTAGCTTTGGAATTGTAAGAGACAACCGATGGTGGCTCTTGACAGCAGTTTGCTGTAGGTAATATAATTTCTGGTGAGAGTGGGCAAGAAAAAGAAGACTTTGGGAGAATGAGTTCTCTTCTATTTCAGGAACTTGATTATTTTAGTTAGGCATAATTTATAATTATGAACTTACCCCGAAATAGATCAAAATTTTGAAGTCATTATTTCTTTTCACATCTCACAGCTTAAATTTTCCACCTTCCAGTTATTATTATAGTTAGGCATTCAATCAGTGATTTGTCTTTATCCATAGACTTCTGTTGGCTTAGCCTTTAATCCCAATGGTGCGATATGAAAATTAAATACCACTAGCATTATCCATCCTAAGTGTACGCTTTCAAATCTTCTATCAGTATGACTGTTGATCTTTTTGTGATATGATGCCTAAATAGTGATTGTAGATGACTCGATTCTGAATTTTCTAGGTCGGATCCCAAAATCACTGGTTTTTCATGTCTTCCGGTAAGACTACTTTTCTTGTGTTTGGTAATAACTTCTTTTGAAAGTTTATATGAGAGTTTAGCTACTTTAAACATTTAAAATTTGTGAATCTTTTGATTCATGGTGATTGGGTAGCATTTGAATCTTAAGGGGTATTTTTAGTTTTGGCTGTCTATTTTCTCTTTATTTCAAGCCTTGATTGTACTTTGTTTGATTGGGCTCTATAGTAATCTGTTTCTTTTGCATTTGCAAAAGCTGTAAAGGCATTAACTTCTGATTTATTTTTCTTGCTGTTGGCGGGCCATTTCTTTTTTGGAACTCTTGTTTGTGAGTTTTGAGTTGTTGAGTGTAAATCATAGTGTAATTGCACTCTTTATTGCCAGTCCCTAATCACCTTCATAGTGGTGAAATTTATCACGATGGTCGAGTTTTTGTGCATTGGCAGATAGGCATGGATTGTATGCTTTGCTCTATGAACCTCATTGATGTTAGTCCATGTGCCTACCTGAAGAGTTGTGCATATTCCTCAGTCAGTCTATTGATTCTCATGTCATTTACTTTCCTTAAGGTGATGAAAAATAACATCTTTTTCTTCTTTGACAAGGCAGATCAACATCAACATGAATTACTGTCATCATGAATTGATTAGTCTGCCTGCTTGTTCTATTCCATTGCCTATCTGAAGAGTTGTGCATATTCCTCAGTCAGCCTATTGATTGTCATTTCATATACTTTCCTTAAGGTGATGAAAAATAACATCTCGTTCTTCTTTGACAAGGCAGATCAACATCAACATGAATTACTGGCATCACGAATTGATTAGTCTGCCTGCTTGTCCTATTCCATTGCCTGTCAATGCCTGTCATATGACATTACAGTCATTTTTCAACATTAAGGTCTTCATTTGTGTGCCGTCACTGATTAGGCTGTTGATGGAGTACCTTACATCTACTGTTAGTTTGACTTATGAAAAAAAGCAAATGTCAGTTGGAGTTTCCTTGCACAATTGATGTCCCCATTGGTGATTGTAAGTAATACTGTTATTCAATCTTCATCTCTATCCTTCGCTTAATCAAAATAGAAGGGTTAAGGATTGATATCGAGTATGGTGTGTAACTTTGTTTTTGACATCAAATTTGAGGTTTTGCTATCTGTTGATATCAATGATCCCACTATGCACCTCCAACATCCTCAAGATGAACAGTTTTTTTGGTGCCATTCTGCGAGGATGACTTTACCACTGAACCATTTGACCTTGCCATCACAGATAGATATATCATGTGTTCTCTTGCACAATAACAACTTTTTTTATTTGTTTCCAAATTTTCTTTGATTTTTCATGTAAGAGTACCAAGTGCGTTTTAGGATATTCTTCTTTGATGAGACCAGCTATTGGCTATGATCACAAAACTTCCCATAGAAAAGGTTTGCAAGAAGAGGAATCAATGCTGGTCCTTTTTTCCACTTAAGATGAAAGGGCGTCTTTAATGGATCTTAATTCGTCTCCCTTTTACTTAGTTTTATGTTTCATGGTCATTTCCATGGTAGTGGCATGGCTGGCGTCCATTATATGATAAAGCTAAGTTTATTTATCAAATTTGAAGAAAAGCTTAGAATTGTGCTTTATGGTAGTAGGTTGTTCATGGAAGTTTGTGTATCTTCTAGGTTTAACAATCAATACCTCAACTCTTGAACTTTATAGCATAATTTTGAGCAGAATGATCTTAACATTGTCTCAAATAGACCAACCCTTCTTTTCAATCTGGTAATTTTTTCTTGATACGAGGGAGAACTCACAATAGTTATCCTTTGGCTTTCACTAACGAAACTCAATGGCTAGAATTTTCGGTGTAGTAATTCTTTTTAATTGTTGCCTAACAAAATTCATGAGGTAGAACTCATGATGTAGTAATCCTTTGTCTTTCACTTTAGAAGGGCCTAGTCAATCATTTGCTATAATGATATATTCCTCATTCTTATTAATATTTAATATATTTCTTGTGAGGACCCGATGCCGGGTCAGCGGGAGCTAATCCAGCACCGGCTTGCTTGTGGAATAGTAATAGCAACAACAACAAGCAATAACAAATCCTCTAGCCGTAAGATCATATTGAGTGGTTTAAGAGACAAATATATAGACATCAAATATAACTCATTTATTTATTAATTCACGAGTCTTGAGTACATATATTAAAATAAAAAAAAAGATTACAAACTTTTTAAAAGTAGATAGAATCAAAAAGAAAGCGGTGGATCAACAGGTAGCAGTATCAGCACTGCTTAGTTCTTTAGCACCTTTCCTCGAGGATGAACTCCTAATATGGGCACGTTTCAAAAGTGCGGGCATTCGAATACCAGTTAGTTGCGAAACTAAGTACTGATAGATGTCATCTTTACAAATGTTAAATAATAAGCAAAATAATCAATATTTGACATGAAATAAAAGCTGTACAAAATTATCTCTGCAAACCTGTTTCAATTGCACTTGAAACTTAGCATAAAAATAATTGCAGTCACAAAAATAAATACATAATTTTTTAGCGTTTGATATCTGAGGCAAAATATAATTTTGTTGGGCAAGTACAAAATCGAGAAAAATGGGGGGTTCATTTTTGTATTACATATCTCAACTTCCCTCTATACATGCCCCCTCAAAGGCTTATCAGTATAGGCTCCTTATGACTCCCGATGTCGGACAGCCCCGTCCTAACGGTTGTCTGATCAGACAAAAAGTATAAAGCAACATGGAACCATTGCTTCTCACTTATCCAAACTTATTCATATATCATTTTATGTGACTTTAAAAAAAATACTTTTATCAAATTTGTGCGATGCTGAGCAGAAAAAACATATTTAAACATAAGTAATAAAAGACATTTAGTACCTTGTTCTTTTAAGTTTAGTGGTTCAACAGTTTGACAGTTTTGATGAGTGACAGTTCGCTCAATCTGTATTTAGATTTTTGATATTCTTAAATTAGTTCTTAGCCAATGTTTTTATGAGTAACATTTATTTCCATTTCGATTATGTCCTTTCACTTTCTCAATATGATTGAAGTCTGATTTTTAAGGTACTGTGATGACAGTAATATTTATTATAACGTTTATTAATTTGCTGAGAATAATAATCATATTTGATACAATATTATTGTTATCATTATTTTAATGACAACAATAATATAGGAATAAAAGAACGTAACAAAAATGATGGTTAAAAATGAAAACGCTTAAATTGAAATTATAGTCATTTTATAACATATGTATAGTTTTCATTATTAATTAATGAGAATCATATTAATGTGAATGACATTATATTATCATTATTTTTATAATAATAACTATTAGGTAGGTATAAATTAAAAGAATGTAGAAATAGCGAAATGATTCTCTTCTTCTTTTTTTTCCCCTTTTTTTTTCTCTTATAATTTTCTTCCTACCTTTAGGATTATGATTTCCGAAAAACGGAGGGAGGCCGGAGCGGGGTGGCCAGAGGCTGGAGGAGGGCTGGCTGGGCTGCTGTTGGCCGGCCGGAAGAGGCAGGGAGGGGCTGCATTGGCTGCTGCTGGCTAGCCGGAGAAGGGAGGAGGCTAGCCGGGCTGTTGGGAGAGGGAGGAGGGGCTGAGGGGTGGCTGGTTGGGGGGCTGCTGGCAGCTGGCCGGGCTGTTGAGAGAGGGAGGAGGGGCTGAGGGGTGGCTAGTTGGTGGGCTGAAGGGAGAGGGCTGCTGTGGTGTGAGGGAGGGAAGAAGGGGGGGGGGGGTTTATAGAGAAGAGAGGTGGGGGGGCAAAGGGATAGGGCTGGTCGGCCATTTGGCCGACCATTCCTGCGCCAAAATGGCGCAGGAAAGGCCCTGGCGTGAAAGGTTCTGCGCCTTAGGGCGGAAGAAGGCGAGCACAGGCGCTAAAGAAAGGGGGAGTAAGGAAAAAAAATGGAAATTTTATAATAAAAATACTTAAAGTTAAATTTTTCGCATTTTTCCGCCGTTCGGCGTCCAAATACAGCGAAACTTGGCACCGAGGTGTGTTACGACACGACGAACACCCTCGCGCCAAAAATTTTCGATTCGAACAAATGTTTTATTTTTAATTAATTTTTGAAGTTTAAAACTTTAAAAATTAATCACGATCAAACCGGCCCTCAGAATTTGATGAAACTTCTCGAGCAACCTTTAAATAATATACTTAACACAACGACACTGAAATTGATGAATTCTGACACGTATTTTAATGTTCTTGATTTATTGGATTTAATTAATTCAGAAAATTAAAACGGGAGTTTTCGTTATCCGAATTCTCCCAAACTAGGGCATTTTGATCTAAAAATTATTCTTAACTAAGGGTATTTTTGTTTGCCCTAATTTAAAATTCCTCGAGGTCCTGATGCCTAAGGTGGGTTTTGACCTAATTTGAAAAGTAACGATATTGGGTCGTTACATTTCTAATATTTATTGATGGGTGATGGTGGTAGGATTGTAGATATGATTTTGATGACTTATTATGGATAATGAATTGAGATGACGCCGATTGCACGCAAGTTTCATAGGAGGAATGTTTGAAGGCCGAAACAGAAGCGGATTTAAGCTAAACAAAGTGGAGATGAAAACTAGCATAGAATACTATAATTTTAAACAGAAAATAACAAAAAGAATAAAAAAGATAATCTCAAAATTATCCACACCTTGGGTTCTTGAAGGCTATACACACACCTTAAAGGGCTTCAGTTATGCACACCGAATAGGATTTCCTTGATTATCCACACTAAGTAAGCTCTCAAGTCAAAATTCTGTAATATCATTCAACTTCCCCAAAATTAGGGTTTACATGAGATATATGTATTAGCCATACCCTAGTTCTAATCCAACGGTGCTAATAATGACAATAATGTCCTGTTATATTTCCCTGGGTGACCTCTTACATTCCCAACACCCAAAATATAGCATCATAAAAAACACTAATGTTAAAAAACATAAAAAACAAACATAAGCGAATAAAACATCTAAATATGACGGATCCATAAATGTATCCCGTCATGACCCGATAGCCTCCTTCAAGCTTCTTGAGTATGTTATTATCATCACACGCTCTCGTGTATGCTTCTATACTGCATTATTTATTTGCTTGTGTCTAAAAGAAGGGAGGGCATGCATAAGATCGCTAGGATTTAATGTGGTGTTAGTGGATTGTCTTCATTCACTCCATTATCATTAGGATTTGCTTGAGTACGATAAACAACACAAGAAAGCACCACACAAAGAAAACTATTGCAACAAACAAGCACAAGATTTTACATAGAAAGACCTTTAGTGGGAAAACTCATGAGAGAGGAGAATCGGATGCACCAAGGAGAAGATTAAAAGGGACAATTTGCTTCTTATATATCTAAAATTTGTTTACTTGACGTCTAAAAGAAGGGACGGTGTGGGTAGGATCACTAGGATTTGATGTAGTGGCAATGGGTTACATCTGCATCTACTATAATATCATTAGCATTTGTTAGAGTACAATGAGCAAACAACACTAGAAAGCATCTAACAAAAAAATAATAATAATAACAGATGAACACAATATTTTACATAGACAATCCTTAACAAGAAAAAAATGGGAGGGGGAAATGGGCTTCACTGAAGGGGAAAATAAAAAAAGAAAGTTATAATGTTTGGCCACCCCTAATCTTCCCAAGAAATTTTATATATAGATGAGTAGGATGGTGGGATTCAGCAGAAAACTGTAAATATGCCCACAAATTGATTTGTGTGCTAGGGGATGCTTCCCCTTGGGACCATGTAAGTGTCGCACGTGTTGAGATCAAACCAGATTTGAGGCATATGGCAAATAGGATTAGTTTTGATAATCTAGGTCCTTGTTTTTCTACATGAGGACTTATTTTTATTTTATTTTGCATTTTTTTGTTTTTGAGTTTGGATCTACTATGGACAAGTTCTTAAATTTATCGATACCTTATTTGTGTTTGTATCATGCACCAAGTATGAATGCCTAAATACCATGATCCATATCCAACAAGTAATCATAATAGCACAAGCACATGATTAAAATTCACAATATACCTTTACCGTACAGCCCTCCACACCATCCTATTTTTTAGATATCTTCTTGATTTTTTGACATTACAATTTGTTCTCATCCCTGGACTCTTGTTTAAGTGGTCCTTTATTTCAATAATGTTACTGAAATTCAGCTCCACCAGAAATCTTCGTTAATAGATATGTTGATCGAAACTTTATTGAATATGATATGTTTTTTCTTTCTATGCCCAAATCATAATTATTAACGATTTCACTGATCATCTGCTAGATTTTATTATAGAATCAATGAAACAGGCACCAAATCTAAATTTATTTGACTAAAGTGAGGATGTAACTTTATTATGTAATGAAGTTTGAATGGATTTTGTGAATATGTTAATTATAGGAAGATTGTTCTGAAGTAGCATGCACGATATACAAGGCTATATGATTATAAAAGTACTTGTTTTACATTTGAAGAATGAAATCTTTCCTTCACACTACTTGCCTTCCCGGTTACGAGGATGTACTGTGTTATCTTTGAACCCTTTCTAGTATTTTGAGAGGCTACTATCCTAGTTTCAATATTAACATTGATTTGTATGTACTGCTGTGATTCAGCAAATTGGGGTCTTTTTCCTTAAATTATTTTAAATGCTACTTTTTTCTCATTGAGACCAATCTATATGCCCACTTGCTGTGAATTCTTGACATTCGCTTGGATTTGGAATGTTTCTTCACTGCATTTAATGACATTTTCTTTTGGCATCGCAGATACTTTTTATTCCATGTTTATTTTCTTATGCTCTCATAACATTTTCTATAATTAGCTCAATGTTCATTGGCTGCTAATAAAACATAGATCTGAACTCAGAGAAGATTTGCTGACAATTTCATACCTTTCAGTTTCATTATATTCATGCAAATTTATTTTCTCTAACTTTCTTCTATTAATAAGTTTAAATCAAGGAACTTGATATGCTTAGTTATGAGCTGTTTTTTGATTGCAGGAGAGCTGGCTCTTCTCGTGGAAGGTCTAGGCGTTGGTGCAGATATTTCTATTGAGGAGTACATTGTTGGTCCTGCTAATGAGATCATTGATAATCAGGAACAGGATGGTGACAAGGAACACATCATTCTCTATGGCCCCGAAGAGGGCCTTTCTTGGGTTGCCCGCCCTGTAAAGGGGCAGAGCGGCCATGGAAGTACCCTTGGTGTTGTTTCTCGTCATGGAAGCAGCTTGGAGATACAGGGAAGTATTCCCCTAATGGATCCTCTTGTTACTCTCTTCGGCAGTGTGCATGAAAAACTACCCGCTCCTAATATGGGCAGCATGAGAAGCACTCTGTTCCCTAATTTTGGCAGCATGTTTAGTGTTGCGGGCCCCAAAACTGAGCAGTGGGATGAAGAGACCGGCCAGAGAGAGGATGATGATTATGCGTCTGATGCTACAGGAACTGATTTTGACGATAATTTACAAAGTCCGCTACTCTCTCGTCAGGGAACGAGCATGGAGAAGGACGCCGTGCCCCTGCATGCTGCTCATGGGAGCATATTGAGCACGAGAAGGGATGGTGGTGGTGAGTCAATGGGCATTGGCGGTGGCTGGCAGTTGGCATGGAAATGGTCGGAGCGAGAGGGCCTTGATGGGAGTAAGGAAGGAGGATTCAAGAGAATTTATTTGCATCAGGAGGGTGCACCTTATTCTAGAAGGGGCTCACTTGTTTCACTTCCGGGTCAAGAAGTTCTGGAAGAGAGTGAATTTATCCAGGCTGCTGCATTGGTGAGCCAGCCTGCACTTTACTCTAAGGAGCTTCTGGAGCAGCACCCTGTTGGACCAGCTATGATCCATCCAATGGAAACAGTTGCTGCAAGTTCTGTGTGGGCGGACCTCTTTGAACCAGGTGTCAAGCAAGCATTGATTGTTGGTATTGGAATCCAAATTCTGCAACAGGTGTGCTCCTTTTTCTTTTGTAGTCAAACCCTTTTTTCATCCTCAAGTTCATCTTTATGTCTTAATTTGGGGGGAAATTCTGTGGCTGTTGTTTTTGTATAAAAATTCTATATATCCGATGTCTTTGGGGGGAGCTGCTTTATACCTGCTTTATGAATATAGCTTTCAGGAAGCAGTTTCCAAAATGAAGACACTGTTCTCTGGTTTTTATCATATAAAAATTATTATTTTGCACCTTTTACACCGCCAACAATGATGTCTGACAGCTCATTGGTCGTTTGCTCTCTGCCTGCTGTCCAATGACCGCTGTGGGCCTCTATTGACTTGGTGCACAGCAGGTCATCCAAACAACATCAATAGCAACTTAAGCTCTATAACAGTTTCTTTAGACGGCTACAATTTTCCAAAATAGAGCCCAAGTCAACTTGAACCAGCTAAATTATTTTTTTTTTCTTTTGTACAATTGTTTACTTGTAGGGGATAGAATTTTTATTCTTATATTTTTTTTATTAGTATTGAAAATACAAACTGTCAAATTTTTAAAACAACGAGAAAAAATGTCAAAAGAAGGCACGGGCAATTTAAGGTATTGCTGTAACCATTATTTTCTAATCTCTTAATTTTAATTTTCTTCTTTTAGATTGTAAATTGTGTTCGTATAGGATTTTAATTGTCTTGTAACACAATTAAATATCTGGAAAACTAATTTTGATGCAAAGTTTGACTGTAAGTGAGAGAAAGTGTGTAATAAGAAAAAAAAAGAGATGGCAGGTTATGTAAAAATAGTATAATGAACTTTCCTTTTTGTTTTGAAATGTGATTTTTTGGTGCATGCTATTTACAATGACTAAATAGTTGGCAATATTGATCATAGCTAGTTTATTTCTTAACGTCATTTTTTTCTGATAATATTTTTTTGTTTTCTCCAAGTTCTCCGGCATAAACGGCGTCCTGTATTACACACCTCAGATTCTTCAACAAGCAGGCGTGGAAGTACTCCTTAAAAACCTCGGACTTGGTTCTGATTCATCTTCTATTCTCATCAGTTCTGTCACCACCCTTTTGATGCTCCCTGCTATAGGTGTTGCTATGAGACTAATGGATATATCTGGGAGAAGGTTCATCATCTTCCCTTCGTTTCAATTTCTTTTTTTTTTTCATTGTTTATAAACAGCCCTACAGAAACCCCCTTTGGTTGCTTGAATTTCAAAGATTCATTTTGATATTAGTGTGCTACAATTTTCACTCTTAACATTCCAAGTTTTGTTTATCTCCTGATTTTGTTCTCAAATGATCACACTCACTCGTCCTATGAATATTCCCCCTACGGGCATCTTAAATTTGAATTTCTTATACTCAAGATTTTTATTAAACATCTAAATTGTGCAGATTTCTTCTCCTATCTACCATTCCAATCCTCATTGGTTCGCTCCTCGTACTGATCCTAGCTAATGTTGTGGAGCTCGGAAACGTGGCTCATGCCGTGCTCTCCACGATCAGTGTCATTGCCTATTTCTGCTGCTTTGTGATGGGGTTTGGCCCCATTCCAAACATCCTCTGCTCAGAGATCTTCCCCACGAGGGTCCGCGGCGTCTGCATTGCCATATGCGCGCTCGTCTTCTGGATTGGCGACATCATTGTCACCTACTCACTCCCCGTCATGCTCAACAGCATTGGCCTCGCCGGCGTCTTTGGGATCTATGCCGTTGTCTGTATCATCGCGTTGGTTTTCGTCTTCCTCAAGGTGCCTGAGACGAAGGGAATGCCGCTCGAAGTCATCACGGAGTTCTTTGCCGTCGGTGCGAAGCAGAAGCTGCAGGCGAAGCAGCTTTCTTTCTCTTCATCTCCTCCAAGTTGATGACTGGTGTACAGAACGTGAATCCTCATGTTGATGGTGATGATGCAGGCTGTAAGGTAGCAGAACCTGCAGAGATAAATGCTTGCTGATAGGGTTGATGACATTTAAGAGTGAAGTTGCTCCATTTGTTTTCTTTGCGCTGACGAATGTATTTCCAGGCTTCTAGTTTTGTTTCATCTTTTTGGCTGTATTGATGTGAAGATGGTTTTGCTGTACTGAGTCTTCATGGATTCATCCTTCACTTTTGCAAGCAGTGTAGCTTGCTTTTTGGTTGAAAATGTGAATTCTTTAAACTACGTGTGAAGTATTCATTCCATCATTATTCTTTTCGATGCAACAAAAACAAGGTCGTTATAGATATATAAGAGACTTATTAATATAGGAATAGATGCTACTTTAACTATATGCATATATTTAGCTAATATTATCTTATATTATACTGTAATACATCCTTGCAAGTTGAAATATATATATTTTTATTGGCCATATTGAACCTTAGAAAAGATATGGGAGATGCCAAGGCTTTAATAAATATATCTGCTAGCTGATATCTTTTTGATTAATTAAACGGTAGGAAGTTTACTATTGAATAAAATGACCATCAATCTTTGTATGCTTATGAAACAGTAGTAGTGGCAATGTATATGGCACGTAAGCTCTTCCCCTCTCATTTTTCATGCTATGGAGAGGAGACGGCTAGCTCTCTCTCTCAGCCCATGCCTCCTCTTTCTTTTTAAAGATAAAATTCAGCTCTTTTCTCTTAATTTGGCTAACAGTTGAAGCTTTTTCCTCCCAACCCTCAATCCTCTTCCCTCCTTTATTAGTAGCAGAAGAAGAAGAAGCTTCATCCCTCAAACCTTGAAGAAAACAACAGAACCCTATTCGCAATTTAAGGTACCATCTTGTACTTCTTCCTTGTACTTCTTTGGCACTTCTATTCTCAATATTTCAGTTCAAATGCTCTATGTTCATCCATTGTGTATTGTTAGGATTGATTGTTGAGCATCAATTCTTGAATGAGTCTGATCAAAGCTCAATCTATTTATTAGAAAACTCTGTCAAATAATAAAAATTGTTATATAGATAGCTAATATGTCTTTGTTTGTAGAGTTAGAGTACTTCTTTTGTGTCAATTTTGGTAACAATGGAAAAAAATTGGAAAGATTTTTCCATCGGTATATGACACCGCACGTGAGGTATTCTAAATCGAGAGTATTTGAGTTAAAAAAGAAACATGTTCCATTTTTCGCCCAGGCAAAATCATCGTTGAGCGCTGCAGCGCGTCGTAGCGCTTGGCTTTCGGCCAGGGAATGCTGCAGCGCATTGTAGTGCCCTCATCTTAATAAATTTGGCTTCGTAGCACGTCGTAGTGCTTGGCTTTCGGCCAGGGAGCACTTCAGCGCGACGCAACACCCGCATCTCAGGAAATTTGGCGCGGTAGCGCCTGGCTTACAGCCAAGGAGCGCTACAGTGCGCCGCTGCGCTTGCGTCTCCAGAAATTTGGCACCGTAGCGCCTAGCTTTCGGCCAGGAAGCGCACTGTAGCGCTCGTAGCTCAGGAAATCTGGTTGTAGTGCGCCGCAACGCCTAAAAACGCTGTTGCGCGCCGTAGCGCTCACGTTTCGAAAGTTTTCGTGCGCCCGCACCTTGAGAAATATGGCACCGTAGTTCGCATAACTGTTCGGTTTTGCCCAAATTTCATTTTGTTTGCATTTTTATGACTCCAGAACCCCATAATACAAAAATATTTCAAAATAAAAACTAGATTTAGTATAATCATGTATTATTGTGTAAATGAAGATGTGATTTTGAATATAAAATCTACATCTTATCATAAACGGCATGTTCTAATTTCCTAAAAGATTTACTTGAATATTTTATGTTAAAGGTTTTCAGCGCAATTGCGCGCAGCAGCGCTTTCAGGTGCTACTGCTCCAGATTTTATGAGAGCTTGGTGCTACGGCGTGCTGTAGTGTCCCCTGGCTGAGAGCTAGGCACTATGGCGCACTGAGGTGCCCTACGGCACGCTACGGCGTGCTACGACGTAGCCAACCCGAGATGCGGGCGCTGCGGCGTGCTGTAGCGTTTGACGGTGATTTTGTCTGAGCGAAAATCAAAATGTGTCTCTTTTGGCACCCAAATACTTTTGATTTAGAGCACCTCAAGTGCGATGCCATATACCGATGCAAATGTTTTTCTGAGACCTTTCCATTGATACTAAAATCGACACGAAATAATTATTTTAACAATGGAAACAATGAAGCTAAAGGTTCTAGTATACATAAATTATATTTGCAGAATTGATTTTCTTCCCTAAAATTTACTATCTTAATAAACTCTAATGGATTCCATTTCCCAACCACAGATTCTTAAGGATGCGAAGTAAGCATTGGAACAAAATGAAGTAGTCATTAGATTGACTAATGGGGGAAAAAAGGGAGGTACCTTAGACTTGCAAATGACATATTTCTCTTAGGATTCTTGGGAGCTTGAGCTTGAGAGCTCCTTTAGTAGCAACAACCAAGAAAATGGGAAAATAGAGGATGAAGGGGCTCTTTTAAAGAGGGATGAAGACATGAGTTTGGATGGGATGAGCTTGAGTCATCCTATCACAAGCATTAGAGAAGGAGATGGTAGAAAAATGGAGAGGGAGAAGGGGGACTTGCGTGCGCCAGAATGGAGAAATAAGGGGCATCGATTGCAGTAGGGGGAGTGAAGGTTGTGGGTCCCAGCTAGAGGAAAAGAAGAAAAAAGAAAAAAAAATGGTTTTTAAAAATAAGTAAATTAATTTGTTTCTTAATTTCTAATTAACATAAATTTCTATTTAAAATTGGATGAATAAACGGGCTCCGAAAAACCCAAAAAATTCACTCCTAGCTAATTTGGGGGTGAGGAACTCAACGGTGAAATCAGATTTTAATTTGAAGATCAATTTAATTATTCTAATTTTCGAGGTATTTAAAATATATTAAAATATTCGAGAAAATTCGACGACTTCCAAATACTTCCAAAACATCACCCCTTGTTAATTTGAGGGTGACGAGTGCAATGATAAAGTCGGATTCTAATTTTGAAGTCAAATTAAATATCTCAATTTTCTAATTAATTAAAATATTAAAATATTTCAAATATTAGTTTGAGCTCCAAATCGCTCTAAAATTTTAGAGTTTGGTTCTAATTACCAGATAAGCTTAATGGAATGATAATTAGGATGTGATTAAGCTAAAATTTTGACTAAGTAACAACCAGGGTTGTTACACCACCTCACTCATCGTGATGTTTCCGCAGAACGGCTCAAGAACGACGATCTTGGGTCATTCCCGACCCTCGATCTGTCGAATGACTCCGAATCATGTCATCCGTTCGATTGATTGTGAGGATTAGCGAATGAATAATCTTCCTCCATTTAAAATCCAACGGCTACTTGATTTGAATAATTATAATTTAATTAATTAGCTAATTTTAGGTAGTTTAATTAAATACTAAATACTAGCCAAACGATCTCTAAAAATTTTTAAAATTTTATTCTTAGTTAATTTAATTGTGAGGAACCTAAAAATGAAGTCAAATGTTTTATTGGAGGTTTAAATATTTATCTCATTTTTCCACAATTAAATTGATCAAAATATTCATTTCACTCAAACGACTTCCAAACTTCATCACAATTTTATAATTTGGTCTTAAGATTATTTTAAGATAAATAGAGAGAGTTTTGAACTAATCTGATAATTAAAAATTCAAGTAACAATCATAAGTTGTAACAAACATATTCTTATTTCACCATGTGCGCTACCAGCATTACATGTACATATTCATAATGCATCTCCACAAATAGATGTAACAACAAAACTCTTAAGCACCAAGATCTTGTTTGCTTTGATCTTAATGGCCTCATGATATTGTCTTAAAAAGATAAATTCTCAGCAGGTTTCCCATCTTGGAAGTATTCCCACCTGAGCACACTTAACTTTGAAGTTCTTATTAAAAACTCTACTTCTAAAAAGACATCTCGATGTTTAAGAGCTTTACTGAATACAAGCGAATTTACAATCTCCCCAACTTAAGAAATCAATGTTCTTATTAATAACCAGACATAGATCTAAGAACCATCTATTGTATAGATAGGAATAGATGTGGCCCCTATAAGCACAAGAGGTACCACCAACTATGTAGCACTTAACCCATAATAGGTTCAAGAGGTTGCTCTCATATAATGATACTTTGCCATGCACGATACTTAACTCTTATCTGACACCCTATGGCTTACTTTGATACTATTTGTAATAGCTTAAACTCTTAAGCACTAATGTATTGTTCACTTTTACCTTAATCAACTCACTATTTTTTTTTCAGAAGATAACTTCCCAGAGGCTACCCTCTTGGGAGTGCTTCCACTTAAACACGCATAACTTTAGAGTTCTTATATGGAACTTCACTATTATCTAAAATGTCTCATCGATGTTTAAGAGTTTTATTTACTCTTAATACTACATGTATCTCAAAAGTAAAATTTGTTATGAGTAATTATAAAAAGAAAACAATATGACAACTAATTATATAAGAAATAAAATAACAAGTGCTAATATACTTATAAGAATTTCTATGCATCTGATTACCTGCCAAAGTGTTCAAAAAGTTAGAATACTCTCACAAAATTTTCATCTAGAATTTAATATAAATTTGGAAAATTTATCAATATTTTAATTTTATGAATTTATCCTTTTTATTTAGTTGTATTTAATTAAATTATCTAAAAGCATAAATTTTGTGTATATATACATATATATAGATATATATTCTAATAAAATAATCATTTTTAGTTACTTATAATAAAAAAAAATACTATTTTATCATAAGTTTACATGATTTCAAGATTTTTAATGATTTGATTTGTCTGAGTAGTGCCTAAATCTTAAATCTTCTAACTAATTTTCTCAAATTAATAGAACTTGAAGTAAACATAGATCTAAGCTCAAAATTATTTCTAAATGATAAAATTATAATCTCCAAAATAAGAAATTAAATTTATCAGTTAAATAGATTGAATTTTTGATTTAAGGTTTCAATGGCTGAATCATAAATTTACTAATCACATATGTTTAAGTGTCTATACCAACCCATTTTGAGCTATCCAAAGGCAATAAAATCATGATGTAAGACTAGTGAGAACTCATAAAATTTAAAATCAAATTTAAACCAACCCAATAGATGGGAAATGTCAAAATATTTATATTTAAGGTAAGATATATAATGTGCCTCTCAAATATTCCTTGAGCTCAATAAGGCTTCTATATGGCTTTTAATTTTGAAGTGGATCGAGAAGAAGCGATCTTGATCTTTTGAGAACAGTTTTATACCAATGACTTGTAAATAAAAAAAATAGGATTTAATGGTTATTGGAGTAAGTGAAATGAAACTCTAAAATTCTAGCTAATCTTTGTTCAAAATTAAACCTAAGCTCTTAAATATTTATTAGGGTTGATCAAATTAGCATTTTGAATCCTGAGTTAAAAATTTATAGAAATTCATCGATTACAATTTGCCATAATTTCATGTAATTAAAATTAATAATGCCTTAGTAGCTATAAAACTTTACTAATGATTTGGATTAAATTAAGACTAATCTAAGCTCAAATGGACATGCATTAGCCACTAACAAAAAGTGACGAACTAGTTAGGGATGATCTTGTAGGTTCAGGTTGTCACCATTGATTTTAAATAATGAGCACTTAATTAAATCTTTATAGTCTAATTTATTCGGCTTTTTATTTAATTCGTTCGCGTCAAATTGAAGCTGTTACTTAACCCAGATTCGAAATCAAACCATCAATTTCTCAAAGTATTAAAATTTTCTCAATTAAAAATTAGTTTTCAAAAATTTAAATTAGATAATGTTGCATGTCGGTCTATGCATTAAGCTCAAATTGTAGCATGGACAGAGCCAATTGCCCCTGAGCATCCTAAGGGTTGATCTCTTCAATATATGCATTAGAGGGCAGTTCCTAAATATGATGTCATTTAAAAGATTGCATAATAAACTTATGGGTATAGAATGAATTCAAACTGAATAAAACATAATCCAAATGATTATATGAATCATAAGGAATATGCATAATACAAAAGTTAGGTTTAATAGTGCGTAGGCACATGTGTTGTACTCGATGAAAAGCTTCAAATTTGGCACTCATAACTCAAAATCTTATAAATACACTTGAACTTCAATTTTTTTGCATAGAAACCAACCATATCTTACCTCATATTTTAACAATTACATGAAGAAAATAATTATAATACAGTATATTATATTAGACTCATACAATTGATCAAAATTATGAATCTAAAGACTTTATATGATTAAAAAATAAAAAATAAAGAGTAAAATATAAATCAATATCCAATATTCTCATATATATCAGAAGAATGAATGATAGTACAATTTGGCATGTTTGCCAATTCATTTTTTTTCTTATAAGTTTTAACATATAGTCTACTCAAATAAATAGTAAAAACATATATTACTTTTGCTTTTTGTAGTTAGAGCCCAAATTCGATTGCCGGGCCGGGTCCCTTTGGGTAATTCCACCCTGCGGGTTAATCTTCGACGAACTAAATGCCAATTGAGGGAGGAGAGACCGACAAGGTTAAAGTCTCCGGCTGTTGCATGAGCGGGGGTGAGAGATGGCCGCAGCGGGCGAAGGTACAATTGGCCAAAGCAAGCCGGGTGTTCTTCTCATTGGCTGCCCAAACGTCGGCAAGCGAACAATCCTCTCTAGTTAATTTTCTTTCATCTTTCTCTCAATCTCTCTTTCTCCCTCCATGTCTTTTCTTAGATTCAGGTGTTTAGTGTGCTCATATTTTGACATTTCATTGTAGAAGAATATAATAACCGATCAAAATCTAAGTTTTCTTTTTGCTTAGCATTTGATCCGTCCGTTTACAGTCAAAGGCTCAATATTGGTTCTGGAACATGGCCAAAATAGCTTTGCGCTTTGTCATCGACTTTATTCTAGCATGACGTTGTGGCTCGTGAGAAATTCTTTGTCTAAGGTTCTTTATGAGACGATCCATAGATCTTTGACAAGCAGAGTGAATGTAGTAGGTATTACAAAGAAGATGAGACAAGAAGGTTATGAGCTATATAATTTAAATTTACCTAGTTGGTCTTTGTGTAGCAGTGCTGACCCCAAGTCCTGGATGGATGAAAAAGGCGGAGTGTTGCGTTGCATTAGCAGAGCCTATGTAAAAATTATCGAAATAAATATGGTATGATCCTCTGAGTTACAGTATTCCTTAAAAGAGGCGTGTTGTTTTGTCTAAATGCAATGAAAAGTGTGCTAAAGGTTGTTGCTTCAACACCCAAGTATAATGTTAAATAAGTGAATGTTCTGCATTATGGATAGATGCATGTAAAGAAGCTAGTGAAAGATATTAGATTAAGAATATGATCTTAAAATAGTACTTTATTGGTAGATAGTTAATGGTGATAGTGGATTATTATGATTAATAGGATGATCAATATATTTTTTTCATGAAACAGAATGGGTTAGTGAGAAAGCAAAGAATTTGATAATCTTAGCTTCAAGCTTTGATACTGGAATAATGATTAACATAAAAATTACATGAGCATCATCTTGGATAAAAGAAAAAAAAAAGATATAGTCAAAGTTAAGAGGATGAGAAATAGAATTATGACTTTAATTTGTTAATATTGTAAATGTGAGCATAAAATAAAAGTTTTGGCATATATTAGAAAACTTAATTCGATGAAGTTCTCAATTAAAATGTTATTTATTGGAGAAGATTTAAATTGGTATATTGGAAAGTTGCATAAGAATTTTATTTATTTATGTTTGATTTGATATTTGCAAAGTTAATGAAATAGGAAAAATGACATGGACCAAAATAGAAATTTATTATGCTAAGTTGCAGTATATAACAATTTAAATTGTGATAAATTGTTGAGGAAGAGAGACATATACACTAACCAAATCAAGTGAAAAAAGTTCATGACTTGACTCAACATGATAATCAATATTTTCTTAGGAATGAAGATATTCATAACTAATGGATAATTATTTTATTAAACTCTTAAGAAAAAATTGTACTAGTACAATTAAGATGAGTGAGTTTAATGATTACAAAGTAATATTAATCCACTTTTATTTGGTAGGTTTGTAAAGGTGAGATTTGGAATGTTTTTAAGTGGAAAAAGAGTGGAAAATCTATAGCATCATATGGTGATGAAGGGATTTCTTGGCTTGCCAAGTTATTTATTATATTTTGAAGACTAAAAAATGCTAGATGGGTGGGGAAGGATGATTATTGTACTTATAAGAATAAAGATGATACTCAAGACTGTTCAAATTATAGGGGAATTATGTTAAGCAGTCTTACATTGAAACTTTGGGAGTAGGTGATTGAATATAAATTACAAAAGAATTTTTTTATTCACAAAATCAATTTGGTTTTATGTAGGTAGCTCTACCATGTAAAGTCATACATTTACTAAGAGGTTTAATTGAGAAATTTAGAGAAGAAAAGAAAATTTTTGTTTAGTATTTATTGATTTTGAAAAGGCCTATAATAGAGTACAAAGAGAAGTTGTTGAATGGTTTTGGAGAGAAGAAGAGTTTGTGTGACATCTTTTAATGCTATTAAAGATACGTTTAATGGGGCGGTAACATGTGTTCACAAGGTGACTTGCCCAATAATTTTTCTATTTTCATTGGATTACCTTAAGGCTCTGCTTTCAATTCATATCCTCTTACTTAACTTATGGGTTATTTTAATGCAACACTGAAACTATTAGGAATGGCCTCTCATACTTAAAGCTAAAAAGTGCAAAAGTATATCGATACCCTCCCAACCTTCGACCCCCACACCATTTTTAATTATCAGCAATATGAATATTTTTAATTTTTTAATTTTATAGGACCATATTGCAAAGCAGTCTATAGCATTTTGGTTTCCTTGCAAGTATTATATTTTCAATGCATTTTCAAAGGCCAAGAGTTGCATTTCTTATTATGTTTTTGATTTTTGGTAAATGTTATTCTGTTTTCAGGGTTGCTTTCAATTGATATTCTAGATATACCTAACTTATCTTCAGGATTACAATGTCAGGGGTAAGCAATTATTGGTGGTAAAAATATTTGTGTTTTACTCTGCAACATTTGATGCTTATCCTTTTGTTATCTTGCTTTGGATGAATTTTCACCTGATTTGTCTATTCAGGTGGACTCTTGAGACAAAGTATTATTCTGCAGAACTCTCCATATGGACAGCCCATCTTGATGATAGGATTTCCTTACAAAGGCTGATGGCTTCGAAGAAATTAGCAGCATTGGTGATGGTTTTTGACATGTGTGATGTTAGAATCTTTCTTTCATTTTTTTAGATTATCATATCTTTATAATTCAAAATTTATTATTTCAAATCTGATAACATAAACTACTAGCTATTTTACCAGTAAAAGTGGGCTAAAGACTAATGACTTCACTCATTTGCAGGAATCATCTTTTATTGCTTTGAAGGATATGGTTGCTGAAATTGATATCGGGAAATTTCAAATTCTATTATGTATTGGAAATAAAGCAGATCTTGTAGCTGGTCATTATGCCCACACAGAGTACAGAAGACTTTTGCAGAAGCATGGTGAGTTGGACGGAAATCCTGAATTTTGGGATTATGGCATCAGTGAAACTGAGGGTTGCAGCTTATTAGGGAATGAAGATCCATCTGCAGAAATTAGAAAATCATGTGTGGAGTGGTGTATTGAGCACAGCATAGAGTACATCGAGGCTTGCGCATCCAATGTACACTTTGACAAATGTATGCTTTTGCTTATGTTATGTTATTGAAATATATTTAACCAAGGCTGTCCCAAAAAATAAAGATAAATGCAGCCGACCTAATCATTTGCTTAACAAAAAAAAAAGTGTTAAAGGGAGCAAAAAATATCCTAGCCTTTTTCTTTGCATTTTTTTTGTTTTGTTTTGTTTTTACCTTAATAAATTCTAGACAAGCATACCCATAGCCTATCTTTTTTTTGTTTTATACGAGCAAATAGGCATAGAAAAAAATCCTTGTTAAATTTAGGTGCAAATTATTATTATTGATTTGAAGTATTGTATATAGGTTAGTTTATGCTGTCTTTAAATGAAACTCCTATTACTTATCAAATGTAGAAAAATCTGACATTCATTCCTTTGTACAACGCTTTGCAATGGCATCACTTCTTGTGTTAATAGAAATAAGATGTGCATCCTACATGTCGTATCTTTATTTCAACTATCAGTCTGTGAAATTTGAAGATTTAACTTGTTAAATAAAAGCATGGATACTCACTTACTTTTTATGCTCCGTAATATTTCTTCTGATACTTTATGTATCCTCCTCCCTTAAGATGGACCTAAGCATATTCATTTGTGACAGGTTTATCAATTGATGGTGATGTTCAAGGTGTAGAGCGTCTCTATGGTGCTCTTGCGGCTCATATGTGGCCTGGAATGGTCTTGAAGTCTGGGAACTTGATCAGCCTTCCTGTTCTTGCTGAGGAAGAAGGTGAAATTGACTTGCTAGTTCATGGAGATTAGCTTTATATTTTACTTCCAACGTGAAAGCTTGCTCAAATTGTATTTTATTTGAGTAGCAAGAATCTAGAAATTGCCTTGCGCGATATGGTTTACATAACACTCAATTCTTCGAATTTTACTTTTTTGTTACTACTAAATCACCCCTTCCATTAAACTATTTAACAAATTTTGTTTTCTTACCGATAGTCCAAATGATGGTGTTACAGTCGAAGTAGGCCTTATTCAGCTTCTGCCTGCTACGGTGGGCTCTTCAAACATGTGACTTATGGAATGTGTTGCAAATATTGGTGTGCTAGTGATTCTTGCTAACACTAGCTGTCTTCTGATCTTGAAAGATGTTATTGGTGGAGTTATTATTGATTTTTAATGAACATGAGGTGATTGGTCTCATGGAATGGTTTGTCTGCATGCTTCCTATCTCTTCTCATAAAAACCCTTACTTTTGGCCTGCATACCTTAAAATAACCCATTTCTTATAAAAAAGATTTACATGGCAATTTTTGCAAATTTCACCTTAAAGTGTATTTTCATAATTTTGTAGAAAGTTGGTAGATATATAATCATTAAAATATATTTTATTATTCCTCTAAATTTGGATTTTTTTTTCTAATTATCTTTTATTTACTCGATTTTTTTTTTTATTTTCTGTTATTATATCTCCAAAATATCCTAAATTCCTATTTAAGAGAATTTCACCTCCTAATTAGCCTTTTACACCTAAATTTTTCTCCAAACCAAGAAAATTACATGCCTCTACTTGTTATGTTTATTCACATTAATATTTCTTAATATTATTTCAAGCTAGATTGAACAAGTTCAATGATTGATAAGATTGCAGACTCAACTCATAGGTGCCATTAAAGTTTAGAACAATGTATTTTTGATTGTTTTGATTTTCAATTGTTTTCATTATTAGTTTTATTTTAGTTGTTATGAGTTGTATTTGCTTTAATATTTTTTTCTATAATATAAATAAATATTATATTTAGTGGTTGTTCACATAATTTTGGATGATATATATTTGCTTAGTTTGTGACTTAAATATTTGCAAAGTTTTAATTTCTTGCTGTTTAACCTTTGTCCCTACCTTTGAAGTTTTCATTAGTAGTGCTTTCGATCTGACCAGGTTGGGTTGAGATATACCTAACCAAGTTTGTATCCACCAAAGTCAATTTTCATGTCAGCCTAGTGCAATACAATAATCATTTCTACTTTTTCCTCCCCAACCCAACTTCCTCTTTCTTTTGCCCCATCTTCCTTTGTGCCTGCTTGAACATTGCAACAATCTTTGATTATTTTTTCTTTTTTATGCTTAACCCTACATCCATTCTTTTGGCTTTTTCATTACCTTCAACTCCCCATTTTTTCATTCCCGATCCTTTAGCAGTGTTGGAAATCTCCTAATTATCTTTTTTTCCCTATCTTCAGGTACCATCACCACTCTCCACAGTCACCCAGTCACCCACGACTCTCTTGTCTAACTCTCCATTGCTTCAAGCAGCTGCACAAACTGGGTTCACTTCATTAGCTGTCAGGTTTAGTTGAGTCCGTTAAATGTTTCATGGGATGTTATAATTTGGTCAATATTTTGATAAATCTGAGGGTGAAGATGCAATTTTGATGAATAAGGTGTTGAATTGGTAAACGCTAGAAACTGGGTTGTTAGTAGGAAAAACTTTCTTTCTTTGAATATTATATTGTCTCTGGAAATTTTGCATTGCTGTCATCATTGGATAGCCTATATGCAAAGTTCTTAGAATGCATATTTCAGTATTCATACTTAGTTTAGTATAGCATTAATGTTCTTATAGTTTGGAAATAGAAAAATTTGTAGAACAGTACAAGTCTTATATAGGAATAAAATTATGAAAGTCATACAATATTTTATCAGGTTGTAGATCTCATAGTTGTCTTTTAACTTTTTCAACAAGTAATTTTAGTAGATCTTCATTGATTTTTTTTTTCAATATGCATGATAAGCATCATTTAATATTATAAGTTTGTGACTTCTATTTAGTTAATGTTATAATTTTTTCACCATTATTAGAAATAGCTTTTGTGAAATGTTTCATAATATTTATTACGAGTATAGATTGCATTTTTAGTATAATCTGTACTTTTAGATTATTCTGAATAAGTAATTTAGTTATTTGTATCTCAAACATAATACCCCATCATATTTTTAAGGATATCAATAAAATTACATGCAACTATTTTTATAGAGCTAAGAATATATGTAGTCTTGACTGTGTTGAAGTATTTATTAAATGATGCAGTGTTTTGTTAAATTTCATTAAAAAAATTCATCAATAGTTCACTCGATTTACATGCAGATTGAAGACATAGGTCATATTGTTCCAATAGTACATTTATAGGTATTGAATGTTTAGAATAATGCTGATGATGATTTCTTAGTACATGCTCTTGAGAAATAATTTTATTAAGGTATACAATTTCATTGATTTGTAAATTTGACAGTTGTTTTTGAATTGATCTAATTTCAGATTTTTAAATTCCTCTATTAGAATTAGAATTTGAACTTATTTGTAATTTCTTAGAATTATTGTCAAATGTTTGAGTATTTGTAACTTTTAATTTCTTGTAAATCATTTTTGTTCTTTGAAGGAGTTCCTAAATAAACAGTAAAAGCTGAAGAATGGAATTTTAAAGTAGGATGCTCTTTAATATTAATAAAGCCTTTCGAATGTGGTATTTCTTTAAGTTTGTTAGTTTTTGTCATCAGCATTTTGGAAATCTTTAATATTAGAAGAAACATGCTCATAAGCTTAAATTTCAAATTATTTTTGTTAACAAATTTATTATATAGTAATAAATATCCCATTTCAGAGTTTCTTAGTCTCTTCATATGATATTTAACGGATCAATAAGCGTTTAATAAGCAACTGAACATATGAGATAACATATTTTTTCTATATCATTTAATTTTTTCAAGTAGTTAAAATATTTTTATAGCAAATGTTTCAGCTAAGCCTTTTACATGTTTCATATAAATATTAGTATCAGATAATGAGACTAAAATAAGATAGGCATTAAAATAAAATGATTCACAATTTAAATTATTTTAAATGACTCCCATAGAGATTGAGCTTAGTTTAAATATCAATCGTCTCATAAATAGACTAGTAGAAGTATTTAATAGTCTAAAAGTTTTGTGCAAGTAAAAATGATACATTTATATTATCTTGATAGTATTTTTAAATTATTTTTGAAAAATATAGAAATAATTTCATTGAATTATCAATAATAAGTCTGCTTAACAGCTCTGCTTGATCTTTTTCTCTTAAAATCAAGGTGCCACTTTTATAAATTGTTGATTTGTTAATGATGGAATAAGCTGAAAGTTTTATCTTCTTCATTTAAAAGGATATTCATTTATTCAATATTGTTTATATTAAGATTAATATTAAAGTTTCACATGGGTGAAGCCCGAGTGATATGAGATGACGAAGGTTTCTCTAATAGGAAATTCAAGAACATTTAACCATGATTAGAGTAATAGAGAATAATTTATCCTTAGATATAAAATGAATCATAAATTCTGCTTTTCATAAAACCATCATAGTCAACCACTTTCATGATCTGCCAAACATGTATCAAGAACATTGTAACGGGACATGAGGATCTAAATTGCTTCTAGGAACTCTAATTATGAACATCTATGATCATTATTGATTTGGGATTGTAACCACATGTTCTTGAAATATTGGGTCTTATTTATAAAATCCTATAAATCATAATTTTCATAAATATGCTATGTTAAAGCCAACTTTAAATTTAAATTTCTGTTTTGCTTAAACAATATTTTGCGTGTGAAGCATGATTGAGGCCCTTCAAGTGTTAGCATCCCAATAAGTATTATGTCCAATTATCAAACTATATTTTTTGCTAGGAATTTGTGTGACCATATGCTTAATGTATAATATCCGTTTCATCTGACGGTTGAGTTTGAGCTGCATCATTTTAATTTTCATCAAATTATAAGGACTGCAATTTCACATGTAGAGCTTGTAACTTTTGAACATTCAATTTTAGTCATCTTGACTGAATATCAAAAGGACAGATGGTAATTATGATGATTGCGCTGCATATTTTTTGCAGATTCCACAGATGATGATTCAGATTATGATATCAAATACGAAGTTTTATCCAGAGGTTCCGATGAACCTCGTGATAGCATCAATGATTTTGGCACTTCATCCAGAGGTTCCAGTGAACCTCATGATAACATCGATGATTTTGGCGCTTCATCCAGTGTTCTTCAAACCCATGCTAATGAAAATAATGATGTTGAAGCAGTTAAGGCTGAAGCATGTTCATCTCCTTGCACCCATCCCAATCCACAGCATAATGCTTTCACATCTCAGGCAGAATCTGAAAAAGAAGCTGAGACCTCAAATGATAACGGGGAAGACACAATACAGGTGTGGACCTAAATTAGTTTGAGTATTAGATGGTATAATACTCTCGTTTTTCATATCTTTCATATTGAACAGTAAAAATCACAATTTTGATTACTTAAAAGTATAATACCCATATTGTTATGCGAAATACTTTCATACATTATTACAAATAACTTTAAATATATCTATTAAAATAATTACATAGAAGTACTCAATTCAATCCATGATCAAACCTTGTGCATTTTACAAACCTGAAAATTACTATTATACCTTTTGATATCAAGGTGGTATTGTTAAAAATGATAATGATATGATGTCTGTTTTATAAACACTATATTTCGGTGCTTGCCAGGAAATTATCACATAGTATTTTTGCTTTATATGGTGAAAATTTACTATAATATGTATAATTTAATTTCGTTTATGTAATTTGTATTCTTCATTCAGAATTTTAGTATAAAAAATATATGATATGCATACTTATCATTGTCTGTTTAATTATTGCCCGATATTTTACTAAGGTGTGGGCATCAACTTCAGAAGCTGAGGGAAGAGAGTTTGCAGATGCGATTGAGCTGGTTGAAGATTCACAATTTAGTTACAATGATCTAGAAAGGCTAATGGGTGAAATCGGAAACATGCGAGGAAACCTGAGATTGATGCCGGATTTCCAAAGGCGTGAAACGGCAGCAAAGCTAGCCTTGAAAATGGCGGCTTTGTTTGGAGAAAGCAGCGACGAAGATGGCCTCTGAAATTTGGTTGCACTTTTGCCAGGTAAATCTGAAAATAATCAACTAGTTTAAGGTTTTTCTTAAGATTTTTTTATATGAAATATTCTTGCGTATGTGAATTTGATTTATTAATGTGGTTGGGACATAATTATTGTCTTATAAGTGAACTATTGAGCAAGAGAATGTCTCTATTTGTAGTATGGCAGTGTATTCATGATGATTAGAGCAATGTAGAGTGTAAACTTTGTATATTTTGCATCCAAAGAAATGTTAGATCATGTTGCTATGTCCTTATGAATGTTTTTTTTTTTTTCGTCAGAAAATATAGTTTTTTGTTATTTCGTTTTGAAGCTTATGCAACACATTTTCTTTGTTTTCTTCTGACTAAATTACATAGCATATTTGTTTTAGATTTTCTTTAAAATTTATAATTAGGATTTTCCAGCTGCTTTTATATGAATCATTTCCGATAGAAATACAGCAATGCTATACTTCTGATCACTTTTCTGCTGCCAAATTAGATCAATGTTTTATCTAGTCAATAGGCTATTTTTTTCATTGCAAATATATATATATATATATATATATATATATATAAGGGAGTAAGCCTTGTATGTTTGCAACTAAAAAAATTTATTGTGTCGATACAAGTAAAAGTGAATTGGATAACTTATTGTTCATTTCATGCTTAACCTTTGGGATTAAATAGATTAGTGATTAGCGAAGCTGATAAAGCTATTTGGTTTGACTTTTAGATATTTCTTATTAACGTTGAAGTAGATTAGTTAGATAAATTAGTAAACTAAGCTAAGCTACTAACTTATTTAGAAGTAGCTCATCTACTAAGAAAAAGTGCATTTACAGGATTTTTCTTTTTTCTTTTTCATGATTAATCGACACAACAAAAAAAGATTATGTAAAATAATTCATAAAATTATTAAAATAACACTTGAAAATATCATTTCCCCCAGAAAAAAAAAAGTTAAGATGATGCTTAAGTATCTGATAGCAAAATCTCACCTAATTGAAATTGTCTCCCCAAAAAGCAATAATTGTTAGTTGAATTACATGTCATAAAAAAGTTAAACAGTACTAGAAAATGTGCTCTTAAGCCGCTCGCCTTGCTTTTCTTTACAGCACATCATATCACCTCCCAAGAAAAATGGAAGCAACTAGGCTGAGGAATCTCAAGAAAAAAGAACAAACTGCAAAGGGCTGTAAAAAGCAGGATTCTGCTTATTTATTTAAGCAAAAAATTTAAAGTTGAATTTTACTTTTGTTCTGGCCTGCTTGCTGAATGCTCCTGGAACATAATAAACACACATATACAAAGAATAATAATAAAGCAGATTTATTAGTGATTTTACTTTTAGCAATCAAAAGGCATATGAACCTTCCTTGATTACCACAGGTTTCTGCTTTTGTCTCATGTGATGCATACCCTTTTTTGTAACTATCTTATGCAAACCCTTTTCTTAGAACAGCCACTTGTAATTGCTAATCATTGTATTCAAATTATTTTGAATTATGTGTAGTGATTTGATAGTCGAACCTCAAGCACATTGTATTTTCCTTTTGTTTTATTTAATGCAATTATTTTTCTTATTAAGAGATTTTCGTGTAAAATCGCATCTTCTTTTACTGTGATTTTCCTTTTTCACTATTCTATTGTTGTATGTGCTTGCTCTTTGTTGTTTGCTTGTCATTCTCTAAGAAGGCACAACTCTAGAATACACCATCCAGAGATTGGAGTTTAGGGCAGTAGCACTTTAAATTATGAAATAAAAACACATTGTTTTGTCTGTTTTTTCTAGAAAAAAAATTATGATTAAACTGCACTTAACCGAAAGTACAATTAAAATAAAATACAATTAAAATGTGATTCGTGCCGTTTCCTGGAAACTCGCAAGTTGTCCACAATTAAATATATAAACCTAAAAAGTTATAAATATATTAAAGTGCTTTGATCACCCAACCACCGAAAGTGCAACTCTCACTTGAAGTTTATATGGGCCTCTCTATCAATGCTCTCTCCTTTATTTCCTTAGCTTTTTCATGCCTTAATTTCTAAGAAAACATCTGTTTTGCTTCAAGTGTTAATCAAAATATATGCTCAATTTAGGGCAGCAGCTATTATTATTTATATAGCAGAGCAATTTATATAGCAGAGCAAATAACTCTCAATCTAAGGATCTTATCTAGGTCCTCTCAGAACAATAAAGCAAACCACCAAAAATAAAATGTAGGAAGAGCAATGCAAACCAAATAGAATTCCAAGAACAGTGCATGAAGAGAAGAAACACAAGCACAACAAACAAAACAGATTTACATGGAAAAATATCCTAAAACGGAGAAAATTGTGGAGCCACCATTACAAAAGAATAATCAGAAAAAGTTATGGGACATGCATCACTACTCTGCAGTAGAAAACAGAACTCACAATGAGGGAAAAAATGAGCTCTCTTTACTTCAAACTAGCAGCCACTCTTACATGAAAGTAAATGCTTAGTCTCTGTATAACCCCTAGTAAGGGTATTCATACCAAATGATATACAACCCCCGTATTCCTCAAAAACAGATCTCAATATGGATCCGTAACCACATACAGCACATACGTTCTTTGCCTAACACTTGGGTAAGCCCAAGCACTAGCCTGTTGACCCTAGGATGAAATCATGGTTGAAGCTGACAAAATCCATGGTACTTGGGCGTGCTCAAATGCTATGGTCTCAAATTCTGGTTGCTTCATAGATTACAGTGGGTACCTGGGCGTGCATAGGCGCCTAGTCATTAGCCTGTTGCGTGGTCATGAAAACATTGCAGACGCCTGAGTGCTCCCAAGCACATAGGGCTTGACCTCTAGACTTCCTACTGGCTCCTTCCAGCTTTTGGGTGTTTCTCGATGCCAACTAAACCTACTGGCGCTTCTACAGGCCTAAGTGCCCATAACTACCTGTTGAGAAAACCAAGCTCATTCCACATCCGGTTGGTCTCCATCTGATTTGAGATAGTCCCAGACTTAGTTCGAAGCAATTGAGACTCCATCACACAAGAATATCCCACTTGGAGAAGTGTGAATCTTTTTAAGAATGAGGCGTGAATTCGAATGAAATGATATTGAACCCGAATGTACTTCATTATTGTATGAAATACTGCATATTTGGCAAGGTGAACGATACTTTGGCTATCACTATACAACTTGATGTTTTTTTTTGCTCGCCTTAGTAATGGTAAAATATTTTGCTTTGGTGATTGACAACACTATAAGTTTTGGTGCAATGTATATCCAACTTACAAGTGCGACTCCTGTGGTGTAAATGTAGTATGTAGTGCTTCACATGCTGCCCACATCTTCAGCTAAGTTCGAGTTTATATAGACTTGTAGCTTGACTTAGGATTCTCCAAAGCATAGAGCTTTGCTTATTATCCATAATAAGCAATGGAAGGTTCATTTTATGGCTTTCCGGTGCAATTTTCTTAGATTTCCCATAAATCTACTTGCAACTCCCATTACATGTGTAGTAATGTCTGTATGTGTGCAAACATTAAGCTTCTGATAATTATGACATATGGAAATTTCTCCACCTTCTTCCGCTCTTCCTTGGTCTTTGGTGGTTGTTCTTTGGAGTGGCAAAAGTGACTCCCGGTAATGTGCGCATTAGTTTTGTTGCTCCAATGTTGAACCTTTGCAGAACTTTCTCAACGTAATATTGCTCGCTCAACATCCGAGTCTTGTCATTTATCTCTCTGTGAATCTTCGTTCCAAGAATCTGCTTGCACACCCAAGATCCTTCACCTCAAATTCTCTTGGCAACTACTTCTTTAGGTGCTTGATAGCTTTCATGTCAGCGTCTACAATTAACATATCATCTATATATAATAGTAGTATTATGTAAAATAATCGTCAAAGTGTTTGGTGTAACATTAGTGGGCTGCTTGCCACCAATTGTATTTGTTCTCCAACAAATTTCTTGGATCATTATTTTGGCATCTGTTTCAAGGTATACAAACTTTTTTTGAGTTTGCACTCCAATTTCTATTTACCTCGTACTACAAATCCTTGCAGCTGTATTATATAAATATCTTTCTCCACTCGTCATGAAAAAAGTTGTCTTTACATCCATCTATTCCAAGTGTATGCTCTCCTTAGCCACTAGGTTCAGTGCGACTTGCATTGTCATCATTTTGACCATTCAGAGAAGATCTCTGTGTTGTTTACTCCTTTCATTTGTTGAAAACCTTTTATGACCAATCTCACTTTGTAGTGTGTGCATTCGTCGTGCTCCCGTTTCAGCCTATACTCCCACTTGTTTTGAAAGGCTTTCTTTCATGTACGTAATTTCATTAAGTAATAGATGTGGTTGTCCTTGAGAGGTTGCACCTCCTTTTGCATTTCATCTAGCCACTACTTACTATCTTTAATTGGGACAACATCCTAAATGTCTGAGGCACATTCATATAAATTATCATCACATAATCATTTGGAGAGTATCTTGTGGAAGGTTGACGAATCTCATGGATCTCTTCAAAGCATATACATCTGCATGAACCTCATCAATATTTTCCTTTACAGAGATTTGTCCTCTTTCATCAATATGACCTCCTTATCGACTTCGGCCTCTCACTTTTGATAGATAACATGTTCTTATATTTGTGCAGGCTCTAGGTCTTCATAATTATCTAATGCCTATTCATGTGCTTTTTCCTTCTCGATGTCATGTCTCAACTCCGGATCACCATTTTTAGAATTAGAATATAAAGTTTATAGCCAAAGCCATCCATACCATATCCAATGAAGACACATTGCCTTATCTTAGTATCTAGCTTGGTTCATTCATCCTTGGGCACATGCACATAAGCCTTACACCCAAATACCTTCAAGTGGCTTTTCCTTACCTCCTTTTCTAACAACACTTAGTTAGGAATGTCAAACTCCAGCTGCACGTACGGGGAAAGGTTTAGCTGTATTGCTGTGCTCAATGCCTCGCCACAAAAATATTTATGGGCAACTGAGATTGAGACATGATGCACTGTAGATTCTCCATTAAGGTTTGGTTCGTCCTTTTTGTTAATCTAGTTAACTACGACATCTTTAGAGGGGTTCTTTGATGACATATCCTCTTCTCCCTGCAACAGTCTTCAAAAATCCCAATGTATTTGTCGTTGTTATAAGTGCGCACGCACTTTGGCTTCAAGTCGCAACACTAGCGCTCCACCATTGCGTGAACTCTTTCGAAGACCTTGCACACTTGATCTTTGGTCCTCAAAGTATACAACACAATTTCTTAGAATTACTATCATTGACAGTTACAAATAAAGTGAACATCTAAATGTGTGTTCTCATCAGACCTCTCACATTTAAGTGGATTAGCTCTAGCTTTTCAACTTTCTTTAGGTGATTAGAGCCTTTAAAACACACTCTAGTTTGTTTGTCCGTGAAATAATGTCGACATTCTTTGAGAGATGATTTCTCTACGCAATAAATAAAATTTTCTTTTGCCAACAACAACAACCATCGCTCAATGCAAGCCAAACTATTGTGCCAGTTGAAATTGATCTTTGGTTTGAGATGCGTACACCGAAAACTGTATTACCTTAGCTTGCAACATATACATGCCGCCCAATCTATTATGTCAAAGATGAAATTGATTTTTGGTTTGATTTGTCTACGCTGAAGAATGTATTACCTTAGTTTGCAGCATATACAAGCTCAAAATTTTCTTCCCATGCTCCACCATAAGTGATTCCTTGAACAACTTCTAATGCCCACTTCGAAATACATGGATATAACCTTCATCATCCAATCTCTCTGTTAAAATCAAGTTTAACTTGATGTACGAATTATGCCTCACCTCTTCAGGATCAAAGTGTTTCCACAATATAGTTGTAGGAAAACATTTCCAATGCCAATTGCTTTCACAGTTCCAGCATTTCCCATCTTAATGCTCTCGTAGTCACTGAAGGTATTGGAAGAGATAAAATCTCTTCTAGAGGTAGCATGAATTGAAGCACCATTGTCTATCACTCTGGTGGCGTCCTGGCTCTCCAAATGTGGCGTCATCATCATGCATAATTAGGTAATCCTTCGAGGTAGTTACAATTTTATGCGAATCATCTCCATCGTCGGTATCATTGTCCTTTTCGCTTTGTAATTCTAACAGTTCTTCTTGATGCACCCTTTTTCATGGTAGTTAAAATATTCCACAATTGAATATAGTTTCTCTTAGCTCTTGCTCGTATCGCGGTGAGATTGCGACCTCGTTTCTTTGTAACGTTGACGCTCTTTGCAATTTCTCCTTATCTACTCATACGATTTTTGCTCTTTACTATCTTCATAGTGATCTCTCCGTTGGGTGCAAAATTTGAGAGAGAATAACAAAAAGTCTTCCATGAATCCGACAATAATCCAAATAACTAAAGGCCAAGAACTTCGTCCTCAAATTTGATTTTCTTCCTAGCCCCTCGATTGATGATTCCCTGAAAAGCATTCAAGTAATTTGACATGGGTCTGCTATTGAAATACTAAAGGACAATCATTTGTTTAATCAGGTATAGTTTATTGTTATCAATTTTTTTTTGTATGTAACTATATATAACTGGAACAACTCAAAGTTGTTACATTGCTTAATTAGGATTAATCAAACCCTAATTGTGTCATTAATAGGTTCTAAACATCCTTAGGATCTAACCCCCAAAAAAATTGAGATCCAAATGATTAGGGAATAATTATTGATTATTTTAATAATTTTAAAAACTCTAAATCAAACTACCTACATATAAAGCGCAGTGAGGGGATCATACTACAAAAGTTTGAGCGCGATTAGAATCTCAGACAGTTATACATTAATTTTTATAGTTTTAACTTCATAAATTCATAGAAAATAATTTATAAATTGCAATTTAAAAATTTTTGCAATTTTTGGTCAAGAATCCCTTGAGGATGATATGTTTCAAATTTCATTAATTTTCGAGTTCCGGATTAACTGTAATGAATTTTCAAAGTTTTTGCATTTAAAAATTAATATAAAATAAAATACTCATCCAAATTTAAAAATGTTTGAACATACATCATTGGCTTTGTCGAGATGATCGAATTGGTATAAAGTTTGTAATTTTTGGAGCTAAATTGAATGATTATATTTAAAATATAATTAGAATTAAAAATTTCTTTAATAAATAAATAAATATATATATATAAACAAACGATGTTAACAGCGTTAACGATGTAACGATGGCGGTAATGGCGCTGTTTATATAAGCGGTAGATCCGACGCCTCCCGCCATTTGCTGCTAAAGCGGATGTCGCTGATTGAATCTGCTTCTGACACCATCCACGGTAAAAGCGACAGGCCGTTAATGGTGATAACGATGCTGTTAACATATTTCAAATGCAGAATTCGGCTCAATCACTTAGCCAAATCATGTGATTTTGGTGTCTATGAATTATTTTCATCAAGGCCTACCTCATGAATACCTCAATTTATAATTTGGTGATTTTTATGAGGTTAATTTTTGAGAATTCAAATTATTCATTTATAGCCCATTTTGTCAAATTAAACTAAAATTTCGGAAGAATTTCATCATAATTTTTTCCATATGAATATACCTTTTATATTTTAGCAGATATTTATCTCATTTAAGGACAAATTGAGCATCCTCCAATCTTAACCATCCAAGCTCTCCCAGATCAAATCATTTTCTTTGGATCTATCCTAGTGCTTATTTAAGTAGTCTACTTAATCATAATAGGGCTGAACACCTTCTTATCTCCTTAAGAACTCTATTGATAGCTACATCAAGTACTCAAAGCCCTCTCCACTTCTCTCTCTTTTGCTTCTTCCTCAAGTTTAGGACTTTTCATTCTACACCTTCCCAAAGACTAAAAGAGCATTAAATGAAGACTTGAAGCTTCCATAGGATGCTATCAAGGTGATAGGAACTTTAGTAAGTCATAGCATCCTCCAACTTCTCTTTATTCCAAAAGTGAACAACCAAATTTCAAAGGTATCACATTTCCCTATTTCTTTTGTATGAAGCTTAAACTCAATTCTAAGTCATGGGTCATGACTTAAATTTGATTTAAATCATTTTTTTATGGAGTAAATCTAAGTCAATATTAAGTCATGAGTGATTTGTAAATCATGTCTAGTTTAAGGAAAATGTTGAGTTTAATTTTGGAAGCTTTATTATTAATTTTATTACTTATATGAAAATGAATGTTTATATGTTCAAGCTCTCATGTACGATAGATTAGCCCTTAGATTATCTAAATTATAAATTTATATTTACATTAATATGAGGACTGTAAAATATAATCTAATCTTAGGAAAAATCATAAATTTATTTTAGCTTTAATTCGAAGTACATAAATATGCATATTGTAGTATTTGCTCAAGCTATTACACATATTAAGATTAATCTTTTGATCATGATTACCAATCTATATTACATTAATTATTATGAAATTTACAAGATTATAAATTTTGGAAGCCTTATTTTCATAAAGATAAATATTTGCATGTGTATATTCAAATTCTTACATGGTAGGTTATTATAATGACAAACATAAGTTATAATAATTTATGGGGGATTCACAAAATTATATTTAGCCTAGGGTAAATTATGAATGTTTGGAAATTCTGCTTTTATGTATATAAGATGAATGTTTATATAGTTAAGCTTTTGTATGAGTTAGATTAACTTTTAAAGTATCATGATAAGAAAAAAATCTATGCCTACATGAATATTTATTAAGTATAATATATTGCAACTTAGATTAACGGGATTGATATATTCATGATAGTTGCAATCACATAGAAATATGGAGTAATAAAAATTTATATTGAAAATTTTCTTTAATTCAAATAATAAAATCTCTAAATTTAAGCTTGAACTTTAGTTAAGAAAATTAAATACTAAGATAAATGAAATTATTGAAATTATAAATTTATGAAACTCATAATCCAATAGATTTATATATCAAATATTAAGAAAAATGAAAATAATGTATTCATGTAATAAAATATAACTTTTATTAGATAAGATTAATTAATTAACTCTTAAAATAATTAAGGCCTGAAATTATATCGTAAAATGTGCCAAACTTTAATGAGATTAAGCAATATGTCTATGGACTTCTTATAGTGAGAATAACTCAATGTTAGTAAGATTGAATAGTCTTGACATATAAAGTTTATATGTTGAATCATAACCCTAGTTAAGTACGACACCATCTCAAAAAGTGTGCCAAACTTTGATCTGGCCAGATAATATATTCTTAGAATTATTATAACATATACAGTTAGACTTTAATGACATTGGTAGTTTTGATGAATAAATGGTCAATTTTTAATCTTGAATCATTAATTATCTCGTAAAGTGTGCCAATGCCTAATATTGTCGTCAAATAAGGTGTTTGTGAATTCCTTGTGATATAACTAAGCCTAAAATATGATAATGGTTGTTATTTGATAAATAATTATACATAATGATTTGTAACATAAGAATAAGATAATAATCAGATATAAAAGTAGTTTTCTAGGTTAAGACAAGATTTGGTCTTAACATTAGAAATGAACTTGGTACATAAGATAGTAATTAGAAAATAAGAGGATATCATTCTATTATTTATTTAAACATTTACTTAATTATTTTATTTATTATATTATTCTATCACATTATTTCTATCATAGCATGTCCGCATAGCATAATAGTAGAATTAGAAGTGCAATTCAGTGCACACCCTAGGATTTATTAGCAGTGCAATTCAGTGCACACCCTAATATTTATTAGCAGTACTATTCATTGCACACCATATGATCTATTAGTGGTGAGATTCAGACATACATGATATGTATATATGTGAGATGCATTTTCAATACATTATATCATAGCATGTTATATCAGTATTATGTTTTAGTACATGTCAATATTGCATAATATCTTAGCAATTTGCTATTTTATATACAATTTTGTATAATTTTAATTTATGTTTTAGCAGTACTAATATTCTTAAATTATATTATAATTTAAAAGCTTAAAATATACTTAGACAATTTATCTAATGTAAAATTTTTTTTTCTTGGTTGGGGGCCTTGACATGTGAAACTGACATGTTAGGTGTGGAGTAATTTGAGAAGCCAAATTTCGTGGAAGTTCAAGGCACTAAGAGGAGGAGGAGCTCGTTATTACTGAGTAATTGATTTGTCTTCTTTCTGCATTTTCTTAATTTGGCGAGATGAGATTTATTTAAGAATATTATAATTTGGTTTGTAATCATTAACTGCTCTCGATGTATTTTTTTTCTTTTTTGAGATGGATCTTTTATCTTGTTTTCTAGATGAATGAATGGTATGAAGTGTTTTAGCTTCAGCATTTACTGCTTATACTTAGTATTGTGTCTAAGAATCATACTTATAAATTATCTTATATTCATTGGTGAATTATTAAAATAATACATCAATGAATAGGGATAAGTATAGTTAATATCTAGGTTGTTGTAGTGAGAACTTGGGTGCTACTTCTGGCATGAGAGATAATTACCTATTCCCAGTTAGGTTAATATGAGTATTAATCAAATTGATGATTAAGGTGGGTTATCTCCGTTGATGTCCTGGGTTATCCTACTGTGCGTAGCACGGGCCATCACAAAAATTCTTCTAAATTATTCCACAATTGTTTTACATTTCTCTTCTCACTGATATGTTTTATCACATTGCCATCTACCCATTGACTAATGTAGCCTCATACTTGACGATGTGAAAGCTCCCACTCTTAGCAATATTTTTTTATAGTTTATTATTTCTGAGTACTGACTGTTAGTAATCATTCACATACAATAAGTCTTCCATCTTCATATAATAACTCAATGTCAGATTAAATGTTCCGATCCAATACTCAATATCATTATAGTGCTTAATATTGGGTTAGTATGTCTTAACCCACTATTAAGTACTACGAGGGTCAAAGGATCTATAAGATGGGAACAATAGATGCATTACAAATATATTAATAAATATTATCGATACAATCATCCAGATAAATAAAAGAAAATTATTCATTTCAAATTTGCATAAATAAAATATCACAAGTATGTTTAAGTCTTGCAATATATAATTAATTAAAAGAACTCTCATCCTCACATGAAAAAGAAATAAAGCTAAATAAGAACTTTTGGTCTACTCCAAATCCTCTGGCATCACTCTTGGCCCACCTACTAGATCAATTCTAAACTTATGATCTATCATATTTGATTTTTAATACGGTAGGGCACAACCAATAAGAAAAAAAAAAGATTATATTTACATAAGTCTAAGTACATTTTAAGGCCTTATAATTTATTTAATTGTTGATGATACCACATTTAGAAAACATGATATATGGAGCGCAATGCAATATAAAAAGGAATATTGAAAGTAATAGAACTAGTAAGACAAGTAAAGCAAGTAAGCATAAAATGCACACAATAGTTCCCTACAAAAAATAGGTTAAGCAATAGTATTAAACATAGTATGAGGTGTAAGTAAATGCTAGTAGCTAAAGAATAATGCAAATGATGTTGTAATAATAAAGCTTAATTGAAGTGAATAAATATAAAACTGTAAATTGTAAATACAAAATTGTTATTATTATTTTATGTTTTGTTCTGTGGGCACGTACAGAACAATGATAAATTTGGTAAGTCTATCCAATTGTATTTATCAGAATTTCCTGTACAACCATACATTCTCCCTTAAGGACTTGCGTGGTCACTTGATCACTCCATAGCCAAACTTGGCTTACTAGCGTTTGCACAAACTAATCTACCCTGAATGAAATCCATTATCAATTTTAATTATATTTTATGTTATGCATATAAGTTTGTTATTATGATCAAAGGAGTAATGTTCTCAAAGCATTGTTGCATTTCAAGGAATTGCCAAATTTAAATACAACTCATGTGATATCCATTTGTTATATATTTTAAGTTATTTACCTTAATGATTGAGGTTAATTGAACTCCTCAATTAACTTAAGTAGACATTAAACACATGTCTTTAGTTAATTGAGATAATATATATAGATTTAAAAATGTATATAACTTGATCCAAAACTACTCTTCTATATTGAAAATGAACAATTCTAACTCTTAATGTAATGCCCCATTATTAGATTAAGCAAGCTAACTTAATGATGAGTGTTATTGTAGCAAGTAATATGGGATTAGTGAAATTTAACTCATCATTAAGTACTACGGAGAGTTATTGATCTCTAAAAGGGAAAAACCAGATGCAAATATACATTCATACCATTCCAGCCATTTAGAGTTAAGAAGATGCATCTAAGAATAATAAAGCGATATACAAAATTTAATAACATTTATACAAACTTTTAAGGACATGTCCTTTAAGGTAATTGAAATAAGAATTGAAAGTAAGAAGAGTGCACGAGCTGCAACAACTAGGGACGAGCCACCTCGAGTCCAAGATCCATATCTAGTTCTAGAATCTACCATATTTGGTTTTTAATACGGTATGACACAATTAATAAAAAGAAATAAGTTGTTAGACTTTAATAAGTCTAAGTATAATTTAAGGGTAATTAAATATATTATTTTTATTAAGCGGATATCACATTAATAATTTATAATTTATTTAATCGAGCATAATGCAAAGGGTTGAAAAGAAAATAGTGTCAAAGACTGCAAAGTTTGCAAGTAAGTTTGCTCATCATTTAATTGTTCAATCATGCATCAAATAGGTTAATAAGACATACAAATGCACTTTACACAAGTAAAGAAAGCATTTATATGTACAAGTAAGCAATCCTAAGTAATAGTAAAAGATAGCGTAGAAAAATAACTAAGTAACAAGTAAGTAAAGATACACTGTACAAATTGTATGTATATAAAGCTGTAAAGTTGGGTGCTGCAACAAAATAAGCAAGTAAATAATCTTAGCCTTAAAGACTGAATGTACTGAAAATTACAATCATAAAAGACTGTAAAGTGTAAATGTTAATTATTTATCTTATAATTTTATTATGTGGGCACAGAACAAGTGAGGAGTTAAGAATATCTACTTAACTATCTAAATGTAGGGTTAACTGCAAACACACACATTGTGGCGACCGGGGATCGAAGTTCGAGAGTCTTTAAAGAACAATTCATCTCAATTGAAAAATATATACATCTTTATGATTCAAAAAGGACATAATAAAATGAAATAATAATTCACAGTTCTTTTATACATAGAGCCAAAATATATATGAAAAGTTACAACAACTTGAATTTTTTACAAAATAAGAAATAAAATATCTACATTCTCCTTGCTTCTTTAAATTCTTCCTCTTTTAATTTGGCAGATCTTCTAAGTTCTTTAATTATTAAAACCTAAAAAATTCAGTTTACCAGTCAGGTAGGAGTACGCAAATTGTTCTTATAAGAATAAATCTAGCATCCTATAATAGGTATGAATCACATATGAAAATGACTGAAAAACTGCAAATAAAGTAAGCAATTTTCAAATACAATTTCTGCCCTGCAAAATAGCTGTGAAGATCAACATATATGAAATAAATTCTATCAAAAGCATATGTAACAATAAGTCGAGTCTGGAGACCCCTGAGCCCAAATGGGTAAACCCATAGGCATAATCTGTAGGAAGCTTATCTCGCCACCCGTCGGTAGCTTACTCAAATTAGGAACTGATGGTGTGTCTTTCCTCTGGATTTGCCTACTTCCTACAAGAGGCTAAATCCCTCCATATAACTCCTAGGGGCTGCTAGCTGGCCCAATCTGTACAGATTCTCAGTGTTGTGTTCCATCCTCCAAAGACAAACACCACAAAATATATATAATTTCTTTTTGTTACATGCTTTTTGATATAATTCTTTTGCAGATTAAAATGCAGTAAGCAGTGCAAATAATACTCAAATGAAAAATGGCTCAAATAAGAATACTGAAATAAGACTTATAAGTAAATTTGCGTACCTGACTTGTTTTGATAAAAATCAACCAAATTTAATTTCTTTGATCTGCCAAAATAATGAAATTTATTAATTTAATATTTTCATTATGATTTGTGGTTTTATGATTATAAAATGATTATTTTGTTTTATTAGAATTATTAAATTATATAATTATTTATGCCTTATAAGGTCAAATTGGGAATTTGACCTTATAAGGGCATTTTAGTAATTTTACCCTTAATATAATACAAATTTTATGTTAGTTTATTGAAGATTATGTTCTAAGGTTTCTATAGAGTCCAAATTTATTAAATTTTGATATGATTTGGTTAAGTTATAGCTATTCTAATTTGGAGGGTTTAATAATTAGGGTTTATTATAATTAGAGAGTGGTTAGTGATTTTAGTCAAAAAATTATTAAACTAATTATATATTTAAGTTCTAATTTACTTTATAAGTTATTTAAAACTGAAATTACTTAATTTGGATTATTATATTTGTTAATATTCACTAATTAAGTTTTAAGAGTAATTAGTGTTAATTAGAAGATCTAACTGTTGGATCCTAAATATTTTTATAGTTTACTAAAATTTAGGTTCTTCTGATCTAAATAGATATTTGGATCATCTAATTTGGAGTTAAATTGACTAACTTATGGCTATTTGAAGTTTCTAGGCTTAAAGACTTAATTAGAGTTAGGTCCTAATTGTGATTAGTCTAATTTTAATTCAAACAGCAAAATTAATACTTCTAAAATATTTTTTTATGATTTTTTTTTTTAGTATTTTGGTATATTAATTTGTATAATTTGGTTAAGTATTTTGTAAGTTTTTAAATTTTCAAAATTTAGTTTTTTATTAATTATTTACTCATATTTTAATTTCTTAATCTATTTTATATTTAATGCTACTATTTTTATATTATTTATAAAAATTTTCTGTTACTTTTAATTATGTATAAATTATTATTTACTTTCTACTTTTTTACTGTTCATTACATTTTATTTTATTTAATATTTATAAATTTTTTGTTTAAATATTAATTACTGTATTTTAATTATTAGTTTACTGTATATATTATTTTAATTATTAAATTAATTAAATGTATTATTTTAATTAATCTATTTTAATTTATCTGTTAAATATATTTATTTAAATTAATTAAAATGTTATCAATCTAATATTTATTATAAGATTAAATGTATATTTAATATTAATTAAAGTCTATTTTATTGTTGTTTTAAATGGTGTGTGGGACCAGGCACCGTACGTGGCAAGCAGTGAGGAGGCGAAACTGCGATGGTGGGTCCCACGTCTGGAGCTGTCCTGACGAGACGCAGCCGGCCCGATTGCACGTATACGGGTCGAAGTAGTCCCGACCCGTAGTGAAAAATGGGTCGCCTTCTTCTCCAACTGGCGGCGAAGGAAGATGCTAGGGCATCAAAAATTTCAGCGAGCGAGGCGATTTTGAGACTAGAATCAAAGCATGATCGAAAGCTTATGCTCCGGACTTGCGATCAAGATCCTAATCTCCCTCTTAGTCCATCTCTAACGCCAGGACTCGTGATGCCCTAATTTCAAAAGTTGCCACCAACTAGATATACAGAAGGCTTAATTACATGGTCTCAATTGAATTTTAAGGTTCTCAGATTTGTTCAAATGACATGCAAAGTATCGATCGAATGCACAGAAAGGAATTTATTGTTGAATTGCTCAAAATTGAATTTGCACTTCGTTTGAGTTCTAACTAAAATTACTCAGTTTTAATTTGCAGAAATAAGAGATAATCATTTTAAATGAATCAATTGAACTTTGCAGAGAAGATGTCAAAATACGAGTAGTACCAGATCGAACCAATTTTCCAAAAGATGCGGCTGGCTTGACTCCCATCGAAATTCCAAATGCTAAGATTTCTCTAAACTAAGGTATATCGGAGGATAAGAGATCATAGGAAGGATAAAATAAGAGGCTTGGCGAGGTATTGAGCGGTGGGCGAACCTGGCAACATGCGGCGATGGACATCTGGCGAAGGAGGAAGACGCGCGTCATCTGCTCGACACGCGCAGGTCTCCCGATACTCGCGATAGAGACGATAAGAGAACCGTCTGATTTTTGATCAGACGGTCGATATCGTCCGTCAGATTTGATGGACGACGTGCTTAAATATAGATGGCGCCGTTAAATGCATTAAATAATAATTATTTTAATCAATTAATTAATTAAATTTAATTTATTAAATATTTTCCAAAAATTTTAAAAATACCAATCTTAGCTAATTGAGGGCTTCTGAACACAATGGCGCACTCAGATTTTTGATCCGACGAGTATTTAATTACTCAAATTTTCAGGTATTTAAATAACAATAAAATATTCGATAAAATTTTAATGACTTCCAAATGCGTTCAAAACTTCTTCCTTAGTTAATTTGGGGGTGGTGAACGCAATGGTGAGGTCAGATTTTTAATCTGAGGTCAAAAATTATTTAAATATTAATAAATAATTTGAAATGAAAGTTTGGTATTTTACACACATTCCCCCTCTTATGAATTGTGTGGTCTCTGAATACTCCAATAGCATGCCCAGGCTTAATGATAGATGTACTATAATCTACCAAGATAAATCCCTCTATAGTGTATTTTAAATGTATATTTATGCATAATTTCCTAATGTATAATTTCAAGAATTTGATTTCAATGCGTTATAGCATTTTCAAAGATTATCAAATTATTATAAATTACGTGATGTTCATTGTTTTCTATTTTTAATTATTTATTCTAATGATTGGGGCTAATCATTCCCCAAATTTACTTAGGTACCAAAGATCTCTAAGATAATTGAAGTATAATAATATAATAATTTAATTTAGGAATATAATATTTTCATTAAACTTTATATGTGATAACTGAGTGATCAAGTTTAAGAATTTTTAAATAATAAACTCATCATTTAAAATATAGAGAATAAGATAATAAAATTATAAGTTATTTATTCATCACAGAGCCAATCTTATAAAATTATATAAGTTCAATTATTATTATAATATATAACAAAATAAAATATATTCACCCTAATCTTACTTCTTCTTATAAGTTATTCCTAAGTGAATATCTTCTTAAGCCCTAGTTTTCAAAATCTGAAATAATTATCAATAAAGCTAGTCAGGCTTGAGTACAAAAATTATCCATTACGAATTATTTTCTAGCATCTTAAAATAGGTGTAAATCAAATGAAATGACAACAAAATTATTAAAGTGTAATAAAATAAATAGTGCAAATTTTATCAAGTTTTTCCTGCATATTAGATTTAAAATTAAACATTTGAAAAGCATCAAGTAAAAAATTTTTAATTAAAAGTAAATTGTAACATAAAGCTGAGTCCTGTGACTCATCATCCGACAGATAAAACCTATAGGCCATGAAAGCTTATTACCACCCGTCGGTTGTGCCTCATCTTATAGATGTAAAATGATGTATCTTTTCTTTGGATCTTCTGCCCACTTTCATAAATGCTAGATCCCTCCTTATTTTATCGTGAGTTACTAGTAAGCTTTACATATACATGTTACATTTTCATTTTTTTCTTCAAAGATAAACACCAAAAATAAAATTTCTTTACTTTTTGTCACACACTTTTATATGAAAATATTGAATTTAATAAAGCGATCTGCATGATAAAATAAATAAGTAATATTCAAATGGAAATAAGCTCAAAATTAAGATACTTGAAATAAAACTTAAGAATAATTTTGTACCTGACTTGAAGAATAATTTTATTAAATTTGTTAGTTTCAATCTGTTAAATCAACATCTAAATTTGTTAATCAACTATCTTAATTCACTTTAAATTATTCATTTAATAAATTATATAAAAAAAAATTATTATATTATTATTATGAGAAATTATGTTTATAAATATTCCAAAAATCAAATTTGTTACTTAAATTATTCATAAATATTAAAATTTATGTTTTTATAGCAATTATAAAGTTTGTAAATTAATTATATATCATTTGAAATGAAAATTTGATTTTTCAGAAATTTTCCTAATTTTAAATAAGAACTTTAGATTTTTAGCTAATTTTATGTCATCCAAAAGATGTTCTTAGAGTACTTATTTTCTGTTGATGTCTGTAGCCAAATACCATGTCTGTAGCCTTGTAAAAGCTGAACATCAAAGACTTGGTGGTCTTCTTCATCTGTTAGAAATCCCTGAATGGAAATGGTTTGATATATCAATGGATTTTGTAATGAGTTTACCTCGAGCCAAGTCTGGAGCAGATGCGATTTGGGTAATAGTCGATCGATTAACCAAGACTGCGCATTTCATTCCTATTCGACAAATTGATTCAGTTGAGAAGCTCGCTAAGGTCTATATCAAAGAAATCGTTAAACTTCATGGCATTCCTAAATTAATCGTGTCAGATAGAGACAGTAGGTTTACCTCAAAGTTTTGGAAAGCTGTCCATCAAGACCTATGAACCACTTTGACCATGAGTACTGCATTCCATCCCCAAACAGATGGCCAAATAGAAAGGGTGAACCAAGTGCTAGAAGATTTTCTTAGGCTCTGTATTCTTGACTTCATTGGATCATGGGAAGACCATTTGTCATTAGTGGAGTTTGCTTATAATAACAGTTATCAGGCTAGTATTAAAATGACACCATATGAAGCTTTGTATGGTAGAAAATGCAGTATACCTATGGCATAGTTAGAAACAGGCATTGTGCAGCTTTACGGATCTAAATTAGTAGAATAAACTAATAAAAAGATTCGTTTAATTCAACAAAGAATTCGCTCTGCCCAGGATCGTCAGAGCAAGTACCACGATGCTCATCATCACCAATTGGAGTTTAAGGTTGGAAATTCAGCATATTTGAAGGTGAGCCCTATGAAGTGAGTTTATAGATTTGGCGTAGCTGGGAAACTTACCCGTCGTTATATCGGTCCTTATAAAATCTTGGCTAAGATCGGATCCTCTGCATACAAATTAGATCTTCAAGAAGAATTTGATGTTTTTCATAATGTTTTTCATGTCTCATCGTTAATAAAATGTCTTTGAGATACATCTCATCTTGTTCAACTTCTAGAAATAGAATCTAACCTGATCTCACTTATGCCGAAGAGCCAATCAAAATCTTAGATCGTGATAAGAAACAGTTAAGGAATCGTTTTATTCAAATGATTAAGGTTCAGTGGAGGAACTGCTCCTGCAATGAAGCTACTTGAGAAAAAGAATCTGATATGCGTCAGAAATATCTGAATCTCTTTAACCAAGGTACTTCTTAATGCCATACTCTTTTAATTCAATGTTCTATATATGCTTTATTTTTCCACTTGAGGGATGTCGAGAACGACATCATTTTTAAGTGGGGGAGTTTGTAACAATCCAGGTTATTACTAAGGTCAATTAAGACTAATTTAAGTCTTAATTATAATTCTAGCATCTTAATTACGTCATTTAAGACTCACCTCTAAGATTCAGTCCAAATCAGAGATCAAATGGATCAAATATTGATTTCTGGAAAAAAAATCCCAAAACCCTAGAAATTAACTTTTAATTTTAACCTTGAATTGAAAATCTAACTTCGTTATTGCGTTCACCACCCCCAAATTAGGTAAGGGTGAAGTTTTGGAGGCATTTGAAAATTATTGGATTTTCGTCAAATATTTTAATAATATTTAAATACCCCAAAAATTCGAATAAATAAATACTCGTCAAATCAAAAACCTGATCACCCCATTGCATTCCTCACCCCTCAATTAGCTATGGGTGATTTATTAGAAATTTTCTATATACATTTACTTGTATAACTTTAATTATTAAAATAAGTATAAATTAATTTAATAAATATTATTTAATTTAAGTATTAACGGCGCCGTCCAACCCCCCACGCCGTTACTTTTTTTTCCTCTCCGTGTCGTTTTCATCAAACGGTAAGTGTCGACCGTTCGATCGAATGATAGTACGGTCGAAGCATGTCATCCCTCTGCGTGTCCCCAGGGTTCGCACGTGGCGCCATTAGCGCCAGATGGAGCTCCCTCCACCATTCCACCACTTTAGGTTTTAGTTTAAGCCTCATAATCGATTCCCTGAGGCTTCGTTTTGATTTAAGTGGAACTCTCCGAGCAATTGTGGTGCTGCCAATTGAAACCTAATTTTTAAACCGTTGATCTAAGGTACACTCATATGCCTTAAATCCTTAATCAATTTGCGTCATTTCAATTTAGTTCGCTTATTCCTATCTTTTGATTGCCCATCTATCGGGTTCGATCAACTTGATCGAACCCAGATTTGTCTGATTTACAAAATGATCCACAGTACTGCACAGTTATGCTGAGTATAGTCCGTAAACTTCAAGCTAGGGTTAGGCTTTTCGTTCGATAAGGTTCGTCCCTGGCGCAGGTTCCACCTCCATGAGCTAACCCTTGATGTTGCTGATCCAAAGAGGTGCGGGTCGAGTTGTCAAGACGCCGAAAAAGCCCTAATTTTTTGTGCCCTAGCCGTTCTGTCCACAGGATCCTACGCGAAGATGAAGGTGGAGTTTTGGGCTAGGTCGGGTTGACCCGGGCCCGACCCGTGCTTCGTTCGGACTGATACTTGAGTGTCAGCTGAGTCAGTGGGACCCGCAAAGAAGTCTGGACGAATGAAATTTTGCCGAGTGTTCCGTAGTGGGCCCGCTGTTGTCACCGTTGACAGTGGCAGTGGGACCCACTCTTGTTGTTGTAGCCATTAGTTTTTGGATGCGTGGCTTGTTCGGCCGTCATCTGAAATGGTGGGCCCGCTACCTACAGAGAAGTTAAATAATATATATATATATATATATATATATAAGAATAAAATAGTTAGATTAAATAAAAATCAAATAAACTCATTTAAATTAACTAATACCTAGACTTTAAGTACCCATAATTAGAGAAATACATATTCAAACCTAGCAAATAAATATACCAAATTAGTCAGAAAAATTTAAGGAATCTAATGATGCCATTTATTTTATTGTAAGACTATTATTTCACTTAGTGACATTTAGGGTTCAATTGATGTGACAAATGGTTCAAATGTTCAATTAATCATAACTTTGTATCCTTTAATCTAAACATACCCAATATGAGTCTTAAAGTAATCACTAAACCCTAAGGATTAACTTAGTAGTGTTTATTTTTATATTTGTGTTAGATTTAGATTAATCCCTTTTATGACCTAACCCTAATTAGGTCAATTAGCCATAGAACTTCAATTGACCATAAATTGATCAATTGAACTCCAAATTAGGTGATTCATGTATCCATTTTGATTAGGAAAACCTAATTAATAGTAAACTACAAAAATATTTTGGGTCCAACGGTTAGATTTCTTAATCAACCCTAGTTACCCTAAATCTTAATTAATAAAGATTAGCAAAATTAATGATCCAATTTGAGTGATTCAAACTTCAGAGAACTTCCAGAATAGATTAGAACCTAATGGTATGGTTAGTTTAGTAATTTTGTGATTAATTTCACTAATATCTCACTAATCACCCTAAACCCTAATTAAGCCATAATTTAGCCAATTATAGTCCAAATTGAGCCTACCACTAGTCAATGTGATCAGCAAATCAATTGTGATCTATAGCTATTAATTTTACTCAATTTTAACATTAATTAGAAAAGTTAGAATTTTTGACCCTAATTAAGAATCCTTAATTTACCATTTTACCCTAGCATTTGTATTGGCTATAACTTAGCCAATACATATCAAAATTTAATAATTTTAGGTTCTATGGAAACCTTAGGACATAATCTTCAGTAAACCGATAGAAAATTTTGATTTCATTAGGTTAAATTACCAATTTGCCATTATAGGTTAAATTCCTTAATTTGAGCTTATAAGGCTTAATACTTAGTTAAAATAAGTATACTTACTATTTAAACTCATATTAGACAGTAAGTAATCACTCCACTTTAATAAATTCTAGAATTGAGCTTTAATTTATAATGTTGAATTTTATACCCTTAATATAGGGGCTAAATGGTCATTTTGTCCAAATTTAAGATTAAACACTTTTCAGCCTTGGAATCATTGTCTAAATATTATAATCAATAATTAAAGTAATTTATACTTTAATTTAAATAATTTTAAGTCTTAAATCAAAGCTTTAAGGAAAATTCCAGTTTTGGTCTTAAGTAAAAATCTAAGTAAGAATATGAGTTCTTTTCCCTTTCTTTGAACTTCTTAGCTCATCCTTTAGGTCATAATAATATTAGTTAGGATGTATGTCTGAGTACTACTCTTAGTATTTAAGAGCCTTCATTCTTAAGACTAAGGATATAAGTTATGTTAGAATTCATCTAATGAGTAAAGTGGGTTACTCATTAGTTGAAACATTGGTTTTTATAGTTTATAGATTTTTATAGTTTATCAAATTATTATTTGATCTCTTAAATTTAGAATTAGGATTAGAGATCTATCCTATTGAGTTTGACTTAATTCAATAGGATTTACCTTAACATTTAATCAGTGAGATGGGATTAAACCTTAGTCCTTAGGATAACCTTGTGATTAAGTAATTGAACTTCATTATTTGGAGTTGATTTTTAATCCTTTAAATCTTGATTTGGCTAATCAAGATTGGGTTTGGGATTATTTTAAAATAACAAATTAGGATGATTGATTTACTTATTTAATCATATAGATGATATTGATTCAGTTATAATTAGGACTTAGCTAATCCTAATTATGTTTAACTCATAGGATCATGATTCTAAGTTACAAACAGTGTAAGAATTGATGATTTTAACTCTTATATAACTTAGAGTAGTTAGATCGACTAAATTAGAAAACAAGTGATATCATAAAGTTTGTATAATACTTTTTATAACCTTGAATTTGAAATTTTATGCTTTCTTTGTTTTGAGCTTCATTATATATTTGGTTACATTATATTAAACATGGAATATTTGATGAATATTCTATGTTAAAACAATGAATACATTCATATGGCATTTTTATAATTTAAGGAGAAAACTTTATGAAACAAACCTTACTACACTTTGTGGGTTATGTCTTACTTAGTCTACCATTTAGTATAGCATTACTTTTGAGATAGATTTTGCATAGAACACTTTCCTAGTGCATGTTACTTTTTTAGCCTAGGATACTTTTCTAATGTGTGTTACTTTTGCCTAGGACACTTTCCTAGTGCGAGATACTTTTGCCTATGATACTTTCCTAATATGGCTTACTTTAATCTGGGACTCTTTCATAGATGCCTTTCAGATGGAATTAACTTTAATCTGGGACACTTTTCTAGATGATCAGATGAGCTTTACTTTTTGGCAGGACTAAGTAGGAGTACCTCCACACTTTACAGTCACTTTATGGTTACTTTACAGTTACTTTACAGTTTTGACTTACTTTTACCTTATAGTTCAGTATACTTTCTTTTAGACTTTCATTCATTTCAGTTCTTTTGTATTACAAAATTCTCTGTAATCTTCTTTTATTCAGTCACTTTACTTTATTAAAAGTATATTAGGATGCTAGATGTTTCTTTTCCAGTACAGTATCTTTACTTTATATTGTAAATTGGCATATTTATTTTGGTCATATTACTTAAGATTTTTCTTTGTACTTAGTAGATGTTCATCAGCACCTTACTTACCTTTTTATGCAGCTTGAGTTGAAGTATGAGCTTACGTCACATTTCGTTTAAGTTATAATTCATTATCATAACTTGCCTTTCTTTCTTTGATGCTTTACCGCTATTTTTATGCTTAAGTTTGTTTTGTGATATCATTAAACATATAAAAATGATTACCTTAAAATGTACTTAGATATTTTGTATAACTAGATTTTTCTTTTATTGGCTGGGGCCCTATCATTATGAACCGATAATAATAGATTCTGAGCTATTTGAGGAGGTAGAACCTTCAGAGTAGCAGATCCAGGAGGAGGTCCAGGTTGCTGAAGACCTTTAGATTATACTTTCTAGTTTCTTTTAATTTTTGCATCGTGAGAATGAGAGATATTTTATTTCAACTTTTAACTTTAAATATTTATAATAATAGAGGTTTAAATTGTACTTTTCTTTTACTGCATTTATATTCTGAGTTGAATGTTTCACATTTCATTATGGATGAATTGATGTTACTATAGTTTGTTCCTTTTTCTTTCGCACTCTGATTATATAGTATACTCATTAAGTAATTGTTCTTCTTTGCTCTATTAAAAAGGGCACATCCTTCCCTTAAGATTGGATTGGAGTCTTAATCTTCCAACCTAAAATTTAAGCGAGGGATGTGCTAAGTGACGACCACTCCTTAATCTCGGATGATTAAGGGGCGGCCGCCACAGAAGCAACAACAACCACCTGATTATGGTTAATTTCTTCTAAAGAAATATTTACATAATGTTTCCTTATATATTTAGATAACATTCGAACCTCAAATGGTTCAAAATACCCCCAAAATCACTTAGATCAATGCCTAACTCGTAGCTCTCAGCCCTCGGGCAGGCAGGCGTCGAGGCGCACTGTAATGCCCAGGCCTCGAGCTGGTCTGGCACCAGGTCGCACTACAGCGCCCCATTCTCTGGCTGGCTAAGCACCATGGCACGCTACAGTGCGCCACGGCGCACTACAACCCCCCAGTCTATGGCTGACTGGCGTCCGGGCGCGCTACAACGCCATAGTTTCTAGATGCCGGGCGTCATGGTGCTGCAAATTCTGAACCTCTCCCACTTGTCCCATATCACCTCGGAATCTCCTGAAAGTTCATCTGAACTTCATTATTACATTCATGATGATCAAAATGGTCTCCACATCCTAACAGCCTTAGATAGTCGACAACCAACATAAAATATTATCGAATACTATTGTAATGGTCAAATAAAGCGCCATGTGGTTAACAAATCCAAGCTGGTTAGATGAAGTTGAGAGGCACTTTTGGAGTGTTGTGCGATCTGAAATTCCCATTCAAAATTAAGTAAAATTTTATTGAACAATTATACGACTAGATTTGTTATGTAAGATTGAACGATGGCCAACAAAGAAGAAACTTGGCAATAAAGTAAGTGTTATAAAGATGATGATGCTTAGATGAATGAGTGGGTATACTCATATGCATAGAATGAGAATGAGTTTATATGTAGCAAGGTGAGAGTGGCTCCGATAGAGGATAAGATTAGAGAATGTCGCTTTAGATGTTTCAGGCATATTAAGGGTAGACAGTGCAATTCCCTTGTTAAAACAATTGAGTTTTTGAATTTCGTCATATGAAGAGGCAGGCCAGAGAAGACATGGTGAGAAATTATTATGAAGGATGTTCTTTAGTTGGAACTTAGAGAGGGGCCTCTATTTTATCGTGCATAATATTCATGTAACTGATTTCTCCTTGCGGGATTAAGGCTGGATGTTGTTTTTGTCGAACTTTAAATATTAGATATGTACTATAAAGATTTGAGTGCTGCTGATATAAAGACTCCCAATGATGAATTTTATCAAGGTCATACAACATGACAAAACATATCAATCAATAGTACAGCATCTAACGTTGGATAATTTAAGGGGTCTGTCATAAGAATTGACTTAAATGGAATCCAATAAGAGTTATGAAGAAAATCTCTTAGGTATAATCTTGTTGTTTGGTACTTAATTTTATGGATTAAGGTACTAAGAGATTATAGGTGTAATTTTAAGTCAAGTTATTATATTATTTGTGAGTAACTTTTGCATTTTAATTTATCAAGTTATCTTAGAGAAATGCTATTTAAATTCGTTGATGTGGCACTTAAAAAAATTCATCAAATAGAATTTGAACATCATTTCATTAGTGTTTATTTATTTACATCAAAAATATACAAATATTATTTTTTTAATTTTTATTGAAATGATATTCGAATCTCATTGAATGAGCTTTTTTGAATGCCACGTCAGCGAATCTAAATATCATTTCCCCATGCACAATCTACCGTAGCACAACTTTAAAGATTTGAATAACTAGTCATTGAAGAAGAATATTATTTTAGAGTTAAATGGTATTCATATGATCTAAAATATTTTGTTATTTAAAATGTTTTTGTATATATCATTTGAAGGTAAGAAACTGTGATGTTAACTCAGAGCTTAAGAGTGCATATTTAAAGGATAATGCTACACTGTCTTAAGTTGATATTATATCCGATATTCTATCATAATTAATATTAAATTAATAATAATTAAAATTTATCAGTCAAAATTAATTTAAAGAATTAATTAATTTCTTTTGTTTTATAAGGAACTAATCGAAGCTGAATAACAGGAAAAAAGCTAATATATACTAAATGAATTTGTAATCATGATTTTAACTAATATTTTGTAATTAAATTTAGAGAATTTAATAATGTTAGGATATTAAAAAAAGCATCAATTAAAATATTATAAGAGCTCTCCTATTTATATTAGTATAGTAAGCGGTGTTGAGATCCAAAAAACAATCTCAAGAAGAATTATGAAAAGAAGGAGCAATCACGATTATTTAATATTCTCTTAATTATAACAATTAATTATATTTGAGAAATATTATTTACATTGTTGATTTTACATTTAAAAAAAGTTATCTTATTTGAACATTATTTTAATATAAATTTTAAAAATAATATTTATATTATTTTAATATAAATAAATAAATATTAATAAAATAATATCTAAATTCCATTATATAAATTTTTCTGTATATGTAAACATAACATTTTTTTTAGGAGAGTATTGCTATACTTGCAAGATAGTATACACAAAAAAATTTATATGATGTCAATTCAAAAAATCTATATGATGTCAATCTAATATGTAAATAAATAATTTGTTAAATATATTTTTTATGGGCCTATATACAAAAATTAACATAAAAAAAATAAATTTATTGATTGTAAGTATATATTTTATATTCTTATATAAATATAATATTTTTATTTTTAAGATATATTAAAAGAGCAATCACATCAAGATCAATCTTTTTGTCTTATCTATTATTTCAGTGCAAAAAATATTGATGTGTGTGTATATTAATTATTGATTAAATATATTTTTTGTACGAGATTCATATGTAAAACTTAAAAAAAAATTTGTATTAGTCCAAAATATATTTTCATTTCTATTCTTTTTTTTGTGTGTAAGCATAATATTTTTTCTAAACAAAAATTAAATATTCATGAATGCTTTTTTATTTGATAAGTTTAATATTATTATCATTAAATTTATTTATTTATATATTTATGTATTATTTAGACTTCAAATTTTATCAAATTAGAGTCTGTTATGTATTTTTATAAGATAAACAAGTTGAAGCTAAAAATTATTAATTTTAAACTTATATTTTATTTTATTATTTTTCTAAATTAATTCAATATTTATCTCTTTTTAACTCTAAATTTAATAACTTATAATTAGAGATTAAAAAAATATAATGAATCCGCTATTTCAAAATTTTTTTAATTTGGTTAATAATTTAATTAAAAAGTGATTTTGAATATTTCGCGCCTAACTGATCAACTAAAAAGAATACAATATTCAAAATTCAAAAGATTTCACAGAAAGACTCCAAAATTATATTGCCAATTATTGCATAATTGCTTTATAAACATTTTTAAAGTTCTTGAAAAGATTTGAATCATTTAATATTTTCCAAAGTATGTATCTTCTGAATTAAATATTTGGGCAATATTAAAGTAACAGCAGCCCAAAGTTATTTTCATGAAAAAGAGCCAAAGGAAAGCATCTTTTATGCCAATGGCAATGAAAGACTTAACTAAGTCATCTTGGAATGTAATAAGCAATTACATATCATTAAAAGCAATGAAATAAGATTGCTTTTGCATAGATTCTTGTAGTACGTCACTTGCATAGCTAAGAGAAATTTGGTATTAGGTGGCATTGTTTAGTACTACTAAAAAGGCAATGATGCATTGCATGTCTGCTTTAGTCTACTTAAGATAAAAAAGGTGACAATTTTATATTAGTTCTAAATATTAAATTGTGGTTATCTTTGTAGCTGTGCAGCATTTTACTTTCTATAATATCTATATATATATATATATATATATATATATATATATATATATATATATATATATATATATATATATATATATTATGATAGTTGAGCTTTGAGCATCTTCTCAATGGTGGAACCTTGCCGGTCTTCATCCATGTTTTCACTCCATGAACACAATTGCTAGTCACGGAGTCCTCAGCTCCTTGTTGCTTCCAGCAACTTGAAAATAGGGTTGATCAAGTTGTGGGATTTAACGAAGCCAACCTTAACCACAGGCATTAAATCGGAACAAAGGTTCATAGGGAACGTTTAGTGGTGTTTCGTTAAGCAGACTAGGCGGGATCGAGATTGATTGGGTCGATTTTGACTAATTTTGGCTGCTAGTTTCAACGATACCAAGAGGCTTGGGAAGGTCAAGTAAAGCATGATCTACCGAGTGACTTCGGCAGCTTAAAAATCGTTCCCCTTCTTAAATATCTATCAGAAAATAAAAATATATATTTTTATATTCTCTGCATATTCAATTATATTTTTCCTATAAATATAGAAAATATATAATGAATTCAAAGATGCATAAATTATTTAATTTGTACATTTTTTATGAAATATCAACAAAAATAATATCTTAATTTTGACACAATTGCCTGTATGTTTTGTAAGGTTTATATGATTTTGTTCTCTTTTAGGAAAAGAAGAAAAATTTGAATGTTTATATGATTTTTAAAAGGAGTTATTTGAGAGTTAATACGTGATTAATGTTTATATGATTTCAATTGCTAACCACAACATTAATCACGTATTAACTCTCAAATAACTCCTTTTAAAAATTGGATAATTTAAATTTGTATTTAAAATATATATTTTTTATATTTTTGTGAATTATTTGAGAGTTGGGACTGCCTAAAGCGAACCAAGCGATGAGGGCGGTATGGGTGTGGTGGCACATTTATCATCGAATGAAATTTCAAGATCAACATTTAAAGTAAATTTGAGTACTTTAAGATTATTTTTTATTTATTAAAATATATTACTTTAAACACTATAAGAGAAGCCGACTGACTGAATCAAAGAAAGCAATAGCCACTGAATCAAATTCCTAATCATACTTCCCACTAGCATTTAAAATCAGTACTACTCGATGTATCAATTTCTACTTAAAAACTCTGAATATTTGATAATAATTAAGATTCATTAATCAAAATTATAATTATACTTACATTCAAAATATTTAATTGATGAGAAAAAAAAATGCTAGTGCACGAAAGGAGGCAAATATGTATGGCAAGTGAAAAATTAAATAATTACTAGCAAATATAAAACAAATGATTAACTTCACATAATATTTAATTTTACATTATTTTATATTTTTAAGAAAATTAGGGGCATGTTTAAGATAAAATGTTTTATCTTCAAACGCCACTGTACAAATAAATAAATTAGGTGTCAGAAGCACATTTATCTGTGTGTAAATAAAAAAAAAAAAAGTACTTGTTTCTTTAAGAAAAGAGAGATAATGACATTTATTTTATATTTGTTAAATCCTCAAATAGCCCCCCTCACAAACCGCAAGCAGTTCAGCCACTTCAGCAGCCTAAGGAGCATAGATGTAATTTTCTCTATAATGACAGCAATTTTTACATTAATTTTAAGAAAATATAATTGAGACTAGCAGTAGGCTACTGCTGCTCTTCGCTCTTATCCTTTGCGTTAAACAAACTCCGATGCAAAGAATAATCATCTGTGAACTTTCCCCCAAAGCAAAAGCAAATCAGAATGAAAAATGGAGAATCGAATTGCAGAGAGTTCTACAGAGATTCCAGAAACCCCAATTTGAATACCACAAGCGAAATTCTCAGAATAAAATCTTTAATAATTACAATTTTTTTTGTTCTTGAGCGAGAGATACAGAGATTATATAAAAAAGATAAACCCACCAGCTAGGGCAAGAACCTGTTGGCATCGCCGTCTTCTCTGGCCTTAGCCCCGTTCTCTGCAGCAGAAGCCGCTGCCGCATTTCCGCCGGAAAACGGGCTTGCTCCACAGCGATTGCATCTCAACGGCGGAGGAGCAATCACCAGGATCCGACGGCAGGATGGGCACGAAGAGTGAGATCCGAGCCATGTATCGACGCAGCCGACATGAAATCCGTGGCCGCAGTGCGGGAGGATCCTGATCTCGTCGCCGTGAACGAACTCGGCAAGGCAGATCGGGCACTCTGAGATCCGACTTCCGGCAGCCAGCGCACCATCAAAAGATGTCTTCGGTAGAGATCTCAGCGCTTTCTTCTTGAGACCTTTATTTGGAGGATTTGAATGCGGAGGACGTCCGCCGAGAGAGTGGCGCAGCCAGGCGCAGCGAGCTACTAGAGCTAGGCCGATCACGCAGATTAGGGCGCAGAGCAGTGCGGCGAGAATGACGACGACGTCGGAATCCACCGTCGTCGGTTCAGGAGGCTCGCCGGCGGGAAGCGGGCTGGAGCTTGAATGGAGATTTCTCGTTGGCCGCGGCATCGGAAAGGACGAAGAAGAGGAAGCGCTTTTAATTTGGGAATTTCGGGGGCTCGCTTTCAGCTCACTCATTGTTTAAATAGCAGCACTGTTCTCAAGGGCCGCAGTCTCTGCCGTTAATTACGGTGTCTGCCCTTGTATGTTGGGGCCTTTTTTGAGTTTTTTAGGTTATTTAAATATTTTTGTTGAATATAAAATAAAAAATCATGTATAAATTAGTTATAATATATATATAATTTAGAAATAAAAATAGCTTTATGCATTAAGCATAATTTTCTTTAGTTGCATATTTAATATATAAAATTTAATGCTTCTTAAATAATTTTAATTATATATATTATTTATTATTTAAGTTAAAAAATTTGATGTTATATTTCCAATTTGTCTCTTAAAAACAATAAATATTATATATTTTGTTATTGACATTATATTATATAATTTTGAGGGATAAAGACAAATGACCTACCTTATTATCAATATATTATTTATAGGAAGTTATTACCTAACTCTAATTTTTCCTAAGATTAATTGATAGTTGAGACAGTCAAATCAAATATAATCTAAAAATTGATTCATATTAATTTAACTATTTGATTTAAAACTATTACAACAATTACTTGTGCATAGAACAATTGATATAAAAATAACTCTTAAAGCTTAGTGATTAAGAGTAATTAATAGTCGTGAATGATATTGTAGCACAATGATTTAAGTCTCATAAATTATTATATCATCAAGTCTTAAATTCAAATCTCACCAGTCACATATTAATATTATAAATCTTTAATAAAATAGAATAAATAGTATTTTATCTAAATTTATTATAAGTCTTTAATAAAATAGAAAGAAGACAAAAGATAAATAAATGTGTCTCTACCAATGGGCTCTACATCAACACGCAAAGAATGCTGAAGCTCTCGACATTTGTCCTCTCATTTATAAGCCTTTAATCAAACACCAAGATAAAATCATGTCTCGAGTTACTGGTATTTGAATGTTAGAGGATATTATTATACCAATCAAAATTCGGATTAACGTAATTATGACCAAATTGCTAATTAAATTAAGACAAAATCAGAATTATAGATAAGTTCAAAATTATGCTGAACCAAATATATTGCCAGAAAGAGTATAATTTTGTGATCATAATGCCTAGGCTATGACAACCCAAGTTATTATCTTGGTCAATTATGACTAATTTGAGTCATGATTTTGATCTTAGTGTATTAATTAAGTCATTAGGAGTTCACCACCAAGACCTAGTTCAAATCAGGAGGCAAATAGATCAAATCCTGATTTTGGGAATTTTAAGAATTCTAAAATTGGACCTAATTAATTTAATCTCAGATCAAAAATTGGATTTCACCATTGTGCTCATTACCCTCAAATTAGCTAAAGGTCATGTTTTGGTGGCAATCGGAAGTCGTCAAAATTTTATCGAATATTTTAATGTAATTAAATACCTTGAAAAATAGGAAAATTAAATGCTTGTCAAAATTGAAATTCGACTTTGTCATTGCATTCCTCACCCCCAAATTAGCTATGGATGAATTTTTGAGATTTTTCAGAACACGTTACAAAATCTGAATTTTAAGGCAATAATTAAATAAATTGAATTGGAATTTACTAATTATATATTTCCCTCTTCTTTTCCTAAGCTGATCCCCATGCTGCTTAACCCTCCTTTTCAGCACCTTCCTTCCCATTCTTTACACTCAAGTGGGTCGCTGCCCTCTCCTTCCCATCCATGCTAATGGGAAGGCTCATTAATAGAGCCTTGTCCCCTTTTAAGATGGACCTTAAGCTCCTCTTCTTCCCTCATTTGCTCAGCTGAAGCTCTCCCCCCATTCTCCATTTTTACTATACTAGTTGTTAAAAAGAAGCTCTCTAGCCTCTGAAGCTCTCAGGTTCTCAAGGTGTAACAGCCCAAACTCTTAAGCACCAAGGTATTGTCCGCTTTGGCCTAAAAGGCCTTACAGTTTTGCCCTTAGAATATAACTTTCCAGCAAGTCACCCATCATAGGAGTGCTCCCACATGAGTACACTTAACTTTGAAGTTCTTATCAGGAACTCCACCATTATCTGAAAAGGTACCTTGATATTTAAGAGTTTCACTTATTACTACTTAAGTGGGTCTTCATAATCTCCCCAACTTAAGTAACTAACGTACTCATCAGTATCCACACACAGATCTAAGAATCATCCATTAGTTATATAGGACTAGAGGTGACCCCTACAGGCACAAGAGGTACCCACAACTATATAGCACCTTAAATCATAGGTTTAAGAGGCTGCTCACATGAAGTGGTACTTTGCCCTATTTGGCACTTAGCTCCTATCTGACACCTTATGGTTTGCTCTGAGACCATTTGTAATAGCACAAACTTTTAAGCACTAAGGTATTATCTGCTTTGGCCTGAAAGGCCTCACAGTTTTTGTAACAGCCTAAACTCTTAAGCATCAATGTATTGTCCGCTTTGGCCACAGGTCTCACAGTTTTACCCACAGAAGATAACTTCCCAATAGATCATCCATCCTGGGAGTGCTCCCACCTGAGCACACTTAACTTTGGAGTTTTAATCAGGAACTCCACCATTATCTGAAAAGGTGCCTAGATATTTAAGAGTTTCACTTATTACTCTTAAGTGGGTCTTCACAACCTCCCCAACTTAAGTAACTGACGTCCTCGTAAGTATCGACACATAGATCTAAGAACCATCCATTGGGTAGATAGGACTAGAGATGGCCCCTACATGCGCAAGATGTATCAATAACTATGTAGCACCTTAACCATCATGGGTTTAAAAGGTTACTCACATGAAGTGGTACTTTGCCCTGTATGGCCCTTAACTCCTATTTGACACCCTATGGTTTGTTCTGATACCATTTGCAATAGCTCAAACTCTTAAGCACCAAGGTATTGTCTGCTTTGGCTTGAAAGGCCTCACGATTTTTCCCTCAGAAGAAACTTCCCAGCATGTCACCCATCCTGGGAGTGCTCTGTGGCGATCGGGGGGAAGTTTGAGAGTCTCAACAGAATGATTCATATACTGGAAATATTCATTTATAAAAATAAAGAAAACAAAATATATAAATATCCATATTTAAATCTAGATCCATTCATATATAAAATTTATAACAGTTATAATATTTACAATAATGATTTACACAATCTCAATTTCTCACATCTCTATCTCTTCTTTCCTTTTATTATTTTGGCAGATCTTCAATTCTTTAATTTTCAAAACCTGAAAAATCAGTTATCAGTCAGATAGGAGTACACAAATTATTCTTATAAGAGTAATTCTAGCATTCTATAATAGGTATAAATCAAATATAAAATTGAATAAAATATTTGTATATAAAAGAAAAGCAACTTTTCAAATTTCAATATTGCCCTATAAGTCAGCTGTGAAATTCAATATAAATGAAAAGCAATAAATAATTTTATCAAAAGCATTTGCAACAATTAGTCTAGTCCTATAGACTCCTGAGCTCAAATGGGTAAACCCATAGGCATAACCTATAGGAAGTTTTTCTCACTACCCATCGGTAGCTTACTCAAAATAGGAACTGATGGTGTATCTTTCTTTTGAATTTTCTCACTTCCTAATAAGGGCAAAATCCCTCCATATGACTCCCAGGGGCTGCCAGCTGGCCCAATCTGTACATATTCTCAGTGTTGCTTTCCATCCTCCAAAGACAAACACCACAATAATATATACCACATTTTATTTTTTTGTTACATGCTTATTTGATAATATTCTTTTTGCAAGTTTATAAGCAGTAAGCAGTTAAATAATGCTCAAATGAAAATGACTCAAATAAGAATATTGAAAGAAAACTTATAAATAGATTTGCGTACTTGACTGTTTTGACAAAATATCAACCAATTCGATTTCTTTGATCTATCAAAAATGGTTTAATTCATTAATTTAATATTCTTATGCTTTTAATATAATTTGTAATATTATGTTTCTAAAATAATAATAAAATGAATATTTTAATTAAGTTATTAAGTTATTTAATTTTTGAGTAATTTATTATGCCTTATAAGATCAAATTATGAATTTGACCTTATAAGGGCATATTAGTAATTTTACCTTTAACGAAATCTAAAATTTCTATTAGTTTATTATAGATTATGTCATAAGGTTTTCATAAAATCTAAAATCATCAAATTCTGATATATATTGGCTAAGTTATAGCTAATACAATTTTTAGGGTTAATACTTATGGTTTAATGTGATTAGTGAGTAATTATTAAAATTAGTCACAAAATTATGAAATTAATCATACATCTAGGTTCTAATTTACTTTATGAGTTCTCTGAAACTAAAATTACTTAATTTGGATCATTAGATTTGCTAATATTCACTAATCAAATTTTAAGATAATTATGGTTGATTAGAAGATTTAACCGTTAGATCTAAAATATTTTTACAATTTACTGTAAATTAGATTTTTCTGATCTAAATTGATATTTGGATCATCTAATTTGGAGTTCAATTGACTAACTTATGGCCAATCAAAGTTTTAGGATTAAAGAACTTAATTAGGATTATGTCCTAATTGTGATTAGTCTAAATTCAATCTAAACAGTAAAATTAATACTACTAAACTATTTTTTAAGATTTTCTGAGTATTTTGAGACCCATATTGGGTTATTTAGGTTAAAGGGTATCAAGTTATAGCAATTTGAATATTTGTTATATTTTTCCAATTAGTTAATATCCTAAAATATCATTATATAAAATATTATTCATATTGAAATTTGGATGGTACTAAAATATTTCTTGATTTTTGCTGATTAATTTAATATATTTGTTTGTATGATTTGGATAAATATTTTAGGAGTTATTTAAATTTAAAGTTTTGTAATTAATTGAATTATTTTATTATGAATATTAAATATTTCTAATTTAAAATAATTAATTATGTATTAATTATATATGTATAATCTGTTATTTATTATTAATTATCTTCTTTTTTATTTTTTATTTATTTAAATATACATATACATATTATATATTAAGTAAATTAGTATATATAGAAATATTATAAGAGTTATTATATGTATTTTATTTAAAAGTTTATTTAATTAATATAACTATAATTATTTTTATTATTTTTTTTTGTTTTTGTTTGCAGGTGGGACCCGCGTCGACTGACGGAGCAGACGGCGGGTCCCACAACCACGCGTCAGGCAGGCATGCGTCGAAAAGCTGGAGAGGGGCCCACCAACGTCATTCAGTCCTGAACCGGCGGACTTGATCCGCTCGAACTATCCCACAGAAGAGGTTGGACCGGTTTTAACGGTCGAGATCGAATTCTACTTTGATCCGTCGGTTGGATTCACATCTTGAATCCAACGACGGATCGCTGAGGGACGCTTCGACTCCCTCAACAAGATCGCGAGGCTAGGGTTGCGGAGAAAATGGCGAACGGATGAAGGAAGAATCGTCGAATCGAGAGGTTATCGAGTTCAATAGATAACAATAACATGGCATAGAGTAATCAAAATAGGAAAGGAAGTGAGTACATGGTCAATGGCTGCGATCTATTAGGGCTTAAACGATTTATGCAGGGACGAAGAACCTCTCGGTTGAAGTGGTTTTTGCAAAAATGATCTTGCAGACAAAGCAATCAGTTCTTTATTTTGCTCCTAAAGCGGTGGGGATGCTATGCGTAAGAGCATTAGGGCTTGCAAACGGCTGCTGAGTGACACGTGTGTTCCACGCGTTCCCCATCAGGGACGATGCACACCAGCCATCTGATCAAGACGACTGGTTGATCAGACGGCAGGATTTAAGCGCCGTCTGAACAAACAACTCTGTCAACCAATTCTAACGGAATTTTAAGTATTTAAACCGCGTTATGAGTATTTAATTAATTATTATTTAAATATTAACTTTTCTTTAATTATTAATTAATAATTAATTAAATAAATGTATTTTACAAATTTTCAATATATCAATCCTGGCTAATTGAGAGGTTTTGGACGCAACGACGCATTCGGATTTTTGATACGATGAATATTTAATTATTTAAATTTTCAAGTATTTAAATAATATTAAATTATTCGCCAAAAATTTAACGACTTCCAAATCATTCAAAACTTCACCCATAGCTAATTTGGGGGTGGTGAACGTAATGGCAAAGTCATATTTTCAATCTGAGGTCAAAATTATTTAAATATTAATAAACAAATTTGAAAATTATTTCTGGTATTTTATATGCTCCCACCTGAGCACGCTTAACTTTGAAGTCCTTATCAGGAACTCCACCGTTATCTAAAAATGCGCTTCGATATTTAAGAGTTTCACTTATTACTACTTAAGTGGGTCATCACAATCTCCCCAACTTAAGTAACTGACGTCCTCATCACTATCCACACACAGATCCAAGAACCATCCATTGGGTAGATAGAACTAGAGGTGACCCCTACAGGCACAAGAGGTACCCACAACTATGTAGCACCTTAACTATCATGGGTTCAAGAGGCTGCTCACATGAAGTGGTACTTTGCCCTGTATGGCACTTAGCTCCTATCTGACACCCTATGGCCTACTTTGATACTATTTGTAATAGCCAAAACTCTTAATCACCAAGATATTGTCTGCTTTGGCCTGAAATGCCTCACGATTTTGCCCTCAAAAGATAAGTTCCTAGCAGGTCACCCATCCTACGAGTGCTCCCACATGAGTAAGCTTAACTTTGGAGTTCTTATCATGAACTCCACCATTATCTGAAAAGTCACCTCGATATTTAAAAGTTTCACTTATTAGTACTTAAGTGGGTCATCATAATCTCCCCAACTTAAGTAACTGACATCCTTGTCAGTATCCACACACAGATCCAAGAACCATCCATTGAGTAGATAGGACTAGAGGTGACTCCTACAGGCGCAAGAGGTACCCACAACCATGTAGCACCTTAACCATCATTGGTTCAAGAGGCTGCTCACATGAAGTGGTACTTTGCCCTGTATAGCACTTAGCTCTTATCTGACACCCTATGGTTTGCTCTGATACCATTTGTAATAGCCCAAACTCTTAAGCACCAAGGTATTATCCGCTTTGGCCACAGGTGTGGTGCCCCGCACCATTAATCCGCCAAAGGATTAGGTTAAGGGTGGGGTGTCACTCTGGCTAACCCCTCACTTACCATTGGATTAGGATAGACTCCACAATCCATTTGATTAGGGAATAATTAATACAGAATCAATCTAACAGTCACTATATAAGTAAATGTACAGAGTGCGAAAGCGATTTAAGGAAATGTAAATCATCCAAGTATCACAGTATAAATATCAAAATAGAACTCAGAATATATAAGCATACAATCCAAATACACAGTCAATGGTACCTATATTATTACATTATTTAAAATGTTTAAATAAAAATAGAATGTAAACCACTCATCCTCACTCGAAGTATAAAGGAACTAGACGGCAGCTTCTTCCACGGGCTCCTCCTCTGGGTGAGGCTCCACACCTAACTCCTGCTCATCTAACTGAAAGGAGTCTGCCATTGTCGGTTTCATAATGTAGGGCCCCAGCCAAAGAAAATGAAAAATCTGGTTAGACAATTGTCTAAGTACATTTTAAGCTGATGAATTATTATATGTGTTAAGTAATATCACCATTCTACAACATCTAAGCAACATATATATATATATATATATATATATATATATATATATATATGTAAAGGAGAAGCAAGTAGTACCAAAGAAAAGGGAAAAGCTATAAACCATCATCTATAGCTTAAGCAAAGAAAAGGAAAGAGACTGAGACATGTCTCGCATACAAACTAAACAAGAAAGGGTGTATAAATATACATAACTAAACAAGTGCAGTAAGAAAAATTCTACATCCTAAACATGCTGGTGATCAACAGAAAATATGCCAATTAAAATAAGTTAACTCAACAGTAGTACATATATATAGCAGCAAGATTATAACATCCTAAATATATATAAAAATAGTACAAGGAAATAGCTGATGGAATAAGAATACTGAAAAAGTAAACAACAACAACTGCATATAAAGCCATACGTGTATCGACTACCATACAGAAAAGAGCTACTCTAGCCCATCAAATATCAAAGAAGCTTAGCATCATCACGGCTAAGTCATAAAGCTGTGTACCCCTAGCGACATAAGGAGGCTAGGCAAATAAGCACACAAAGCAAGCGAAGGGCCTTAACACTAGTACGGTTAAGGCCCAACTGTATGCCCCTAACGACATAAGGAGGCTAGTAAACTAAGCATACAAGGCAACCTTAACACCAGTACGGCTAAGGCACCAACGATGTACCCCTAGCAACATAAGGAGGCTAGTGAACTAGGCACACAACAAAATAGGTCCTTCCCCTAGCGACATGAGGAGGCTAGGCAATAAGGAAATATCTGAAAGGCAATTCATATAATTATCTTCTTTTCGTTAATCACTTTAATATTTTCACAAGGAATCTAAGGAGTCTCCATATTTTTCTAATATTTTATTTATGCATCAAATGTCTTATATGATATGCTCAAGAAAATATGGCACAAAAATACAATGAACGCGTAAGCAACAAAGTATCAATAGAAGCAAGGGACTCTACTAAATATGGTGATATCATTTATTTTCTACTTAACCTTCTAACTATTCCAAGTTACACAAGCTCAGGATCACCATTTTCTTACTATCGAGTGTAACTCAGAAATTCATCCTTATAAGTTAAAAAGGATTAGAACTGATCAGGTTCTAATCTAGTTCAATCAGTTAGACGACTACGAGTTAAATCAATAAATCATACGTCCTAATTTCGTGAATTTAGATGTTCTAACTAAGATCTGATCAAGATCTTCTAAACATATAGATTATGGATTAAATACTACGAGATTTAGGTTTAATCACATAATCCAAAAGGATAAGACCTAAGTTTTATGTTTCATTCTAACAGTGATCTACTAGTTATGGCAAATCCTATTAAGTAATCAAACTTAATAGGATGAATCTCCTATCCTAAATCTAAAGTTAAAAGACAAAATAATCAGAACGAGTTGTAAAATAAAAGAAAGTCTAAAAACTAGTAAAACCAAGGTTTCACCCATTGGGTAACCCAATTTACCCAATGAATGAACTCTAACTTATGATCTAGTCCTAGTCTCAGGAAAAGTCCTTAAGGTGTAGTGCTAAAGACTTAGGAAAATCATGGAATCTAACATAATAGTTGATTTCACTCACTTAAAGGTCACTAAGATCTTTATAACATTGGTTTATGAGTTTTGAAATGCAAACTAGAGGTTAAGAGTACATAGTCCAATCTTAAGGCAAAATGACTATTTTGCCCCTACTTTAAGGGTCAAAAAGTCAACTTTTAATTTAGTGGTCAAAATTGAATTCTATTAGTTCCAATTGATTCCTTACTGTCTAACTTGAAGATAGACAGTAAGTACGCCAAAATTGGGCGAGAAACGGTCAAGTTATGACTAAAATAAGGCTATGGGTAATTTAATCATTTACCTAGATTTTTAGGGTTCAAATCCTAAATATTATTTTAGTATGTTGATGATATTGGAATTCTAGGTTAGATAGCTTCTTGAATTTTTGAATTTGGAGTTGATTTGACCAAATTATGGCCATTTGAATCCCAAGGGCAATTTGGTCATTTTTCCACTAAAGTCAACTTTAAGTTCTAGGGTTGACTTTTTGTCCTGATATCCAAATGGGAAAACTAATACTACTATGGTGATGGTGCCACTCTCCTGAGCATTTTAAGACCCATTTTGCATATGTTTCGATAACTGGGTAAAAAGTTATGAGGCTCTAAAGAGGTCATAAATGCTACCTCGTTATACGTACCCCGAAATAAATTTTTATATTACGTTATTTGATTCCTTACATTTTTTTGAGTATTTTAAGATTTATATTGGCTATGTTTGGATCATCCTACAAAAAATTATTAAACTTTTAAGATTTACTATTCAAAAATATAATTTGAATTATTTTACTATTTATTTATTCAAATTGAATTATTTTACTGTTCATTCATAAAGTTTTATATAAAATTTCTGAAATTATTAATCCTTAATTAATATATGATTAAATAGGCTTAATTATTAATTAATATTAATTATTAATTAATATTAATTAATCTATTATTTAATTAATATTTTACTATAGCAAAGTAATTAGTGTTAATCACTATTTAATTAGTCTTAATTACTTATTAATATCTAATTAAGAATAATTAATTATACTTTATTGTTTAATAATAATTAATTATTCTAATTACTATTTAAGGTTTAATTAACCTTTAATTAACCATAATTAATCTGTAATTATACTTAATTAATTAAGGTTACTATTCAAAAGTAATTAACACTAATCCTAACTTAATTAACCACTAACTATAATTAATTAATCATTAACAGTAATTAATTAACACTAACAATAATTAAATTAACAGACAGTGGGCCGCTACTAGACACGTGGCACTGTGGGCCCCACAGGGGCTGAGTCAGCTCGGGTGATTGGGCAGTGGTCCCCACCTGACACGTGGCACTGCCAGAAGCTGCCACATGGCACTGTGGGCCCCATAGTGGGCCGAACCACCGCGGTTGACGTGGCAGTGGGTCCCACTTGCCACGTGGCGGGCCCAGAGGCGGCCACGTGGCACTGTGGGCTCCACTGGGGAGCCGAACCGCCGCGCGGGGCTCGGGCTGTGGGTCCCACGTGACATGTGGCGTGCCGGCTGGTTGCCACATGGCACTGTGGGCCCCACGGCCGAAGCCGAAGGGTTGCGGCTTCGGTTGGTGGGTCCCACTAGACACGTGGCAGGCCCAGAAGGCGCCCCGTGGCCTGGTGGGCCCCACCCGGCTGACGCGGACCCGGCTCGGGCGGGTCGGGCTCGGGTCGACCCGGCCCGACCCGAACTTCGTCTCCCTCGCGGAGACGGGCCCAGGGCGCCGGGCTAGGGCACGGCTTTTGCCGGCCGTCCCGGTGCCGGACCCCCTCAGCCCGCACGGCCGACGGTAGCCTTCGACGAGGGCTACACGCCGATGGGCGGACCTTCGCCGGAGGTGGCCGGGATCGCCGGCAATCTTAAACCCTAGATTCTAGGGTTTCGGCCGACCGAACTCAAAAAAATCTAAACCCAGATTTGGGTTGATCGGACCTGATCGAGCTCGATCAGGTCCGATGGATCGACAATCAGACCTAAGATCTACAATAATCAAGAAGAAAATTCGCAAATCTAACGACGGAGAGGGGAGATCCAGGTGCTTGAAATTTGACGGCGAACGGGGGCTGGACTTCGGGGCTCTGATCTGGCTCGATCTGGGCTCAGATTTTCGCAAACCCGGAGCCCAGAGGTCGGCCGAGGTCTTATAGACCCGCCGGCGACCTCGTCGAGGCCGGGGAGGGCTTGGATTGGCCGGATTTTGCGGCGGGGAGCCGCGTGTCGCGTGCGGGCGACAGGGCCGAGGGAGACGTCCCCGTAGCCGTTGGATCTGGATCAGATCCAATAGCTGCGATGGCGCCGTCCGATCTAACGGCGCCGTTAGTTACACTTAACGGAACAGTTAAATAGTTAATGGCGGCCGTTAAGTAATTAATTAAATATATATTTTTTTTAATTCCAGAAAATTTTGATCATGTTTTTCCTAGCAAATTTGGGGTCAAGGAATTCAATGGTGGAGTCGAATTTTTGATCCGACGAGTATTTTGATACCTCGATTTCCGGGGTATTTTTATTATTAAATTATTCGTTGAAATTTCGACGACTTCAGATTGACATAAAAACTCCATCCCAAGCTAATTTGGGGTCAAGGATCGCAATGGTGGTGTCCGTTTTTCGATTGGAGGTCAATTTTAATAGGTCAATTTTCTAGGGTTTTCTGGATTTTCAGAAATCAAGATTCGATCCGTTTGACTCCTGATTTGGACTAAGTCTCAGAGGTTGACTCCACTTGACCTAATTAGCACTTATAATTGTGTTTAAGACTTAAGGTTAGTCCTAATCAACTACGGTAACAACTCGGATTGTACAACAGGTCTCACATTTTTGCCCACAGAAGATAACTTCCCAGCTAATTTGGGGTCAAGGAATTCAATAGTGGAGTCAGATTTTTGATCTGACGAGTATTTTGATACCTCGATTTTCGGGGTATTTTTATTATTAAATTATTCGTCGAAATTTCAACGACTTCAGATTGACATGAAAACTTCATCCCAAGCTAATTTGGGGTCAAGGATCGCAATGGCGGTGTCCGTTTTTCGATTGGAGGTCAATTTAAATAGGTCAATTTTCTAGGGTTTTCTAGATTTCCAGAAATCATGATTCAATCCGTTTGACTCCTGATTTAGACTAGGTCTCAGAGGTTGACTCCACTTGACCTAATTAGCACTTATAATTGTGTTTAAAACTTAAGGTTAGTCCTAATCAACTACGGTAATAACTCGGTTGTTACAACAGGTCTCACAATTTTGCCCATAGAAGATAACTTCCCAGTAGGTCACCCATCCTGGGAGTGCTCCCACCTGAGCATGCTTAACTTTAGAGTACTAATTAGGAACTCCACCGTTATCTGAAAATGCGCCTAGATGTTTAAGAGTTTTACTTATTACTCTTAAATGGGTCTTCACAACATCCCAACTTAAGTAACTGACGTCCTCGTCAGTATCCACGCACAGATCCAAGAACCATCCATTGGGTAGATAGGACTAGAGATGACCCCTACAAGCGCAAAAGGTATCCATAACCATGTAGCACCTTAACCATCATGGGTTTAAGAGGCTGCTCACATGAAGTGGTACTTTGCCCTGTATGGCACTTAACTCCTATCTGACACCCTATGGTTTGCTCTGATACCATTTGTAATAATCCAAACTTTTAAGCACCAAGGTATTGTCCGCTTTGGCCTGAAATGCCTCATAGTTTTGCCTCAGAAGATAACTTTCCAGCAAGTCACCCATCCTGGGAGTGCTCCCACATGAGCACGCTTAACTTTAGAGTTCTTATCATGAACTCCACCATTATCTAAAAAGATGCCTCGATATTTAAGAGTTTTACTTATTACTACTTAAGTGGGTCATCACACAAGGATTCTTAGAAGGAACTTCCAATTTCAAGTCTAAGGTACCCCCTTTAACTCTATTGGTTAATCCAATGGCTATTCCATTTTGTTCTTATGCTCATTTGCATATTTAAGAACCTATGTTATCTTATTTGCATATTTGTGAATTTGTATTTAAGATGTGGAATCTGTTAGAAGCTCTTTAAAATCTACAAATGTTAGGGAAGAAGATATAAATTTACAAATACAAATTTCTGTACACCTAGTTCTTTAACTTTATTGTTTGCATTGATAACATAATTATTTAGTACTAATTTTAGTATCAATGGAAAGGTCTCAGAAATACCTTTCCATCGATATATGGCACAGCACGTGAAGTGCTTTAGGTTGAGAGTATTTGAGTTCGAAAGATAACTCATTGCAGTTTTTGCACAAGCGAAATCACCATCGGGCGCTGCAGCGCCCGAGTTTTGAAATTAGGTCAACCGTAGCGTGCCCCTAGCGCCTAGAACTGTTTGGAATGGGGTCCGCCATAACGTGCCCCTAGAGCCTAGCTTTTGGTCAGAAGGCGTCACAGTGCGCTGTGGCGCCCAGAACTGTCCAGAACTGCCCATAACTATTCACAATAGCCGAAATTTCATATTTTTTGCATTCTAATGACCCTAGGACCCTAATGAGGCCGAAATATATCAAATTTGAACTTAGTTTTAATAAAATTAAATATTGTATAAAATTGTAGGTGATTTTTGAATATAGAAAAATTAGATTTTAATCCCTTTCATGAAAGTAGAATCGTAATATTGAAATGACTATAACTTAATCATTAGACATTAGATTTCAATGTTCTTGAACTCTATAAAATTCATGGACTATAAATAGTAATAAACTAATTGAATTTTAGACTTCATTAAGTGAAATTACCAAAATACCCTTATATGTTAAAATCCTTAAATTGGACTTATTGGACTTAATAATTGTCCAAATTTGAAGTACTTACTATCTATCTTCAAGTTAGATAGCAAGAAATCATTTGACATTAACAAAATCCAATTTAGAGCCCTTAACCAAAAGTAGTATTCTTAGACCCTTAAGTAGGGGCAAAATTATTATTTTGCATAAAATTTATGTTAAGTGCCCTTAACCTCCAAAATGTCATATAAATCACTAAAATCAGTAATAAAACTGATTTGGAATCAATTTAAAACTCTTAATCTCATAATTGAGTAACTTGATAGAAACCCCATTAAAGACTTAAAAATTTTCTAAGTAAAATTTATGAGTTTCTAACATAGTTTCAAATTCACATCCTTAACTTCCTTAGGTGAATTAAATCAGCAAATAAAGATAAATCATAATAATTATCATCAACTCCATAAATTACCTAATTCTTTTAGTAGGAGCTTCCTTAGAAACTTCACTTGCACCCTAAGATCTTTTCCTTTAAGATTAGAAATATAACATAGGTTAGATTTTATTCATTGAATAAAGTGTGTTATTCAATAAATAGAACCTTGATTTTATTAGTCTATAGATTTTATAATTTGATTCTGATTATTTTATCTTTCAATTTAGATTAAGAATAGCAGAATCATCCTATTAAGTTTAATTTTTGCTTAATAGGATTTTTCCTTACTCTTAGTTCACACTTAGAATTGAAACCTTAGTCCTTAAGCTATATACCTTTGGATTATGTGATTAACTCCAATCTCATGGTGTTAAAATTATACTCCCCAGTTTAGTAGATTTTGATCAGATCTTAGCTTAGAACGTCTAAATTCATTAATTAGGACGTGATGATTTATTATTTAACTTGTATTCAAATCTGATTGAATTAAATTAGAACTTGATCAGTTCTAATTATTTTTAATCTTATAAGGCCATGCTTCTAAGTAATATAACTTTAAATAGTTAGCATGGTTAATTAAATAATAAATGATGTCATATTATGTAGTAGAGTCTCTTGCTCACTTGAATTATTTGTTGCTTACGTATTCCTTGTATTTTGTGCCTCAAACCTTGAACATGACATATAAGATAATATTGTGCATAAAATGAAAACTATGAATAATTAGGATAACATTTGCATTGGGTTCAATTATATTTTGCTAGGTTATAGTGCACATTTATCATAATGGATAGGGGTAAAGAGTAATAAGGATTACTTAACATTACTTATTGAGGAGTGTATTGATAAGCTTAGAACATGTATAGTCTTGCAGATATGCTTGACTCATCAGCTGCATCTGGACATGTCCACATAAGCAAAAGTAAAATAACTAAAATCAACTGTACTTGTATTTTCTGCCTCTTCAGCACTGTACTATTCTGTTTTGCTCTAGCCCAGAAAAGCTTTGAGAATATGCTGGGCCTGATTGGATAATTTTATAATATGATAATTTGTACATACCTATTTTCTATTTTCTATTTTACTGATGCATATTCTTCAGTCAGCTTTACTTTACCTTACCTGCTTACTCGTATATCATGGGATGCTAGATTTTATTGATGCTTATTATATGTATCACAGCCAGATTATTTATTTTTAGACTTGTATATATTATATGATCATCATCATATTTAGGTATAACCTTTCCTTTTAGTATTTTTATTTACTTTATTTATACATGTATGCATAATCTTATTTTAACTTATTTTGAGGTATATTTTTTGTCTCATTATTGCTTAGTTATAAATATTATATTTATAACTTATCACTCCTTTTTTGTATGCTTTCTTCTCCCATGCTAGATAGTTTATTTATATGGTCAAGTAAAAATGGTGATATTAATAATACACAAAAGAATATTCAACCTAAAATATACTTAAACAATTGTCTAATAAGATTTTTCTTTTTTGGCTGGGGCCCTGGCAATGTGAAACCGATAATGTCAGAATCAGATCATTTTGAGGAGCTTGTGCTAGAGGAAGATGAGTCTTTCTTAGAAGAGAATCAGTAGGGTGTTGCTGAAGTTATATAGTTCTTTTATTGCTTTCTTATGAGAATGAGTGATTGCTCTTTATTTCATTAAACTTATTTAAAATGCTATAATAATATAGGTACCTTTTTACTGTATTTTTCTTTACTGTACTATTTATCCTGAGTTGTATGTTACATTTCTTCTATATATTATGGTAAATTGGATGTATTATTTACATTACTTTGCTTTCACACTCTAAGTTATGTTTACTTAGTGATTGAATTATGTTGTATGCATTCTGATCATACCTCTCCCTTAACTATTTGAGATGTGAGTTTCTAACTAACTACACATTTCTCCTCAAAGGCTATGTGCAGTCTTCTTATTTCTCCAGATATCAACCTGTCATAGCATAATGTATTACGTGTACAGACCTGAGATTAACATAAATGAACATATGATATTGATTTTTAATCATTTATTTCAAGTTCTGAGCACAAAAATTTCATATAAATATGTTAAAGTGGGTTAAAGCTTAATAACAATATAAATGTTGTAAATAAAATAATTAAATGAAAAGAATAATAATTTTCATTTTATTTTAGTAAAACTATCAATATTAGTATTATCTTAGTTATTTATTTTGATATATTAAAAATAATTTATTATTATTATTATTATTATTATTATTATTATTATAAGTAATATATATATATATACTAACTGAAATAAAAGTTGCAAAATTAGAATATATATATATATATATATATATATATAGAAAAAAAGAAAATAACTAAAATAAAAGTTGCAAAAATTAGAAAATATATATATATATATATATATATATATATATAAAGAAAATAACATAAATGAAAGTTGCATAAATTAAGAAATATACATATATAGGAAAAAAGAAAATGACAGAAATAAAAGTTACAAAAATTAAAAAATATATACATATATAGACAAATGATAAAAAATAACAATTTGTTCTATTATTATTATTATTATTTTCAAATATTATTATAATAGTAGTTATCTCTTATTAATAATATTATATTATACTCTCTCTATTATCATCTTTTAATAATAATAATAATAAGTATATTATTTTGCTTATTATTATTACTATTATCATATAATCATAATAATATTAATATTATTATATTATTATTATAATATTCACTTACCATTTTTCATTAAAAAAAATCATAATAATAATAAGTATATTATTATACTTATTATTATTATCGCCGTATGAATAATAATGGTAATAGTAATGATAATAAATATTATTATTATTATCATAATATTCTTTCTAAATAAATATATGCGCATAAAGTTATCATAGAAAATAACAATATTATTTCATTTTCATTATAATATTCTCTTTCTAAGATAAATAATAATAATACTCTTTACGTGTAAATTAATATATAAATTATATGATGCTAATTATTATTATCATTATATATATATATATATATATATATATATATATATATATATATATATATATATATATATATAGATCTTAAGATCTTAAAGAGGATCTAAGACTCCTCATATAAGAATAACTTAAATAATACTAGAACTCAAATTTTAATATTAATTGTCTTATTAAGATCATTCATGAAATATCACGTTAAAAGAAGTGTTATGTAAATTATAAGCCTAAATTTCAGTTTAGATCTTAAGTGATCAAACCCTAGATCTTAGATCTAGATCCTTTGATCATCTGCTTGAATTTTATCATCTCATTTGGAATTTTCTACTTGATTAATTGTCTAATTCTTTTGAAACCTCCTTGTGGGTGTAGGATTTATTTAACTTATAGAATATTGTGATTATTCTATAGATTGAATATAGATTATTGATTCATATGATCTTGATTGATTATTCTATCTTATGGCAATAGAATGACATTTTATTAAGATCTTAGCTTCTTAATCTTTCAACTCATAAGATTCTTTATCTTTAGACTAAGACTGGGAGTAAATCTTAGATCCTTGTTTTGGATAGTACCTTGGATTCAAGATTTGAACCCCAACTAGGGAGTTTAAGTCCGGAATCCTTAATATTGATTAACATGATCAAGATTTGGGGTTGAGTGATTCAAAATATAATAATTAAGTCGCTGAATTATTTATTTTGATCTCTTATAGCCATCATCTGATTTTGGATTAGAACTTGTTAAGTTCTAATGTTAACAATAAAGTCGTGAATCTGGGATTATTCTCGATAGCTGGATATTGTATATCCTAAATTTATATCTTCTCAGAATAGTTAGAATGAATTAAATCAGATAATAATAGATATCACACAAGTTTAGTTATGTCTCTTACTTACTTTGACTATTGTTGTTATGCACACCTTATATATTGAGCCCTTTTTCTTGGACATAATAGGTGAACTCAGGATATTGATGATGTATCCTAAGTTAGCATTTGAATAACATAAACATTATTTAATTCATTCAGTACATTCAATTTAGCAAAGTGTGTCATAGCTTAGTTTGCCTCCTCAGTATCCATTCTATTATAGTATAGACTCAGACTTAGCCCTGTGCTTGGCTAGGATGGATATATGTCTTATTCTATAATTTCAACTCGAACCTAGCTCCGATGATGCCTAGGATAGATACATGTTGAACTTTCAATTTATAGGTCTGGTATGACCTAATTATGTTATGAGAGTAATATGTTTAGGCATGCTTTTACTTTCAATTTAGTTTCAGTACTTTGGCTCCCTTGCCACATGCTTCAGTGGTTTTTACCTTATAGTTTTCTACATACTTTTATAATTATTTCAGTTCATTACTTTAGTTTAGCATTTATTTAGTACTTGCATATTTAGGATACTAGTTTTATATATATTCAATTCTACATGTTTCAGTACAACTTTTCTTATAAGTAATCAGCATGTATTTATGAGATCATAATCATGTTAGGATGAATTTACTTTTAGTAATTTGCAATTATTTATACTTTTAACCCTACTTTGTTCAGCTTCATTTATGGTATGTTATTCCACATACTTTGCTTGAAGGATTATAATGTGCTAGTTATAACTATCCTGTTCATTGTACTTTATTGCACCTTAAATTACTTACATGCTTAAAATAATAATGTGATATCTTAAATGCTTAGTTCACTTAACCAACCTAAATTGTACTTAGACAATTTGTCTAACTACAACTTTTTTTTAATTGACTGGGGCCCTGGCATTTGTGATACCGATAAATATTAGATTCAGAGCTGTTCGTTGGTGGTTCTTCTAGAAAGGAGCTTGGACAGGAGGAGGATCTTCCCGTTGCTGCTTAATTAGACTTTATATTTTGTTATGAGAACGAGCGCTCTTTTCTTTTAAATTTTCAGTATATAATAATAATTTTATATTCTAGATGTATTTACTTTCTGCACTTTTGAGCTGATTTACTGCTGCATTTACCTTTCTATGCTATGCTGTGATGTGAATGTTATATTATACTATTTTCTGCTTCCGCTACTTTGATATGTTGATGTATGTTCTTAGTTTCAGGTGAAGTCTTCTGCTTAAGGCGGATTGGGTTATACCCGACTCTTCTTAAGTTGGGGATTTGCCACATTTGGAGACCGTACTCATCGTGATTATGTTAATATCAGTATTAGCATGGCCGCGGAGGGTACGAGGCCCCATATAAACCCTCATCATGGGTTAATGCAAGTCTTCCCTATCACTTAGTGAACAATACCAAGTTCAAAATATGTGCACATATTTGAAAACCCTTTGGTGCGGAACCAACTGTTTCATATATAGCCATAGAGATTTAATACATATAATGTAACTTGTACAGAAAATAAGCAAATTCCAAATGAAATAATAATTTTAATATATGCAATTTGAGATGTACAAATATTACTAAAAGGTACAACACATAAATCTTATAATAATATAAATGGTAAGAAATAACACTTTTAATAACACATTTAAAATATATGTGCACATATTTGCTTGCAAAGTAAAAAGAGCACAAATAGTTCTAGCTATCTCATGAGTTCATAAATTAATCATAGCTTTGAATTATTTATATGCTTTTTTTTTCCCATTAAGGGCTTTTTAGTTTATTTTCTCAGGTTCATTAGACCTTCCCTTAATCAAGCTTTAACCCTTCCAATTATGTGACTTTTAAGCACGAGTCTTCCTTAGAATCTGTATGTGCTTACTTACATTAAAATGAGCTTGATCTTGATCGTGCTAGGAATATGCGAGCTAAGTCCCTTGGTTCATCATCTATGTGCTAGGCTACTCGTGAAATGATGCCACCCTATATATATATATATATATATATATCAAGAATGAGGCTCATGTTGTCACATGGAGGCTAATGTTGTCACATGGTGCAAAGGTGTGCTTAGTAGCAAGATAGGATGATTCTATCAATAAATAAATTATGTGATAGTATTTCTGAGCATGAAATTGAGGGTTTTCATTTATCACTATGTATTGTAGTGGCTAGAGTGACCAATAGGTCCATAAATGGACTAAGCTTGACATGGGAGGGGGGATTAATTTTTTGATTGTAAATACTCCCATTCCAATATTAATGTTAAACTAAAACACATTTTTTACATACTAATGTACTCATTTGGATCATCAAATAATAACTTAGCAATTGTATAAGATTTATGAATCTTAGTTCAAGACATGCACAAGTTAACCTAAGCTTAGGTTAAGAGGTAAAGCACCTGCCTCATGCATAAGATGTTAAAGCATCCGACTCATGCATAATATTCGACATAACACATTCAATATAGTTCGTATTACTCTTTAACACATTTCATGAACATGATTGATCTTTAATTCTCTCAAATTGGCCAAATTTGCTCCTATGTTTCGTCTAACTATATTTTATTTGAATAATCAAGTGGAAATGAGTCCTTAAATCCGAGGTTATGATGAGACTGCGAAATCCCCAAAATTGGAAAATCAACAGTGTTGACGAATTGTGTGGGAGAAGATAACATAGTTCCGGCTAGGTTGGGTTGGTCTGGCCGATTTTGTCCGGATCGAGCATTCTTGGCCGTCAGATCGGGTTGGATTCAACGACCCGCACATCTTCGGGTTAAGGGCATGTTTAGTTGAATGTCAGTTGAAATGGTATTAAGATGCATGTTATTCAGATAATAGTGTTATTCAGATAATAACAGCTGTTTGGTTCAATGTTATTTAAATAACAGATGCCGATGTTATTCAAACATATGTTGTTTGATTCATTGCCATTTATGTTATATTATACATAAGGTAATATTACCCCCAACACTAAGATTTAAATATAAGATAAAAAAGCACAACAAATAACTAAAAGCATAATTACGTAAATAGTATCAAAACGATCATAAATTTTTTATACAAACGGGAGCGGAGCAGACGGGAGCTTCCACAAAATGGGAGCGGAGCCGATGTGAGGATCTACGGATTATCGCGCGAAGAACTCTATCCGAACCAAACAGCCCTATTTCACTGACATCTTTAAATAACATCACATTACCGCAAGATGTCGGCAGAACCAAAGAGCCCCTGAATATATTCTACCCACTGTAGGATCCAACTCTTATCTTCATTAGTTATAAACACATCCAGACGGTGCTTCAATCTGTGATAAATATGCAAACGTAATCCCTGAAGCAGATATTTTGCCTTAAATATTCGTGTTAGATTGCACGAAAGATTGGATTCCTTGTTCATCAGAATGCACGCCCGCTTGTCTCTGTGAGCTGTTGCGTTAGAAAATAATATATCAATAAGCAGAGATTGTTGGACGAAACCCTAAATCCTAAATCTTTAAAATCAATTTCTTGGGGAGGTTCGCCTCAGGCCGCTGCAACACGGCGGGAGATTGGTGCAGCGAATCAGTGAAGTTTAGAGAGAAATGTGGATGAAGAAATAATTGAAACCATAAATCTTGGAGTTTAATTCCGTCTTAAAATCACTCACATATAGCAATCTGTCCTTAGTGTTGAGCTCCTGATAAGATCAGAAGCTTCAGAGCGGAATCGTTAGTTCCCACTTAATCGAATATTAAAGATATAAGTAAGACAAACTTAATATAGTGGGTAGGAAAGTTTGTTGACAGACTTGATTCTTCTTCTTGGCTGCCATTTTAAAAAGCCTAAGCAATATTATATATTGATCTCTTTCTTACGAAGATTGTTGACTCACCTTCCGTCTTTGAACAGAGCTTCAAGATGCAGAGGTCAGGCGCATGGCTTCTCGGCCATTTGCTCCAACTTCCAAGTGTCGTGCTTTATCGGAAACAATAAACGAATGAACGCAAGAGTGAAAAAACATATATACTTTATAGATCAAGAAAACTATACATCATACGGTTTCTCAAATCATGAGGCTGTTTTATCGGTTTGTGGTGAATATAATGAAAACTCATGGAGGTTGTTTGATGTTCAAAGTTTTGCATGGAAATTGATAGATTAATAGCAATTATGACACATTTTAGTAATTATGTGAATTTAATATACATTTTTAAATTTGAGTCCTATATATATAATTTTAATATTATTTGAGTAGTAAATATTAAATATTTGTTCAATTAATGAGAATAGAGATCTGCTAACATGATATTCATAAAAATTCATCCAATAGTATTTGTATATTATTTCATTAGTGTTTATTTGCTTACATTAAAATAATACAAGTATTATTTCTAAAATTTGTATTGAAATAATATTCAAATATTATTGGATGAGTTTTTATAAGTACCACATCAATAAGTCTAAATAATATTTCTCATGAATCTTAATAAATTTAACATATATATAATTGAATATTCAATTTAAATATTCAACAAAAACAAAAGAAAATTTCTTATTATCATCAATATATATATACAAAATGTAAGCACGAAACAACTATTATCATATCATACTACTGTAGTCAAACTTATATAAAATAGTATAGTTATCACTGTAGAATAATTTCTCACACATTTTGGTTTAAAAGTTTCACACCGTAACATTTTAAATGACATATTTTTCATACTCTAGCAAAATCATTTGGTTGAAAAAAATACAAGCATCATATTTTTTTTTTCTCAAACTAAGTTAATTCTAAAACAAATGAATTATTAGATATTTTCTAATAGTAGTAAAAATTTTACTGATAAATATGTGTTTCAAATTTCATTTTCTTAATTTTAAACTCAATTTTTTCATTTTTCAAATTTTACTGATGAAAATTTAGTCTCGAAGACGGCGTGAAACGCGCAATCCGATCCAAGAGAGATGATACGGAGCCGCTCTTCCTGTCATAGACGACTCGCGGCTGTTACTCCGGTCCCAACGACACGCTCTCTTCTCCAGCTCCCTCTGGCCAAGAACACATCTTGCGGTGGCGCCATCGCAGGAACTCCATCGTCCGATGACGTCGCCGAGCTCATCTCTAGGCAGAAATCCGCCGCTCTTTCCCTTCGCACATTTCGGTGGGCTCTACGCCTGCCCTCCTTCACTCCCACGCTATCCCTCTACCGAGCCCTCATCCGCTCCCTTCTCTCTTTCCGCCGCCTCGACGCCGCCGTCCAAGTCCTTTCCGACCTCCCCTCCCCTCCCGACGAATTGATCCTCGTCGCCCTCTTCCGCTCTTTGGGCCGCGCCCGCATGACCCACCACGCCCTCCAGCTGCTCGATGAAATGCCTGACCGCTTCAACTTGCCTAATCCTCCGTCTCTCAAGGTCCTCAACTCCATCCTCAACCTTCTTGTCGAGGAAAACATCGATCTCGCTAAGAGATTTTTCCGGAAGCGGATGAATGCTCGAGGAGATGATCGCACCTTCGGCATTCTCATGAAGGGTCTCTGCCGCACCAATCGCATTGCAGAGGGATTCAAGCTACTCGCTCTGATGAAAACGTCCGATTTGAAGCCCAACCCAGTGATCTACAACACCCTTATCCATGCCCTCTGCAGGCTTGGGAAGGTTTGGAGGGCCCGAAGCCTGATGGCGCAGATGGACAGCCCGAGCGTCGTCACGTTTAATATTTTAATATCGGCATATTGTGGACAGGGCTATTTGCTGGAGGCGCTGGTGATGCTGGAGAAAAGTTTTGATTTTGGGTTTGTTCCTGATGCCATTTCAGTAACCAAGTTAGTGAACCTGCTCTGCAGCCATGACAGGGCCAGAGAGGCAATGGAAATTCTTGAGAGGGTGGAAGAAAGGGGAGGGATTGTTGATGCGGTAGCTTATAATACATTGATCAAAGGGCTCTGTGATGTGGCAAAGCCGGAAGTTGGGAGGAGGGTTATGAGGGAGATGGAGAGGAAAGGTTGCCTCCCTAATTTGCAGACGTACAATGCCCTCATCTTTGGGTTCTCTGACGTAGAGAAAATGGATTCAGCGATTGATCTGTTTAGAGAGATGGAAATAGTCGGCATCAGCCCCGCGTTAAGTACATACGATATATTGATCGGAGGATTTTGCTCATCAGGAAGGGTTGGAGATGGGCTGATGATGTTGAATTTGATGGAAGAACAATGGGGAGGGATTGACAATAACATTAATCCTTATAATAGTATCTTCTATGGTTATTACAGGGAAGGAAGATTGGAAGAAGCTGTTGAGTTTCTTCATACAAGAGTTGAAACTTCTTTCCCTAGAGCAAAACAGAGGAGCTTGAGGATATTGGGTTTTTGTAAAGAGGATAGAATTGCTGAAGCGTTGTTAGTTTATGAGGAGATGGTCAAGGAAGGAGGTTTTCCAAACGTTCTGATTTATGTTAGTTTGATCCAAGGTTTATGCAAACAAGGAGATGTGAGGAAAGCATTTGATATGATGAATACGATGATGGAAAAGAAATTCTTCCCAGTAGCTTCAACTTTCAACTATTTGATTCATTGGTTCTGCAATGCAGGCATGTTTGTAAGTGCTTCAAAGCTACTTAATGAGATGTGGGGCAGGAAGTGCTCACCTAATGCTAGTAGTTACAATCCTCTAATTTGTCTTCTTTGTGAGATTGGTGAGCTTGAAAAGGCTTCTGGTTTTCTTGTGCAGATGGTTCAGAGGGGTGTAATTCCTGATTATTGTATCTGGAAATGCTTGCTTTTTAGTGATTTATTGTGGAAAAAATCTGAAAATACAATTATGATAGAGGAAATAATAACCATTTGCTTACAATAACCTCTTTTAAGTAACCATGAAATCATTGAATCCATGTTTGAATATCCCTTTATAATAAAAGCATAAATTATGCCGATGTTGCTTTTAAAATTTTAACCCTCTAGGATGTGTAAGATTTTTCACGCCTAAGGATACTTCACCTTCTTTGCACAAAATCTGTTCAATGAACATTAACAATAATATTCTTAATACAATATCAAATAAATTACAAGATTTCATTTGTATGCTTATAATTGGAGAGAAATAAAAAAAAATTAGGAGAAACAACAATTGTACACTGCAATTCACAATAACCGGAGGGAGGAAGACTAAATTGGCTTGCATATAGATTAAGAGATATTGGGCAGAAAATAGAGAAGAGTTATGGCGGTATTTAATGAATGACTGGGAGGAGGCTGTTAAAAGAAGTGGGTGGTTAGGAAGACTGTCCGGTTAAAATGAGTGAGCGGTTAGGAAGAGTGGGCGGTTAAGAGAAAAAAAAACTCATCTAGATTTCTTAACACTCCCTCTCAAGATGAGTTCTCGATACCATTCCGAGCAAACTACGAAGACGTTCGAATGATTCTTTTAGCAAAGCGGTTAGTAAATATGTCCGTCACATTGTCATGACTCCGAACATAATCCATAGAAATGACACCATTAAGCACCTTCTCCCGAATGAAATGGTGCTCTCCCAGCATGAAAAATTGGGTTTGTCACGAGCTTTAAAGCACTCTCGTTGTCCCCGCGAAGCACAGTAGCCCTTCCAATCTTCATAAACACGTCCTCCACAAATCGACAAAGCCAGATACATTCTTGAGCTGCCAAAGATGACGCCTTGTACTCTGCTTCGGTGGTGGAGATGGACTCGCAGTCTTGCTTCTTGCTGCACCACCCCTGCTGATCCGCACATGAATATATATCCAGATGTCGACCTCCGATCATCTTTATCATTAGCAAAATCCACATTTATGAACTCGTGCAACACAAAATTTGCGTTCTTCTCATACAATGACCCAAACTCCAAAGTTAACTCGACATACTTGAGAATTCTTTTAGCCGCATCCATATGTGACTTTCGTGGCTCCTGCATATAACGACTCACTAGATCCAATGCATATGAAATATCTGGCCGTGTAGTCGTCAAATAGATCAAACTTCCTATTAGTGCACGATATGACTTAGGATCCACTAGAATCCTACCTTTCTCATGGCTCAATTTCAAGTTTGTCTCCAAGGGTGTGAAGCATTACTTGCCTTCCTTCATGTTAAATCATTCAACGATCTTCCCAGCATATCCCTTCTGACAAACAAGTAGTCCCCTTTTCACCATTTGAATCTCCAAGCCAAGGAAATGGTCGAGTTCACTGAGATCCTTCATTTCAAACCGGATTGATAGCTCCGCTCTAAGCATTGTCACCTTCCCTTCGTCATTCCCTGTTACGATCATATTGTCGACATACAAAAGCACAAGAACATGTAGGTTTCTACGCTTCTTCACATACATACTCGAGTTATAATCTGAAGCGAAACATCCACAAAACTGCAACTACTCTACTATTTTTCCGTACCGTGCCCGCAGTGCTTGTTTTAAGCTGCAACGCTTTCATCAATTTACAAATGTAATCCGGATGCTCCTTGGATATGTATCCCTACGGTTGCACCAAGAAAATATCTTTGCCGATCTCTCCGTAAAGAAATGCATTCTTTACATCCAACTGCAACACTCTCCAACCTTGGCATGCTGCCAATGCAATCACAACATGCACCGATGTCATTTTCGCAACCGGACTAAACGTCTCTTCATAGTCCTCTCCATACTTCTATGAGAAACCTCGGGCGACAAGTCAAGCTTTGAAGCCTTCAACACTGTCGTCTGCCTTCTTCTTCACTTTATAAATCAACTTACAAGTAACTGGAACAATGTTATCAACTTTGGAAACAATATCTCATGTTTTGTTCATCTTGAGGGCACTCATCTCCTCATCCATGGCTTCTACCCACTGTTCTGCACCCGCGACTTCGTCTTGAGGGCACTCCTCTCGCTCATCTTGAGGGCACTCATCTCCTCATCAAGTGGGCCGGCAAAGTATCATGAACACAATGTTATTAAATTACCTTCTTTATAGCGAGCCAGTGATACGATGGTTCGCTTCGACCTTTTAAGAGTAGAACCGTTCTCCACCTCTCCACCTTCTGTCTTCGCACTTGCTCCCCTCATTATTCCCCCTTCTTCTTGACTTCGTCTCTACCGGAGTTGAACTCGAAGAGTATGGGGCTCTTGGAGACACATGTAACTCAATTGATCTTCCTTCAGTTTCTTCTTCAAGGCTTGCTTCTTCTCTGTTCTCTTCCAACATGATGCTAGAGCCTCCATCGTATGATGTCAACTCGTTGAACACAATGTCATGTGAGACAATAAACTTGTTTGAGGATTCATACATTTTCAGCCCTTCTTTCGCTCATCGTAGCCGATGAAAACATACTTTATGGCTTTAGCTTCAAGCTTTGTTCTTTGTGTATCTGGGACATGAACGTAGCAAGTTGCTCCAAACACTCGCATATGCTTCACACTCGACACTTCTCCAAACATGAGTTCGTGCAGCTACTTTTGATTGTTCGGGCTCAGTGGCATTCAGTTGATCACATATGTCGCACAAGCCATTCCCTCCGCCCATAAGGCCTTGGGAATTCACTTTTGGCATGCAACCAAAACATTCAAGTCTCAATAATGTTCCAAATCTTCCTTTCGACTATCCCATTTTGCTGCGGCAGGCACAAGATAACTCTCTCTTGATTCCATACTTGTAGCAGAAAGAATATAACTCAGTGGATGTAAACTCCCCTTCGTTGTCAGTTTTCAGCTTCTTGATTTTTTGTTCAAGCACACTTTCTACCCTCTCTTTGTATTCCAAAAACTTGATGAACACTTCTGACTTCTCCTTTAAGAAATACACCCATGTATAGTGTGAGAAGTCATCCACGAACAACAACGTATATCTGTTTCCTGAATAGGATGGGGTAGCAGTCGGCACCATCACATCGCTATGGATGCACTCCAGCGGCCCTTGAGAGAGATGCGTCAAATGGAAGATGATGAGACTTTCCAAATTGACATTCCTCACATGCATACCTATCGCCAAAAGAGGATAAGCTAGGTAAGTCTCTGACAAGGCTCTTTGCCACCATCACTCTTAGCTTTTCCATGCAAACATGCCCCAATCTTTTGTGCCAAATTACAACACTATCATTGCTCTTCTTCTTGTCCACGTATGACGTCGTGAAAAGAACAAACAACTTACAAACTCGTCTTCAAGTGTGAATCACCTCTGCCTTCACCTCCTTCAGCCCAAAGAGCACGTGGTACCCTGCATCAACCGCATTCGTCACTAAAAATAGATTCTTCTTCATGCCCGACATTGATACACACTCTTCAGTGTGAGTGCACTCCGATTACTGCCCACTATCACAATCCCCTCCTGCTTCACTAGATGGACTATGTTATATGCTGTCACAATCGCATCACTTCTTTCACACTTTTGCAGAGATGAGAATTTGAACATGTCACCGGTAAGGTGATGTCCATATCCGAAATTGATGATCCAATCATCTTTGAAGTTCACAGAGGCCAAGGCATCCACAGTACCCTGCTGCATGTTCGATGTGAGGTTGATCCTACAAGCACGCCTGTAATGTCCAACCTTGTTGCACTTGAAGTATTTGATAATTTTCTTTCCTCCATCATTCCTGGGAGTGAATTGAGGACTTTCTCCGTCATTCTTCTTCTTCTTCTTTCTATCATTGTATTTCTTTTTCCTAGTGTATAGAACTTCATTGCCTTCACTAGAGATAAACACCCTTGCCATGGTCTAGCAAAACTCTCCTGAGCCACCAAAAGGTTCTCCAACTCCATCAGAGATGGTTAGTAGTCCATCCTTGCACCGCTGTGACATATGATAGATACTCCTTCCACAACCCTCTGATAATATGCCTCTTCAACTTTACCTCTGAGATTGGCTCTTCTGAATCCAATGTGATAATCTTTGCACATAGATTTTTCAACTTCAAGAAGAAAACCGAGATGGAAAGCTCTCATTGGTTTTCTTTCGCCAACTCGTTCTCTAGGAATTGAAGCCTTGCCACATTTTTCTTGTTAAACAAACTATCAAGGGCGGCCCAAATCTCTAATGCCGAGTTGCACTCTATGATGTCGTCAAACAAGTTCAGTGAGATAGTTCTTTTAAGAGTAAACTCTGTTTTTGCGTTCATTTACTTCCATGCCTTGACTTCTCGATCATACGTTCCAGTTGGCGTTATCGCTTCCTGTGCATCTCCACCAACGTCTTCCCACAAATCGTCTCCCAACAAATAACTCTCCAAGTATGACTTTCATTTCTTGAAATTTGTATGCGTGAGCATATCGATCCCCAAACCACGGGAACTACCACTGCCTTCCATTGATGAGAAATCATGACAATTGCAAAATGAAAGAATTTAGCCTTGCTAGAACTTTTGTGGCTCTGGTACCATTTAAGATTTTTCACGCCCAATGATACTTCATCTTCTTTGTACAAAATCCATTCAATGAGCACTAACAATAATATTCTCAAAACAATATCAAACAAATTACAATATTTCAAATGTATGCTTGCAGTTGGAAAGAAATAATATTTTTTTAGGAGAAACAACAATTGCACATTATAATTCACAATAACTGGAGGGAGTAAGACTAATTTGGCTTGCTCATAGATTAAGAGAGATTAGATAGAAAAGAAAGAATAGTTGTCGTAGTATTTAATGAATGACCGGGAGGAGGTGGTTAAGAGAAGGGGGCGGTTAGGAAGAGTGGGCTGTTAAGATGAGTGAGAGGTTAGGAAGAGTGAGCGGTTAGGAAGAGTGGGTGGTTAGGAGAAAAAAATTTGTATAAACTCATCTTGATTTCTTAACAGCATGAATTTGTGTAAATTTTTTTTGCATGAATAGGATTTGTCATAGAATAATTCTATCTTAAAACTCCAACCATACGAATGTGGCAGCCCACATCAGGCCATTGCATCGGTTAAGTATTGTACCCAGCTTCCAAGGAATGCCTTCGACCAACTGAGGACAGTTTTTTGTAGCTGACGGCTTGACTATTACTAGGAGGACAAATGCTCCATGTACAGTATTAGAAATTGGAAAGGATGCATCATGTTATACGCAACAAAAACATACCTTGTAATCATAGTTTAAAAATTTGAAAGAGCTCTGCTTTAGTAGTTCCCATCCTGATGGGTTTGACACAATGCAGATTTGGGGAATTTGTCCTATATGTTTTGGAGAGGAGGGCTACACTAGGGTGGGTGGGTAGTCCTGACTGAAATTTTTTCTCTCATTTCCCTCCTATTGTTTCCATTCTTTTTTCCCACTTTTCTTTGTGAACATGATTGGTTCCAGAGTAGAACCTTTGTTGAGTTGGGGATTGCATATCACCATGTCTTGGTAATATCATTTACACTTTTTGTTTGTAAATGTATTTTGCTTGTGCAACGCAAGAAAGATTAGGAATTTTGTTTATTTGATCAAATTGAAATTAGCTTAGCATAATCTTCTTGTGCAGTGTTTGATTCATAAATGTATCTTTTTGATCAATTATATCAAACCTGAAGTGAATTGGTTCTCTTATTTATGCTTACATTCAAGATTTGAGGCTGTTAAACAGATAAGTTGGCTATTAGTTTCACAACAATTAAGAGGGCATTTGACAGGTTAGGAGCTTTTAGTGTGATTATTAACGCAAAATATTAACAAAGAGTTAACTGATAAAAATTTCATTAATATTTGTGTTTAACTACTGAGAAATTTATCTCTTTGAGCATTTATTTATTCATGGTCTTAGATTTAAGATGCAATATTTCTGCTGCCAACAACTCAATAATAACCAAGGCTTCCTTTTACTAATTTGAATAATGGATTGTATGATCTTTCTTCATTACTAGTTAATATTATTTGATCATTTGCTATCTTATCACTTTTATTCCATTCTAGCTTGATATCTGTTGTAAGATTTATAAAACTTGATTAGCCTCAAATGTGAGAATAAGCTTTGTTTGGAAATAACACTAAGCCTTAGTCACACTAGGTTTGGTCAAGTACATGAGCCCTTTGTTTTCATTGTGTCTGATCAAATAAAAGTATACTAAGATGCAATATTTTTGTTGCCAACAACTCAATAATAACCAAGGCTTCCTTTTACTAATTTGAATAATGGATTGTATGATCTTTCTTCATTACTAGTTAATATTATTTGATCATTTGCTATCTTATCACTTTTATTCCATTCTGGCTTGATATCTGCTGTAAGATTTATAAAATTTGATTAGTTTCAAATGTGAGAATAAGCTTTGTTGGAAATAACACTAAGCCTTAGTCACACTAGGTTTGGTCAAGTACATGAATCCTTTGTTTTCATTGTGTATGATCAAATAAAAGTACACTAAGATGCAATCTTTTTGCTGCCAACAACTCAATAAAAACCAAGGCTTCCTTTTACTAATTTGAATAATGGATTGTATGATCTTTCTTCATTACTAGTTAATATTATTTGATCATTTGCTATCTTATCACTTTTATTCCATTCTAGTTTGATATCTGCTGTCAGATTTATAAAATTTGATTAGCCTCAAATATGAGAATAAGCTTTGCTTGGAAATAATACTAAGCCTTAGCCACACTAGGTTTGGTCAAGTACATGAATCCTTTGTTTTCAATGTGTCTGATCAAATAAAAGACCCTCCCTAAGTTTCAATTCGAAAAAAATGGCTCCCTCCCATATCTTTTTGGGTATTCTTCTTCCTCTTTTTACACCAGCAAAATTCATTTACTTGATTTTTCTAACAGAGGCATCGAACAGTCTAGCTTAATATGGCCAAACCATCTAAAGATGATATTCTCTTCCACTATTGGAGTCACTCCAACCTTGCTACAAATGAATTCATTTTTCTTTCTATCATTTTGAGTACAGCTTGTCATCCACCTTTGCAACCTCGTTTCTGCAACACTTATTTCATCGCATACCTATTCATCCATATAACATGGACAATGTATAGCTACTCTATAGTTTTTTTTTATTTTGAGTGGGATTTTTCAATCACACTATACTCTAGATGCTTTTTTGTATTTCATCCAACTAGCTTTAGTCTTTTTAATCACTTTGCTCTTTATTTCACCATTATTTTGAATAATTGAATTAAGGTATTTGAACCTCTTGCTCTTTTTGATTATATGGTCCTTAATAGTTGTCTTTGAGATTATGGCTTCTGTTATGATTAAACTTATATATTCTATTTTAGACTTGCCAATATGAGAACCTTTAGATTGTAAGGTAGTTTCCCATAACTCGAGTTCTGCTTTAACTGTTAGTCTTATTAATCAATAGCATGTCACCTACAAATAACATTGCACCAAAGAACCTCCTCTTGAATGTGCTCAATAAGAACATTCATAAGTAAAGCAAAAAAATTGAGCTCAGAGCAAAGTCTTGATGTAATTCAATAATAATAGGAAAGTCATTAAACAAGCTACATCGAGATCAAACACAATTATAGCCTCCATTTACATATTCTTATGAACATCCATATATGCCACACATTTTTTTTCTCTCCAAAACTCTATAAAGAATTTTTCTTGGTCTTCTTTCTAAAATCAAAACTATCATGGTTACTATTAAATTCTTCAGCATATTTTCAATATTCCGTTTAAATCATCTATAAATAATCTCATTTTAGGATATTCCTAGAATCAACTCCAAATCATGCTCAAAATTTTTTTTTGTACTCATTTAATCTTATTTGAGGAAAATAAATACTTGTAATATTGCAAGTTATTCAATTAAATACAATCTTTAAAGATATACTTTTATATCATAATTTCTTAACCTCTACTATGTTATCTTATAAACTCTTTTTCATGCCATTCTTATAATGATTGTTACATGATTACTAGATTTAAAGCTAAATTATCAATTTCTTTTGCATTGTCTTCCACCCACTTTGTTTCTTGGAGACTATCAACTTATCATCATATTAATCATAGTATATACTGTAAAATATCAAAGTGTGTTTTCAAGTTTAGACCTCAGAATTTAAAAACGGAGTCCGCCATTGGACTCAGTAACTCCAAATTAACTAAGAGTGTTATTCCGGGAATTTTTGGAAATCTTTGATTTTCCCGGATTTTCTGTTACTCTAGAAATTTTCGTCAAAATAGGAATCCAATTTAAGTCAAATAAAAATGTAATAAAAATATCCTCTTATAATACCTATTGAAAGGATCCTACTGCAAAAATTTGAGCGCATATGGGATCCTGGATTGTCCTGAATAAATTCATGAAGTATAAACTTCAAAGGCTAATAATATGAAAAATATAAATCAGAATTTGAAAATTTTTGTATATCTAAGTCAAGCATCATATGAGGATGCTATGTTTCAAGTTTCGTTAATTTTCGAGTTTCCAATTTATCTTAATTAATTTTCCAAGTTTTTCACTTAAAAATCAATATAAAATAAAATACTTGTCCAAATTCAATAATTTTTGGACACGTGCGTTTGTCTCGTCGAGTCGGTCATTTCGATACTAAGTTTGTAATTTTTGGAGCTCAAATGACTTCAGATCTTGGCTCAGAAATTCTAGCCGTTGATTTTAATCCAACGACTGATAATGGATCCTAGATTTTTCTTAAAACCTTCAAAACCTAATCCTATTTTTTTTACTCAGCCGAAAAATCTTCACTTTCCTTCGCAAGCCGACAACTTCTTCATTCTTCATTTCGCAAGCCGAACCCTATCGTCTTCGCACACCCTCACGCACGACCGAGATCGCCTCCTCCCATTCACAAGCCCTCATGCGCGACGCGTGGCTCGAAACCCCCTCTCTCGCACGACAGCTGCCCTCGCCCTTATCTTATCATACTAGGGTTTCTGCGAGGATAAAAAGGAGCCATATGCGAGACTCGAGGCGAAGAAAGGCAGCAGCGAACCCTCATAAGACTCATCTCAAACCCTAGCAGCAACCGACAACCCCACGACACGCAATCAGGTACGCCGCCCTACTTCGATTCACCTCTCCGCTATTACGCACATAAGTGAGAATGTTGATTTGGAGTTCTTAGTTATTATTAGGAGTTGTGTTCATCATGGAAAACAAAAAAAAGCTGCTTATTATTTTTCACAAAATTTATTATGAAATTTTATGGACTTGAGATTCTTTTGTTCACCGTACGCATCATTGTTAAATGATAATTTATTAAATTGAGCTGCTTGAATAATATGTTTTATCAATGCTTGTTGAACACATGAAAAATTTAGAAAAAAATAAAAAATAAATTTAAGTGCTTATCTCTTTCTTCTCTCTTTTTATGGTAATTAGATCTATGTTTAATTCTGGACTGCATGGATATTTTGATCTTGCTGAAAACACTTCTCATTAGCTTTAGAAGGTAAGATAAAGGCATGTAAAAAAATCTAGCATTTTCTTTCCTAAATATAATGAATAAAAACATTCAAATAATCACCTGTGATCATATGAATGGAAAAGCATGCAAAAGAGCCTTTCTTAAAATTACGTATTTCTCATAAAACTATAGTTCTTATTCAAACACTAGCTGGAAGAGAGTTCTAATGGCTACATAAGCTGGAGAACTTTAATTTAAAATAAAAGAGAAAGAATGCACCATAATAAAATAATTTTCAAGAGATTCTTATAATAAAACACTTCTAATAAACAGGTTTGATTTTAATTCTTGATGTTGCTATATCATGCCATAATATGTTGTAAAATTGTGATTGCTGCATAATGAACCTTACACAGATTGTGTTCAAATGACTTCAATAATTTTCTCATATGGGCTGAAATAAATATCATCCTTTACTCCATTTGGAGATTTGGGTAGTTCTTCAGTATATACCACTGAGTTAGGATAGTTGGTTATGGTGATCAATTATCACTCAATGATATTTTATGCTTTGAACACTCTTGGCTTGTTGAGCGCCACAAATGAGAGGCATTTTCTTTTATTAATAAGAACCAAGTAAGAACTTTCTTGCATTTATAAGTTCATAAGTCATCTTCTAATCTGAAATGAACTAGAATATATTAACAATTTTGTTATCTACTTAACATTTCATAACAATTTCTTTTAGCTTATAGAGAGCCATGTGCTGTTTTTTTTATTAAAATTTGTTTACTCTTAATTCTCTAATAAAATGTGAACATATTTTTGCATTGAAAGTATTTCTTTAAGGATTACTGAGAGGTATTAATTTGAGATGAAGCATTTATACCTTTTTGCAAAATATGGTTTAATTTATACTTGATTTGAGTAAAATTGAATTCCCTTAAGCTGCAAATATTGGGGTAGCAACTATTATTACTATTATTATGGCAATTGCGATGTTTAGATTTTTAACATAATTTGGCTCTTGATCAGTAATTTAAACTACGTCAACTATGAATTTGCTGTTCTTTAGGTGTCACTAATGCTGATCCTTTACTATTTATATAAGAATGCAACATTTTTTTTATTACTCTTTTGATTCATGAAAAATGCATTTAAGACTTTTAAAAATATGATTTAATTAGTGTTGTTTGGTTATTATGCTTAAAGGAGCATCCTTGTTTGTTTGTTCATTCAATCTTATATTGGCACCTATTTATAATTATAAGGCGCCTCTTAAAGTTATTTTATATAAGTAGCATAATGATTTACTGGAGCATATTTTACTTTTATGCAAAAGATTTTTGTGAAAGGATTCCTAAGTTAAATCATTAATCTGAATCGTTCAACATAGCTTTATATTCTGATTAATAATTGCTCAGCTTTTAATGTATTCATTTTTTTTTATATATATATATGATGTTGATCCATCTTATGAGTTGAGAACTTTGCATGTGTTAAAAGTATTGGAAGCCTATTGTGTTGGGTAAATCATCTTACAAATGTTTAGAGCAAGAAATATATGATGTGGTATTATAGTTTGGGTGTCCCTGCGGGGTAATGATTTCTTTCGCTATATTAACTGTTTACATATTTCAGTTGCATTCATCTTATCTTACTTGAATTATGTGTTATGGAATAAAATTTGTGAAGTTAGTTATCATTTTTCAAGATAACATATAAGGTAGTCACATGTTTACTTAGTTGCAAACTTGCATCAGTAGTAAAAAAATGAAATAGAAGATTTCAAGTCAAGTCTCCATAAATCTTCCTTTAATCATTATATCCTGCAGCTCCTCTTTCGTGTTTATTCATCTTATCTCATTTGGTGAAGTTCTCATACAAGTTTAAGAGAAAGTGTATAGAATGAAGTTCCCAAAAAATTTTCTTTTGTTGAATATAAATTTCGATGTAATAAATATATATAAAGAAAGATAAGATAGAATAATGAGGCATTAATATTTTATTACTTTAGGTGATAATGTTTATGTTCCAAACTTTCTTCTCTTTACATTCTAATTCTAATATTGTAAACTAAAAGTCCAAATGCATTGTAATTTTAAATGTCAAGTCTTTTATTGATAATACTATTAAGCTTAACAATACCAACCTTCTTATTAATCCGGTTTTAAATAATGTTAATGAATAACTATATAAAGATGCTAACTTCTAAATAATATTACAATATCTAAGATAGAGAATGCTGAATTAAGTGTTTCAATACTCCACAATACTGAATGAATAAAATACCATTAATTTAAGAGATTCAATATTGCTATTTAGTTATGGGATCCAAAAATTACCATGTAGCATATAAGATTCAAAAACTGCCATTTATTTAAATAATATCCAAATGTTGTCAATTTTAAAAATAAAACATGTATTGCCAGTTAGTTTATAAGATTCAAATGTTGCCATGAAAATCCATATTGTTGCTAATTATATTGTAACGTACAAATACTGCCATGTATTTAGAAGATCATATGCTGTCTTTTGCAGGTTAAGTTATAAATTAATATCAAAAGAAATGCTGTGCTAAATATTGTTGACTTATGACTTGATAAGCCAAATGATGATTACTTCTATAAAATTTCTAAATTAAATTCTGCATCCTTTATTTATTTCATAGATGCTTATAGGATGTATGAATCGCAATTAGTAAATTATTTTGTGAAATTATTGTAGAATTGGAAATAAGCAGTCCTGTAAAAAGGACTGAACTCTATTTTTAGAACTGAAATTAAACTCTATTTTTAGAATTGGAAATGAGCAGTCCTGTAAAAAGAGGACTGAACTCTATATTTAGAATTGGAGATTGTTTGTGTAAATTGGAAAATTTGAACAAAAACAAAGGAGACTCTACCAAAATTTTTAAGAATTTTAGGACTTAGAAAATTTATAGGAAATATAGATGTTTTCGCATGTTTCTAAAAGTTTCATATAGAGAATTTTAAATACACTTCATTTGAAAGTATTAGTCATAAAATAATCAATTAGAAAAATCCAAATATTAATATCATAAAAATCTATAATTACAAATTATGAAGCATTAAATTAATAACTCAAACTACTTTTGGCAGATCAAACAAGTTAAAAATTAGTTGATTTTGAATCAAAACAAGTCAGGTACGCAAATCTACTTATAAGTTTCATTTCAGTATTCTTATATTTGAGCCATTTTCCATTTGAATATTATTTACACTGCTTACCACTTTATAATCTGCAAAAAGAATGATATCGAATAGCATGTAACAAAAAGATGAAACAATGAATATATTATTGTGGTGTTTGTCTTTGGAGGGTGGAACGCAACACTGAGAATCTGTATAGATTGAGCCAACTAGCAGCCCCTGGGAGTTATATGGAGGGATTTAGCCTCTTGTAGGAAGTAGGCAAATCCAGAGGAAAGACACACCAAGAATTATTATTTGAGTAAGCTACCGACGGGTGGCGAGATAAGCTTCCTACAGGTTATGCCTATGGGTTTATCCATTTGGGCTCAGGAGTCTCCGGACTCGCCTTATTGTTACAAATGCTTTTGATAAAATTTATTATTTCATATATGTTGATTTTCACAGCCATTTTGCAGGGCAGAAATTGAATTTTAGCAATTGCTTTATTTACATGCAGATTTTCAGTCATTTTCATATCTGATTCATACCTATTATAGGATGCTAGATTTATTCTTATAAGAATAATTTGCGTACTCCTACCTGATTGGTAAACTGAATTTTTTTTCAGGTTTTGATAATTAAAAAGCTTTGAAGATCTGCTAAAGTAATAAAAGAAAAGAAGAAAAGAGAGATATGAGATATGAGCAGTGAATAAATTTTCATTGTAAATATTTAAACTGTTGTAAATTCATATGTGTATGGCTCTTAATGTAAATATGGATATTCATGTATTTAATTTTCTTTATTTTCATAAATGAATATTTCCAGTTGTGTGAATCATTCTTTAGAGACTCTCGAACTTCGGTCCCCGGTCGTCACATATACTAACTCCTAAAATTTGTAAATGAGAACGCCAATATTCCAACTACATAATCTTTATTTAGTATTGTGAACTGGCAATGCCTTTACCCATCTCCTACTATAATACGGGAATTGTTGCTTATTTGACACTACATCATGGGTGCTGATGTAGCATTCTTTGCACATTTTTCATTACATTCAAGCAATGTAGTGCACTACTTACAAGGGACACCCTAGCTCTTGCATAATTTTTTAATGGATTAATGCCATGAGAAAATTTGACAGAGTTTTACATTGGCTATCATTTACTTATTATAACACTCTTTTTTCATTTCGGACTTGGGACCTGACGATAATGAAGCTTTTATTTGGTTATTAATAAAACTTCATATAAAAGTAAATGAATACAATTTTAATCACATTAGAAAATACTAATACAAATCACAAACTTACATTGTTCACAAAGATCCACTTATGCTTAGGAACTTATGGTGATTAATTATTCTACTAGCACAAAAAAATAAGTTTTAAAACTCAGATTAATTACTTAAAGAAAAGGGATCGCTTATTTTATAAGAATTGTAAGATTATCCTAAGTGATTGTTTGAGAACCCAATATCATTTGTTGGTTTTGGATTTGAAAATAAGGGATCATAAAAGTAATATTATAGATAAAATAGGCATTATAGAAATGAGAATGCTTAGGTGGAAGAGTGGGTATAAGGATAGAATGAGAAGTAAGCTTATTCATAGCAAGGCTGGAGTGGCTCAAAAATAGATAAGATTAGAGAATGCAGCTTTAGATGGTTCAAGCATATTCTTTATTTGGAACTTAGGAAGGGGCTTCTATTTGATCTTACACAATGTAACCAATGATTCATGTAGCTGAATCCACCTTGTGGGATTAATGGTTGGTGTTATTGTTGTTTTTGTATATTGTTACTTATACAAATCAAAATCACGAGAATTGAACATGAAAACAACAATGTCAACAACTCTGTCATTGTCGGATTTCAATTTTCGGATGAGAAAGGAAGGTTGCATTAGGTAGTCAACAATCAACATCAAACTTTGTTGAATCCCCTCATTACGCAAACCCTTTCAAGAGTAGCACATGACAATGTGAATAATACTAGTTTCTTTTCTCCGTGAGTTTTTCTTCTTGTTAGTGTAATGCCTATTACTTCTCAAAAACAAATGACTTTACCCTTAAACATCCTAGAACACTATTTGATGGCATCCACTCTCCTTTTCTCTTTTATTTTCCCCTCACTTTCTCTAATCTATTGGTGGATTAATCTCATTATCATTATGTGCATCTCCTGGTTATCTCTCCCACACACACATTGTCGTCGTAGTTGTTTCACTTGCTGGTGGGGCTTATCTTCATATACTCTTAGGGCTTACCCGCCTTTTATTGATGGTTGGGCAGTGCATTGCTTATGTTGTCCTCGGCTCATGGTGATGCCGGTAGTCAGAGACGGCTTGTTCAGTTGTCCTTGCTTCTGCTTTTTGCATTAGCCTTATGCTGTTGATATCTCGTGGGCATGGGCTGCTGTGGATCATGTGGCTGCTGGGGTCACAGACATTTATGAATATTGTCTTCTCTTGTATGGATCGATTTGATGATGACCAGCTTATTTAGGTGTCATGGTCTCAATTTCTTTGTAGTCTCAATGCTCCCCTCTTGTATCAACCTTTTTGTGTTTTGATGCTGCTCTCTCCTTGTCTCCTTTAGTTTTTGCAATGGTGATGCTCGGGGTCATGCCTTCTTCATTGTGCTGGGTTCCCTTGTGGAGCTTCTCTCTCCACTTCTCATTTGTTCAACCAGTTGTTATTAGGTCTTTGTTGGTTTTTCTTCTATGCTCAGGTCATAATCTCCATTGATTATTGATGTTTTCTTGGTCCCTTATCTTTATGAGGAAAGGCCTTCTGTTTTCTTCTATGAAGAGGAAGCACGTGAATTCACCAAGTTGTTAGCATTTTTGTTGATCGGTAAGTCCTCTTCTGGGAAGCCTTCTATGGCTCGTATTCTGAGTGTCATTGAGGGTTATCATCTCTATAGCCTCAGGTTTGTCGGGCTCATTGAAAATAGACATTTTCTTGTGACTGGAATTGCTTGTTTCTACTCTATTCACTTGATTGACATCTTTTTGATGCATTTGATCAATTGGATGCCATATTTTAATCTAGAAGTTTGGGTAGCTTTCACTAACATCACATTAGTTTTACAAACGAAATGCCTTATGGTTAGTTATAATTTGGAAAAGCCTTTAAATACTGATCTATTTGCAATAGCCTTGATCCAGCCTTTTAGAGCCAGCGATTTGGCTGAGTTTGATAATGCCGCTTATTATTCTGCTTCTCAATTTTTGATTAATTGTAGAGATTTTGGCTTTTGGCAGGAATTAGTCATTGATAAGGTTTTTAAGTACTGCTTAACTTGCCAAAAATTGGTAACGAATAGAATTTTTGTTTTAAGAATCTTTCTAAAATTTGTGCTCCTAGTTTTGATCAACATATTGAGGCCATTTCTCTTTTCTTCTCAATTTTATGGTCTTGCCACTGATTTCATTGATTTGGACATGTTTGATTATTGGCAGTTTTCACTATTGAAGTGTTAAAGATGATTCTTATTATTACACCAAATTTTAAGGCTAGGTTAGTATTTCACCTTAGAAAAAATTTGACAATCAAATCTACATAAGCTTTTTACTGTAACTTGGGTAATCTCAATCATCATAGCAATTTTGTTGATCATTCTGGCTTTTTTATGACAACAACTTGCCACCGAGGGCAGCCTTCCACGGCCTGCTACTTCAACGTAGAACTAGAGTTTGAAGCAACACTTGGTTTGAATTCCACCTGGTGGCCTTTTCTATCACTCTTGATACCGTATTCTCTAGCTTTGATTTCCCATCTTCAAAATGCCATCATTAATCGATGTGAGTTTTGTCAGTGCACTTTTTTCCAGTGTTGCCGAACAAGTGAACGTACTCACAGGAATTCAAAAAGTTGGATTGCGTTCTAGTTTGCTTCAATGGAGAGCACTGTAACCTAAAAGGTTATATCAGAAGGATGGGGTTGCTCATGAGGATGCTTATACTGACTTCATTGTTGTTCAGAAACTTCCCCCTTCGACTACATATTTGGTGATCTCTGTTCAACGCCTTCAAAGCTTTTTCTTTGGCCATACCGTAAGTTGTAAAGTTCTCATATCAAAGTCAGATCATGTCCATTTGGAAATCTAGAGCAGGTGAGGAAATTTTTTGGGCTCTAGACTTTATTGAAGGAGACTCAAGTTTGAATTATCAAGTCGTATGTTTTTTTTTTTATTTAAGTTTCTGGATTTCCTGGAGTTAATTTCAACTAAACTCAAATAATTTTTAGTTGAGCCATCTAATTTGAAATGTTCTTCAATTTTAACCCGAGCTCGAGCTCGGCTGAGCCCAAAAAACTAGAAGACTCTTAGTTCAAACTCAACTCTAAGTTAGCTGTAGCTCATCAGTTATTTGCAATAAAACACGATAACAGCTGGAAACACTATTGATTTAACTAGGTATGCCAAGATGAGTATCTCAATCATTCTAATTTACTGGTGGACTTCATCTCAAATCTTGTGGCTGGCCTAACAAGTTAACTTGCAGCTTTTGGCCAAGCAAGTTCGTGATGTCTCAAAACAAAAAGATAAGATGCTAATACATAGAAGTTCAATTAGATTTAAATAAAACTCATAATTAGCTGTGTGTAAATCAGCAGGGCTAAAATAATTTGATCTTTATTCTTGTTCAACTCTCGATTCCAATACAAACAATTTCAAGTTCCTTAATTTTTTTTTGTCTTCTTCCCATTATTTGTATTGAATTAATGTTAGCTGGATGCAAACAAGGGGAAGGGAGGAGGAATGTTGAAAGAGCGATGGAGTGAGCGCATGAAATTTGGGAGATTAATCGTAAGTCCCCTGTTTTTTATGTATTTATTTGAATTTACTTCTTAAACATATGCATATTAGACATTCATATGTGACAAACTATAAAAGTATGATTTTTATTTACATGTAAGTGCACGTGGTCTGAAGTAATAATGAAATTGTGAGTTCTAGATTAGCGCCCTCAAGGATTTAAGGGAATGTTAATCTTACCTCAAGAATTAAAGGAATGTTACTAGTTATTGATTTCTTTACTAATGCTTAAACCATCGAAACTTGGTTTGTACACTAAACTAAAACTAAGCATGCAAAGTAAATAAACTTAGTATTACGAGGATGTAATGAAGTTTTAGAAGATTAGGGAGAGCTAGGCCGATCTACTATGGTTCAACAATTTCAGCTTTTGCTGAGTGTGAATCGATCAATTTGGGAGAATGCTAAATTCATATTTTGATGGGCTACAGATAGATAAACCCACTAGTGATGTCTCACGCACATGGGGTCACTCGCCACTAAACATAAAGTCATCTTTAGCCGATCTTGTACGAGACCTCTTGATTTCGGACCTTAACGTCCAAATGATGGCTTCCTTAAGTCCTAGCGGCATTCCCTGTCTAGTGAAATGAACTAGATTTCCATCTATGTTCTCACATGCACATAGACATTTCTGCGTTTAAAGAAAAGCGTGTAGATCTCTACTCCGACAATTGTTTATTCAGTTTAACCTTATGTTTAAGCTTGAGGCTACATGAGGTATGGAACACCGAAAACAAGAAATGTCAAGTGCACATAAATCTTTGATCTGGACTTTTGCTCCGATTTAGGTTTAGTGCTACTTGCATGGCATGTGATCACATGCACATGCATCTTTATCTGAACTTTTGCTTCGATCAAATGTGTAGTGCGATGCAAGCACATTTCTTTAAAGATAGTGATTGTTCTTTTAGATGCAACACAAAGAATTTTCGATAAAAGAAACACATGCATTCATCACAATCTTTCATAAAATTATACTCATTATTCACATGGAAAAGTTTACTACATGTCTAACCTAGCCCTCCCGGAAAGAGGGGGGAGGTTAGGTTGCCATTACAAATAAATCACAAGCATTTGTAGTTTTTGTTCTCAAGAGCATCTTGATTCTACAACAAGATAATACAAGAAGAAATAATAAATGAGAATAAGGTAGATGCTATTGAAGGAATGTCCCAGATAGTTCTCTTTGTCTTTGCCTTTTTCTTCCTCTTCATTTTTTAGTCATTCAATGACAGCTTTAGGGTTTTTTTCCTCATAGTGGCAGAAATTTTCTCTCTAGAACATTATTTTTATCCCAAATTCATCCTCCGCATTTTAGGGTTTCTCCTTAGCTTTTATACACCTCTAGCACCACCCAAGGGAGGCCAAGAGTCGCATCATTTTACATGTGAATATGACATTCCGTATTCAAGAGACTGTTGGGCGCTTGGCGCATCTAAGCGCATGCTTCGATGTTGTACAATTTTCTTTAAACGCCTGGGCGCGCCTAAGAACCCGTGTTTTTGTCACTTCGGCGCTTAGGGAGTGTGCATGCTTTTATCTGGCTGGCTTTTGGGCTCGAGCGTTCTTGTCACCCCGGCACTCAGGTGCGCCGAAGCACGCAGAGTTCTGTCAAGCTGGCGCTTGGGCGCGCATGAGCTAGTGTTTCTATCATCTCGACGCTTGGGCGCACTGAACGCGCAAAGTTCTATTAGGTTGGGGCTTGGACGTGCCTGGGCATGCGTGTTTCTGTCACCTAGGTGCTTGGTCGTGCTGAGTGCGCAGAGTTCTGTCAGGCTGGTGCTTTGGCGCATTTGAGCGCGCGTGTTTCTGTCACCTCGGCGCTCGGGTGCATCAATGCGTGCAGAGTTTTGTCAAGATTGCTTAGGTGTGTATTGAGGAGCTAAGGCGCGCTTGAGCACCTTACTACTATCTTCAATGAATTTATGAAGTAGAAACCATTAAAATGTCTTGAATCCTTGTAGAATCAAAATGGAAGTCAAAGAAATAACATAATATGATAGGATAGTTTTAGTGTAAATGTATGACTTATCAATATGCATTTTAATTATTAAATTGAAATTATAGAAAAGACATCTTCTTAAATCAATGACCAAATATTGGCAACCTATCGTTATTTTACTCTAAAATCATACTTTATATTTTATATATTATTTAAATGAAAAATTATAATATTAATATTAGCTTCAACAATAATTTTGTTCAACAATAAAAAAAATTCATCATAAAATTTTGAACTGTGCTAGTTTCATTTAGTGATTGAGTTGAAGGCAAATCGTCTTATTAAACTCTGAACATGAGTTATTTGCTAATATTGAGCTTTACTAATTTCTCTTTTTTTACATTTATTGTTACTGTTAGATACATCAAGACTTTTGCCTTACGGAGGTTTTAACTTCAAGAGAAGTTTTCTTGGTAGATGTGATTTGTAGATGACATTCTATTGATTAATAGGATGGAGTTAAAGAAAACTTTAAGGTTTTTATCATAGTATATCTAAATCAAATATATAGATCATAAGTTTCTTTGTGATAGAAGCCTTAGTCTCAAGGACATACTTATCGAGAACCTTATGATCAAGGAGAGTGAGAGGTTCAAATACCTTGGTTATATTATTCAAGATATGGAGAAATAGATAGCAATGTGATTAATAGGATTCAATTTGGTTGTATGAAATGAAAGAGTGCTTCTTGAGTGTTGTCATATCGGAACTTAGTCAAAATCAAAGAAAATTGTCTAAGAGTAATTGTACGTTCAACATTATTGTATAAGATTGAATGGTAGCCAATAAAGAAGAAACTTACTAACATTAGGGGAACCCTCCTATGGCACGAACAGTTGCTTCATGGAAGCGGTATTGCAACTTTTGGCCAACCAAAATAAGGCACCCCCGACAGTCTTTGCACCCTCGCCTCAAAAGCACTGTTTTGATAGAGTTCTCCATTCCTTTCTAAAACTGAATCCACCAATATTCTACAGGACCACCTGCTTTATGGAGGTAGACTGGCTAAGGGATATAAAAATGACACTGGAAATTATGGAGTGCCGAATGAAAAGGCGATGCAAGTGACTCGCTACCTATTCAAAGGCGAAGCCAACCAATGGTGGGAGTCCATCGTCAACATCGACTTCACCAACATAGAATTGGAAGACATAAGTTGGGGATAATTCTCAGAAGCATTCCGAGACAAATGAGTCCCCCAGGGTGCCCAAAACATCATGGGGAGCCAATTCATGAAATTTGTTCATGGTAGCAACTCCGTGGCTAGCTATGAGGCCGAGTTCACTAGAATGTCTAGGCATGCTCAAAACTTGATAAGCACGGAGAAAGAAAGATGCAATCATTTTATAACAGGGATGAAAGACACCATTTGATGGAGCCTGCTTCCATTCAAATACACTCACTTCTTCGATCTTCTAGAATTTGCATTAATCCTTGAACATGAGGAGAACAACAAGCTTTCTGATGCTACGAAACAAAGGAAGAGACAAAAGGAACCCAACCCACTTCCCAAGGTCTTCAAGCTAACTTCCGAGAACCCTTGACAAGGAAGAAGAGGGTATTGTTGGAGACCCATCTCTATGATAAGTGCTACCACGACGGTAGAAGGCGCTTCCTATGCGGCAAGCCCGACCACCAAATATTTTGATTTCCAACAAGTAGAAATCTCTAGCGTTGCTCTATGATGATAATAATAATAATGCTGTTGATGCTGCTATTCAAATTGAGAATGTTTCTTCTCCTACTAAAGCTGATCAGAAGTCCCCTCTGGATACTTCTAGAGTTTGCTAATGAATATATTATGTTGGAATATTAGAGGCATTGGTAATGTCTCTTCAAAAAAAAGGTTTAAACATATTGTTTATGATAACAAGATTAGTATAGCTGTTATTCTTGAGCTCAAACTTAAAGCTGAGGCTCTCTTGCATATTTGTCACTTTGCTAACTTTGACACTGCAATCTCCTCCACATCAAATAAAATTTGGGTTATGTGGAAGAGCAATTGGATTGTTGAACTCATTTCTCAATGTGATCAAGCTATTCATCTCAAAATTCATAATGATAATCACAACTTTTTGATCACCTTTGTCTATGGACCTTCCTCAAAGATTGTTGTTCCTCTAGCTTGCCTTGGGCGGTTGGAGGAGACTTCAATGATATTCTCAAAAGCAATGAGTACAAGGGCTACTCTTCTGATTACTTTGCATCTACCTTTGATTTCAACTTGGATACTCTTGATTGTGGTCTTGATGACTTTAAATATGCTGGTAACCCGTTTACTTGGAACACGGGAATAAAATTTGCTCGCCTTGACCGTTTTCTTATCAATAACATTTGGTGCTATACTTACTCCAATTTCATCAACTCCTCTCTGAACTCAACCGTTTCTGACCATAAACCTATTAATTTATATTCTTGGAACTCCCCACTATTATTCTTAAATTATTCAGATTTCAACTGTTTTGGTTACAAAAGGAAGACTGTTATAATGTTGTAAGCTCTAGTTGGAATGAACCTTGTGGTTGGTATGGTCTTGGCAGACTTGTTGAAAATTTTAAAAGATTTAGAAAAGCTTTAGGTATTTGGAACAAGACCTCGGTTGGGAATATTTTCACTAATCTCTCTTGCCATGAAAATTTAGTTTACTCTCTGGAAACTATCTTTGATTCTAATCCTATTAATGCTAATAGAATTATTCTCTCCAAGCCAAAGCAGAGCTTATCAGAAACCATAATGATGTGGAATCTTTCTGGAAACAAAAATGCAACATTCAATAGAAATTGAAAGGGGAACGTAACACCTCTTTTTATCATAACTGGGTCAAGAAAAGGAGACATACTAATAAAATTAATGAAATAACATACCCTAATGGCAGCAAAAGTTCTAATCCTATTGAAATGCAAAACTCTGTGGTTGATTTCTTCAAAGATATGCTTAAAGCTGATCCTCTTGGCCAACCTACTTTATCTTTTACTACCCCTAACTCACAAATCACTCGTGCTGATAATGTAAATTTGAACCTTATGCCCAATAATAAGGAAATTTGGGAGATTATTTGTAACAACCTTATTATTGGATCAGGAACCCAACCCAATACTAGGGTGTTACCATAGCACTAACACTGGGTTAAAAGGAAACTAACCTAACATTGAGTGCTGTGGCTAAGAATCTTTATGAGGGTGTAAGTTAAACAATAAAATATAAAAGTAGAGAAATATGTAAGTATTAAAGTACATTCAATCCACTATCCAAACCAAGTAGGTATTATTGAAAGTAAATTTATCATAGAATAAAGTAAAAACATTACAAAAATTAAGTTATTGCAGACTAAATTTAAAAGTAAGGAAAGTAAATTCTCTCATTTCATAATTCAATTAAAAGAAAGGTACGAAAGTAGGAATTTCCAAAACTACTAACGTCTAGTACTAGGTCCAACTCCTCTATCTAGAAAATGCTCCTGATCTATCGTATTTTTGGTTTATAAAATATGGTAAGGCATAGCTAAGAAAAATAAAAACAAGTGATTAGACTAAAGAGTCTAAGTACATTTTAAGATTGGGCTAATTTTTAATTACAGATTAGTTGGATATCACATATACAAAATTACAATTAAGTACTAAAAGCAGAGCATATAAAGTATCAAAATAAGGGTAAAAGAATTGTAAAAAGATAGTAAGGAGTAAGAACTCAAAAGTAGGTTTGCTCTAGCCTGTAACAACAAGTAAGGGAAAAAGACATCCTAATAAGGATAACTACTAATGTGCATATGAAAGTATACAATAAATACATGAATATGTTCAACAAATATTTTGCTAAGTAAAAGTAAACTAATGCAGTGAAGCATAAAATGTAAGTAAAGAAATATACACTACGTGAAAATGAGACTATAAGTAACTAAATTACAATATAACAAGTAAGAGCTAAATAGTCAAGTAAAGTAAGAAAGATCTTAGCCTCATGGGCTAAGAGGGCATTGTCAAAGATTATGAAAAGTAAGCATAGGTCAAGGGCTATGACAAATTCTTACAATCAATAAGATTGTGATATCCCAATAATTAAATTGGTTAAGTTATTTTAAGTTTTCTATTCTGTGGGCATAAATTACAGAGCGAGTGAGGATTTAGGCACATCTGCTTAACTAAGTAAAGAAGCAGGATCTCCAAGAAAATATAAACACTCACATTCCCCTCTAGGATATGTGAGGTCTCCTTATAACCCCCATAGCTTAAACCTCCATAAGACTCCTAACTAAGTTTTAATTATGAATATTTTATTTATGCACAATGTCTTATATAAATGATCAAGATCATAATCTCAAAGAAGAGCAGCGTTTTAAGGAATTCAAATAATTGTAAATTATATGATACTCAAAGTTGTCTAATATTTATGTTATTTAACTTAATGATTATGGCTGATTAAGCTCCCAATTGGCTTAGAGATATTGATCTCTATGTCAATTGTAAGTAATATTATAAGTGATCTAATTTTTAGAAAATAGTAATTTTATTTGATCTAATTAAATGACAAAATAATTTATATGAATAATCATGCAACATGCCACTAAATCCTACACTATTCTTGAGCTACAAAATATTCATAGGTTTTCTAGACTTAAGGTCTATAAGGTGCTATAAGAAAGGATTTAGGTTGCAAAGTTCTCAACACTTGAAAGGTATAGGTTGAAAGTTGTAGGAATTTTATACTTGCAGGTTTACTAAGGCAATCTAGCTAAGGCCATCTAAGTTTAATGAAAATATGATTAAAAGTTCACTACCCTTATTAGCTACACCGTTGGGAAGTTCTAAAAGCAATACTAGAGGAAGGATTGCCATTACTAGATCTAGGTTTGCTCACAAATGCAAGGGAACTAAGGCTTAAATAGGAACTAGGTTACTCTTTAAGAGCAAAAAGAAACAAACTCAGAGGTTGAAAAGGTGGAAGTAAGATTATACTACAAAGGTAAAGCTCACTATGTCTAACTTAGAATAGCTAGCAACTAGTCCTATTAGGTTCTCATGATATCAATATAGGCATCCTAATAGTATACTACCTTAAGATGATAAATCAAATAAGCTGGGGCTTTTCAATCCTTTACAATCTCTCCTAGAGTTGAAGGCTCAATCAAGAGTTTTGCTATGTCCACAAGCATCTAATTCATACTAATTCAAGTTCAAACTCACATTTGAAATGATGTGAGAGTCAAATAAAAATGAGACATGTTTGCTATCCTAGGGTTTAAAAGCCTAAAATATGCAATTTATGAAGTCACAAAAATCACAAAATTTGAATAATTAAGGAGCCAAATACCTAATTTAACCAAATGTTGTCCAATTACAATGATAATAACAAATATGAAATCTTTATAGCATAAGGAAAAGAATGACACTAAGTAGGTCAAAATCGAATAATGTTGAAAAATTAGAATTTCCAAGACTCCTAATTAGGGTTAAAACATGATTATGAAAATTAGGGGTCAAATTTTAAATTGAATTACACCAATGTGTTCATCTCATTTTTCTGAATAAAATGATATATAATTTCATATGATTTGGATGCATATAATTAAAGTTATGAGTGAAATAAGATTTGAAATTAATTATAATTAATTAACATTAATTTAAATGCATGTCAACTGTTAGCGCGAAAATCCAGAGCGGCGCGAAATCAGAGGCAGCTGACCGGTGCGGAATGCGGGACGCTGTCGACTGACAATGAGGTAATGCGCACACCGCCAGACACGCGTCGGTCTGAACGGGCGACACGTGTGAGTTTGGGATCTGCGGAGGGATTGACTGATGACACGGTTTGTCTGGTCGAATCGGTCCGGTCCAACAGACGCGCCCGAGCCGCAGTGCAAGCCAGTTTGAGCTGAGTTGTCCCCGATAGAGGCCTGAACGGGCGCCCCTAGGGTTCGACCTCCCGGTGGAACCCACGAGTCTCATGGAGCTTCCCGCACACCGATGGGTAGCCCTTGCCAAGGCTGACCAGCTGAGACCGGAATTGAGGTCAGCCGTCGACGCAGCGGCTAACGGCATGATACCTAGCCTCAACGGGGCAGTTAGGGTATTGGCACTGTAGGACACTGGACGATCCGGCTATCCCAAGCTCGATCGGCCTCTATCGAGCCAGATCGAGGCTTGATCCGAGAGGAAACAGCTCGGAATAGCAATTAACACAATCAATTTGAGGAGAAGTGGAGAGGATCAGTACTTGGAAGCTCTCAAAGATCACTAGATTCATCGATTAGGGTTAGCTCGGTTTGCGGCAGGTTCGTTTGTCCGTAGCTCCAACACACCCTCTAGCAGCTCGGCAGGATAAGGGATGAAAAAGTGGAGGAAAAGGGAGGAGTGGGGAGATCTGCAGGCCTAAATGGGGATCGGGGAAGTCAGTTGGCGTGGCCGTAGCACGGCCTGTGCTCAATGAAGGTGCACAACTGTGAGCACAGACAGGGAGACGCAGGGATTAATCCATGCCGTCAGATCCATATTCCATATCCGATGACCAGATAAGGCGGGTCAATCCAGCTCCGTCCGATCCAATGCCGCCCGATCCAGATCTGAAATTGCACGACAGCCTAGATGGATCCACACGATTGTCCCGTACGTTGGACTCACGCATGAGATCTGCGTGGTCCCATAGCCAATCGTTGGAATATAATTAATAATTTTATTTAAATAGAATAATTATTTAATTAATTTAGCTCATTTAATTACCAAAAATTAAATAACTAACGGATTCCAAAAAATTTCAAAAATTTACTCTTAGCTAATTGAGGGGTGAGGAACTCAAAAATGAAATCAGATTTTTAATTCGAGATCAATTTAATTATCTTAATTTTTTTAGTATTTAAATATTATAAAAATTTTGGGGAAAAACTCAATAATTTCCAAACATTCCCAAAATATCACCCATAGCTAATTTGGGGGTGATTAGTCTAATGGTGAACTCCAATTTTGAGTCTAAGATCAAAAGAAAATAGGTATTTTTCAGAATAATCAAAATAATTAAGAATGCTCGTCAATCACAAATGATCCTCAAATTACACCAAACTTGAGGTGAAGGCATTCTAATACTATTATGAGAGAGAGTACTATAAGTGAATTGAACTTAATTAGGCTCTTTAATAAAGGGTAACAACACTAGGGTTGTTACACTATTAAGGATCTCAAATCTAGTACTTGCCCTGGATCTAATGGCTTTCTCGAGGAATTCTTTTGCAAATTTTGGAATATAATTAAAGAGGGTGTATGTAACGGTATTAAATATTTCTTTTGTGATGTTCATCTACCTAAATTCCATACCCACACAATGATCACTCTAATCCCCAAAATTGATAAACTTCTTGGTGGAACCAGTTCAAACCTATTAGCCTTCGCATTACCTTAAACAAAATTATATCCAAAATTTTTGCTTAAAGTCTCCAAACCCATCTCCCCTACCTCATTGATCCAAATAAATATGGATTTGTTCATGGAATGAAAATTCAAGACAACATCCTTGCTACTCATGAGCTCTTTCATAGTTTGAAAAAAAAATGTTGGGGTCATAACCTCATCCTTAAAATTGACCTTAAAAAGGCCTTAGACAAAATCAACTGGAACTATATCCTTAGCATGCTTAGATCTTATGGTTTTAATGACAAATTCATTGCTAAAATAAAAAATTACACTCATCACAACTGGTACTCCATCATCCTCGATGGCACTCATTCAGGGTTCTTTCCCTCTGAAAGAGGGCTTAGGCAAGGTGACCCTCTTTCTCCCATTTTGGTTATCCTAGCTTTGAACTATTGGTCCCACAACATCAAAGCTTTGTTTCAAAATAACCCTCATCTTCAATTCAACGCGGGTGGCAAAGCCATGGTCTCCCATCTTGCCTATGCGGATGACCTTATTATCTTCACTAGTAGCATTAATAACTCAATGAAAAAATTAGCTGCCTTATTCTCCACTCTTGAAGCTGACTCGGGGCTGAAAATTAACCATTCCAAATCTAATTTTTTCATTAGTAATAAAAGTCCCGCCAAACTATGCACCAATATTTGCAATAACTTCAACTTCAAAAAAGGCAAATTCCCCTTCACTTACTTCGGTATCCCAATCTTCATTATGCATAATAAGAATGACATTTATAAAGGTATTATTGATGATATCTTTAAAAGACTTCTAGGAAAAAAATACCTCTCTCAAGGTGGCAGACTTATTCTTATCAAGCATATTCTCAACACTATCGCTCTCTAATGGCTTGAAGTGTGTTCCCCTACTAAACTTATCTTCAAAAAGCTTAACTCCATTTTTAACAAGTTCTTGTGGGTTCACAATAAAGGTAGTAAAATCATTTGGTGCTCTTGGGATCAAATCTCGCTTCCCTTTAAATAGGGTGATTTTGGGATCAGAAATGTTTCCTCCATCCATAATGATTTCTATTAAAGACTTTTGTGAAAGTTCATATCCTCCCCTTCTATATGGGCTATCATCCTTCTTGACAAATAATGTGCTAATTCCCATGTTGTTGTGGTTAAGGCTAAATTTTTTTACTCTCTTACTTGGAGAAGAATGCTGTCCCTCAGGGACACTGTTGAGGATTCTCTTGTTTGGGGAAAATTGGACCTTACTATCTCCTTTTAGTATGACTGCTGGAACACTAATAGAGCTTTGTTTCATACCCACGATAATATCGCTCACCCAAAGCTCTCCCTTGCCAGTTGTTTTTCGACACAGATAGCTGGAATATGTCCCTTCTATCTAAATGTCTTTCTAATGAAGAAATTGATGCTGTCACTTCTTATTTACCTATTATTGGGGATTCCAAAATTGCTGATTCTTCCTTCTGCAAGAATAATGTTATTATCCTCTTTTACCCACGGGATTGTTGCAGAACTCATGCTATCTCCCTATTCACTAATTGGATTTGGCATAATTGTATTCCTAACTTAGTTAACATCTTTTTGTGGAAGTTCTATAACAACTATATCAGTGTTGATATCATTATGCAAGGCCTGGGCTACTACAATCTTGCCTCCAAATGCCTCTGTTGCAATGCTATTGAATCTATTCATCATGTCTTTCTTGACAGTCATGTTAGCATAACTCTTTGAACTACTTCTTTGTTAAATTATGCTCCTCTCCCTACGTATATCAAGAGTATCCTCCACCGTTGGCCTGCTTGTAAAAGCACCAAAATCTCCATTGGAAATATTTTGGATACTCTCTCTTTGGCATATATAGACTACTAGAAACCAAGCTAAGTATCAAAGCACCGCTATCAATATAACTTCAATTACCACGTAGATCAAAGATGATGTTAAATTTGTCTATCTACTTTCAATAGTCAAATGTTTAGCTATAAGAATCTTAATGAAATTGCTATTAGAAATCAGCTAGACTTGTAACCCCTCCTTGGCTAATAGAGAGGTTATTCATTTTGCTAGTTTTTTCCTTTTAAAGTTTCTCAGCTTTTCCTTTAAAAGTTGCAATCTAAACTTGGCTCTCTTTTGGGCTTATTATGTTGCCTATCATACTGTTTGGAATCATGCAGTTGGCCATACTAAGGGTTGGATTTTTAATTATGTTGTTGCTTTTGTTAATAATTATGTGCCCATTATTATGAGGATGATCTTGGTTGCCAACTCTTGAACTACTGCTTGCCTGCCTAGAACTTCATCTTGGGGTCGGTCTCTAAGTCAACTTAGAGATAAGTCTCTCTCTGAGGTTGTGGATGGGGCTACCTTCGAGCGTTCCAAATGGCGGTTTCTGTCTTACTTTTTGCCACGACTGTGGTTGATTGTCTTGCTGGAACTCTAGGGGCATTGGTTTGACTTTGCTTATATGGGCGAGGTGTTAAATCTTGGCTAGCGAATTGGATTGTTTTCATACTGCAATGTTTATTCTGCTTTTGGCTAGTAGCTTTTTATCTTAAATTTGGTTGTGCCTTTTGGTTGGCTGTTGGTAAATGCTCATAGGATTATTTCTTGGAGTGATTGGAAGCTGTTTTATGTTATTAGGACTATCTTTTGGAATCATTTTGATGTCCTTATTTACTGGATTTTCATTATATATGTTAACTTATTGAAATGTGGATTTTTGTTTTATATGAATTAGATCAGTACTTTATCTATTTTTTATGCTGGGCTGAAGTGGCTTGTTAAGGTTTGCAGATGTTGTGCTGGCTTTTGGTTAATTGGGGGTTCGCTTCCCCCTTCTGTTCCCCTTGTGCTGAGTCCCGTGTGTGAAATTGTCGTTGTATTATGCTTGCTTGGCGGCTTCCTATCTTTGTGTCCTATGCATTACAACCCCTGTCTATGTTTAATTGCCAACATTAGAGGTTTGGTTTTGCTGCTGGCTGGTGGCCGCAACCTAGCGGCTGTTTGTTCTATGCAGGTGGGCTATTTTCTGCAGGTGCTGAGGGTTCCTATCTCTTCTCGGCAGACTATTCCCTTTTATGCTATTTTTGTTGTGTCGGGTTTTAGTGTGGCAGATGCTATGGTGGCTGCGGTTTGGAGTTTGGCTGCTGCAATTGGTGCATGTTATTGGTTTGCAGCTCCCTCAGCTCGACTGCACTGCTGTAGGCGGGTGGTGGAGGTTTTGTTGTGCTGCTAGAGATCGTGGCCTTATGTATGAAGGCTGTCAGATGGCTGGAGGCTTGCAGATGTATTCTTCAGAGCTTTTGGACGAAAGAAGGTTTAGCTGTTGGATGGACGCTGTCTGACTGGTATGCTGGCTGCTGGAGGCTCTCCCATCTTAAGGTTTGGTAATTCTGTCTGCTTTTGCAGTTTGGTCTCTTTTTGTTTGCAGGTCTAGTAGTTTTGTTTCCTTTTGCTTAGTCTATGGTTTCTAGTATTTTGTTTGTTTTTTATTTTGGTTGTTTGTTTTTCATTTTCACTGGGCTGTTTAGGATACTCCTTGAGACCTAACCTTTTGGGGCTGTTTCGGACTTTTTTAGATTTAGGCTTTTTGTAACCTCACTGACTTTTCTGTATCCTTTTAAATTATCTAATAAAATTATGCCGATATGACTTTAATATATATAGGGGAATGAGAGGGAGAGGGAGAGGGAGAGGAAGAGGGAGAGGGGGGGGGGTGCCCGCTCGGGCTTGGCAGGTTCGGGCGGCGTGGTCGCCCCCAACGACGGAAGGGAGGGCGCTAGTCCTTCAATGGCTGCCCTAGGGCACGTGTAAGCTATGGAGGGAGGAAAGTAGAAAGTGATGGGAAAGAAATAAAAAAGAAGAAAATTTAGTTTTAGGAAAAAAATAAATAATAAAAAAAATTTGATTTAAATTAATGTATTTTTTTGTCTCCTGATTTCCAAATATAACGAAATTTGACTCAGATATCCGTCTTGACAAGACAAACGTCTTCGAACAAAATTTTTTCGATTCAGAGATATATTTTTATTCTTATTAATTTTTGAAGTTAAGAATTTGAAAAATTAATTATCGACAATTAGATATTCAAAATTAGACGAAAATTTTTATGAAATATTACGAATCTAACAGCACTAAAATTTTTGAATTTGAATTTATATTTTATTTTTCTAATTTTTTATATTTTAAAATTTCAAAAATTAATACAGAAAAAATATATTTGTTAGAATTCCTTTAAATTTGAGCATTATGATCACAAAAATATATATTTTTTAACTGTATGTTTTGTTCCGTATAGTTTTGAACTTTCATAGGAACCCGATTTTGTCTTGGATTGTGTCGATTTTTGGCTTTCTAAAATTTGGATTGTTACACAATATCACACAAAAATGAATTCTTGATAATTACTGATTAGTTAATGAGGGTGAGTAAACTTTAGATGAATTCTTGCAAGTGTCAGAGATTTAAGATCGATCACTTTTTACTATTCAAAGAAACATCATAACAGAATGAGATGACAAAGCGGGTAAATCAAATTTCAGTGGAAAAAATTTGATGCATATTGTCGAATGATGGGATGAATAGAGTTTTTTGGGTTGAGGTCATAGGCCATGCTTGCCACTTAGTGAATTGCCTACCTTTTAAAGCTATTTGAAAGAAAACTCTTATGGAAACATAATGTGATAAACCTACTAGTAATAATGTAATTAAAATTATTTAATTATTCTATTTATTTTAATGCAAAATTTAGTAAATTAGAATTAACATCTAAATGAGTATACATTAGGATTGTAACAACCCATAGTTGTTACTTGAATTCTTAATCATTAGATTAGCTTAGGAACTTTTCCATTTCTCTTAAAATAATCTAAAGACTAAACCCTGAATATTTTTGGTGGAGTTTGGAAGCTGTTTGAGTGAGATGAATATTTTGATGAATTTAATCAATTGGGGAAATGAGATAATTATTTAGACCTCAAATCAAAAGTTCGACTTCATTTTTGAGTTCTTCACACCAAATTTAGCTAACAATGAAATTTTGGGAATTTTTGAAGATTGTTTGGCTAATGTTTTGTATTTATTTATATTAATTATATTTAATTAATAAATAAAATATAATTATTAAAAAAAAAGTCGTTGGAACGGCAGAAGATTCGTCGTTCCTCTGATCTGCACGCGCAATTAAATGGATCGATCAGATCAGAGCCATTCGAGAGATCGGAGGGCTATGATTAGACCTAAGTCGTCTTCTTCGAGTCGATCCCGAAAAGCGTCGTGATGGTTGGAAAGGATTTCCGAACCGCCGATTCATCCCTCCAAAATCCAAACGAAATCCTCCATTGCAAAATTTTGGTTGTCTGCTGGAGCAAGGAAACTTGGGGACTACCCCAGGCGACGGTAAGGCTCAACGACTCAAACGATTGATGAACCCAAGTACCGTTCCTCTCCGAGCATCTCACTATGCATACGTATTATGATAGTTCATTCTACTTTGTGGATTGTCAATCTCTTATCGTGATTCAATCGAGTCATGTGGGCTCGATTAAACCATGATAGACTCAGGCTTGTATAGTGATTTACAGCGCTCGACTCTCAAAAACTCCAATCGATAAACCCTATTCCCTCTGTCGTAATTGCCGCCTCCCCTGGATAGATCATGACCTTGTTAATGCATAGAAGCCACGTCTGAATCACGTGTTTAGCTGTGGGGTGAGTTTTTCTCCTCCACAGTAAACCTTAGGGGTGGGTTAAGGATGGTGAGGTCTGAACAAAGCGAGTATTTCAACATGGGGTTTTTGTATGCAATGAATAGGCCTTATCGATATGAGTATTTTGACACCTGAAGCATCCACTATAGCTAATTGGGTGGGAAGTATTTAGACGCCCTAGTTTTTCTGCAACATTTTTTCGACAGGGAAAAGGTGAACAGTGCCGGGCGGGTCAACCCTGACCCACATAACACTGCTTACAGGCTCGCACATGTGTGTCGTCCGCGTGTGGGTTTTGGCTGAGGCTTACGTGCGATAGGGTGATGTGTATATGTAAATTAGGTTAGAGTAAAAGTTTTTTTAATATAATTTAGTTCCATCCTTAATTAGTTAATAACTTGTAATTAATGATCAAATTATGTCAATGTTATATCTTAAAATGATCAGAAAAATATGAGAAACTTTTCGGTGACATTAGTTTTTTAGCTTGAATAATATTTTTATTAATTACCTTTTAAACCCTAATTAATTTAGGTTAATGTCTAATTAGGTCAAATTAGCTCCATATCAATCTTACTTATTATCAATTTGCTCACTATGCTATAGGGAAAGTAGAATCACTTACTTTATTTAGATTGGATGCTTATTGAGGAATTTGATTTTTAGGAGCTTAGTCTTAAGTTAAATTTGGACCTTAGGACATGGTTTAGCCTCTTAGAACTTTGGAAACCCTAGGAGAAAGTAGCTGAACCATTCCTTACATTGATTGATCATAAGGAAGTATATACTATAGAAATCATTTAGGACAATCTAATAAATACTAATCTTACCATTAAACTAAGAAGGATGTGTTAGGTAAGAAGATGGGTAAGGATTGAATGGAACTGAGCCTTGATTGGTTAATGGGGTAGACCAGTTAGTGTAGTTTGTAAATGAAAACATATTTAAATCCAATTGAAGGATTTATGATTAAAATTCTTTTTAATTTATCAATTAAAGGAAGTTAGCCTCAGAGGATTACAAGTTTGAGTAGAGGAATAATTAGAATAAAAATTAGCTCAAACCATTAGGAAACCTTTGAATAAACTCTTAGATCTGAAGAGAGATAACTTAAAAATAATTTAGGACTTACTTTACAATTTATGATGTGCCTGGGAGATCAAGAACCTTAGAATTCCTCGAGGTAGAAATGTAACAACCCAAATTCTTTAGCACCAAGGTATTGTTTATTTTGGCCAGAAAGGCTTTACAAATTTTCTCTCAGAAGATAACTTCCTAGCAAGTCACCTATCTTGAGAGGATTATCACATGGGCATGCTTAACTTTGGAGTTCTTATAAGGAACTCTACTATTATCTGAAAAGGTGCAGCGATGTTTAAGAGTTTTACTTATTAATACTTAAGTGGGCCTTTACAATCTCCCATAAATAAATAACTAACATTATCGTCAGTATCCACACACATATCCAAGAACCATCCATTGGGTAGATAAGACAGAGGTGGCCCCTACATGCTTAAGAGGTACCCACAACCATGTAGCACCTTAACCATTATGGGTTTAAGAGCCTGGTCACATAAAGTGGAACTTTGCTGTGTAGGGCACTTAGCTCCTATCTGACACCCTATGACCTGCTATGATACTATTTGTAACAACCTAAATTATTAAGTACCAAGCTATTGTCTGCTTTGGCCTGAAAGGCCTCACCATTTTTCCCTCAGAAGATAACTTCCTAACAGGTCACATATCCTGCGAGTGCTCCCACATGTGCACTCTTAACTTTGAATTTTTGATCAAGAACTCCATCATTATCTATAAAGGCACGTTGATATTTAAGAGTTTTACTTATTACTACTTAAGTGGGTCTTTATAAAAAAAACTTAAGATTCGCAGTTAGTCTTCTTAAAATAGACATTATATCTTAAACATTAATATAGCATTCTGGTAGGAGACATTAAGGATTATAGCTAGAAGAATAAGATAATGAATTATAAAGGATTCTCTTATCTAAATGTATCAAATAAATCATTATTTTTAAAACCCATAATTTGATTATATATTATTTACAATTAGCTAAGGTATATGTCTTAAGTCAATTGGGGGTATAGGGTTCAATTGATTCCAATCATTAATATAAATAATTAAATTAGATAAAAATTGGATATCACAAGCTTTGTATTTAATTTAGAATTTTCCTTGAAATGTAGCAATACTTTGTAAACCTTATTCAATTGATCATAACTCATATGTATAAAATAAACTATAAATTAAATTGAGAAGGGGTCTCACTCATGGTGGATTAGTCTGTACAAACTTTATTGAGCTAGGGATGGCTATGGAGTGATCAGGAGACCACACATGTCATTGAGGAGAAATGTGTAGTTATACTTGTATATCCTTATTTCTTGACCAATCTTTTGTAGGGAAACATTATGTGTTTCAGCACACATATTAGTATTTGCTTGTTTCGTCAGTTCTTTTATTATTTCCTTTATAAATGGATTGTGCACCTTTCCTATAGATTACCAAAATGTGATATTCTAAAATTACATAAATAGCCTAAAATATGCTTAAATTTACATAATTCTAACAACTTGTTTTTTTTATTAGATGAGCTATATCATATTAAAAACTAAATACAATAGATCAGGAGCTTACAGAGGAGTTACCAGGTGAACTAGGAGTGGAGCAAGAGGGTTAGGGACATGCATGCATATTTTATTATGTTTTTATCCTTACTTTGTCATGTGAGGATGAGTGTGTTTTATTTATTGAAATGTTGTAATATTTAGAATATTTAATATTCTATTTATTTTTTAAATTTGAGATGAATATTTTTCTTTTATTTTTTGGATGAATGTTGTTGTAATGTATGTCTTTATATATGAAAATGTATCTATATTTCTTATCTTATTGGTTATTTGCATCTAGTAGTACCTAATAGTGGGTTAAAATATATTAATCAAGTATTAAGTACTACAATGACACTTAGTGTTGGGTCAAAATATCTAATTTGACACTAGGTCATTACAGGTATAGACATAGAGTTAAATTCTTAAACTATTTGATTATGATAATTTGAAAGCTATGTAAGTATGGATATTACATTTGATGAGAAGATGTTGTTCCTTTTTACTTCACATGTACCCTCTTCCTTAGATCTTATATGAGTAGACATTTTAGATGATGATAAAGAAGAGGTTGAGGTGGAAAAAAGAGAGTTGAGAAGAAAATCCCTAAGTGTAACATCCTAAAGGTTAGAGGGTGAACATTATAATGATCAAAGTCAAGAAAGTAAATAATAATCACAAAAATATTATATATATATATATATATATATATATATATATATATATATATATATATATATATATATATAAATAATGTCTTAGTACCCCTATCAGTGCCCCCATGCTGTTTCTTAGATGATAAGAACCCTTCAATGGATTTATAATCACATTCAATGGGTTTATAATTACATTTTTACTAGTGGATCTCAATTATTATAAATTAAACATCAAATTTATATGCGTTAGTGACATTGGGGTACCGAGCGAAGAACTTGAGATGGTGCCATAGATGTTTCATATATATATATATATATATATAAATGCCATCTCACCATAGTTTTATTTTATAAAATTAAAACAACCAGGACTATGGTTGGGAGGGTACAAAGTCCTGGAAATACTAAATTTCTGAAGCCAACCCCAAAAATAAAGACCCAGGGAATATCCTAATAGGTTTCCTGACGCAAAGAAAAAAGAGAAAAATCCAAAGGAAAGTTCAAGACACACTTAAAACAAATAAAACAAAAGCAAAAACAGTGAAAATGATAGAGATTGAAGTGCAAAGCAGCACCAACCCGCCGCACCTGTAGCTAATCAAAAGCAAGTTGCCCCAAAAAAGATTCCACAAATATAACAAAACCAAAAGCCCATCAGTCAACAACCTATAAGCCCAGCAGGCAACAACCTGCATATCTCTAAGAGAAGGAGCTGTATAGCTCGAAGAGAAGGAGCTGAACAATTGCTGCCTAGCTCCAGCAAAAACCCCAAAGTAGACTTGAAAAGCAACACAAATCTACCGCACCTGCAGCTAATAAAAAACAAACAGCCCCAACAAAGATTCCACAAATATAACCAACCCGTAAGCTCAGCATGCAACAACAGCAGTTCAGATAGATCGGACAACCCCAACCAAAGAACCAGCAAGTCAACTGATATACATTAATGCAACTCCAACATAAATCGACAGTCGCTCATATGAAATGACTTAGTTAGGAAAAGAGCAGGTTGATAGAGCCAAAAAACATAAACTAACTGATAGGGATCTCTAGCTTTTAATAATATGAAACTCATCAAACGGAAACCAATCATCGACAATATGAACAAAACACAGCAACCAAATTGAAAGCACTCCCAATCTTGGGATAAAAAACCTCCCGCCAATAGAATAATGAAAAGCTCCAACAATATAATCAATTAACCAAAACTGGGGCAAGAAGATAAACAAAAAACCAGCCACATAAAAATAAGCGAACCATTTATCAACACATACAAGACCATTATAAAGATAGTACATGTTTAGCATAATCAGCATTTAAATTTTTTCAGCTGAATTTTTTAACATTGTAATTATTCATAGTTTTGATTACATCAGATTTTGTGACTTTCATAATTTTATCAACATTAAAGGGATCAAAGAGTATTTAGATTTGTTCCGTGCAATCCAAATATTCCAAAGAGTATAGCTATTAACAAACTGACTAATATGAATTTTATTCTTATGCGAAGGCCACTGAGCGAAAATATCTCTTATATCAAATGGTGTTGCTAGCAGTGTTATTAATAAAAATGATTGATTGTTTCCATATTAGCAGAGCAACAATAACATTTAAAAGTAAAATTGTAACTTTTTGATTGCATAATACAATCTACGTTAATAAAGTTATTATAGATCCTCCATAAAAAAATACATATAAGGTTTGGTACACAATTGTTCCAAATCCAAACAGGAAAAACGGGCTAGTTATGGGATCTACTCACTTGCCAAAGCATGGTTAAATTGAATTTTCTATTGCAACAAAGGTTGGAATTAGCTATCTTAATATGTTAAAATTTAGGATTAAAGCATTTAATTTTGTCCACCATTTCAATATGCATCAGATTGTGCAGAAGATTAGCATTCCACCCAGTGCAGCCATTGTTAGCCATAATTTTAATTTTGTTCTAGCAATCATACCAGAAGGATATAGAAGTATCTAAAGCATCCCAAGTTATAGTTTCTTCTATAATATCACGAGAAGAAAGTATTCTAGACCAGATAATAGAATCAATAATTCTTTGTTTGGTTTGGGACGGGTGAGTTTTAGCACATCATTTAACTAAAAGGGTATCCGACCAAATGGTATTAGAAGTTTTATAGCGCCCCGCCCCATTTTCGCGTGCAAAAGAGATAACCAATCGGCGACGGAGCGGCGCGCTACTCGGGAGGGAATTTCCCATCTCCCCGAATAGCTCATACTAACACTGAAGGGCTATTGACTCAACCCCAAAGGAGGGTTGAGAGCAAATACTTAAGATAAGAGTAGTATCATTATCTTAAGTATTAGACAAATACATACATTTGATTTAAAATACAATATGAATAATATAATATATGTATAAACTATCAACATATCCAGTATGCTGATCACATCACAATACTAAGTATAAATGATATATAAACAGAGTGTGGAAGCTAAACATATATCCAGAAATATTCATCACCAAAACTGAATATGAAAATCCATCTCAAAAAAGAAAAGAAAATACATCTAAAGTTATTACAAATAGTTTACTAAAATACAGAAATAGAGTCTAATGTACTGAACTAAAATAACTAATCAAAAGAAAATAGTAAAAGTTGGAGGAGAAAATTTGCTAAGGCTCCACGAACTCCTCTAGAACCTTATGAACATCCTCCTGAACTGACTTAATAAGCTGCTCAGGGTCTAGCAAATTGCCGAATTACAAAAGTATTATGTGCTAGAAAATAAGTCTAACACATCGAAACTATGATGTAAAACAGAGCTGCAAAAAAATTGTAAAAGTAACTAAATATTTGAAACTGTATAAAACTGAAGTAAAGTAAAGCTGACGGTATACTAAATACTGAAAAAGAATAAAAATAGTATATGATCTAAAATTGTGTAAATAACATATAAAATTATGCTGTATGCCACTAAATTCATACATCTATATATGCCACAATAATGTATGCCACTAATATGCAACTAAAATATCACTGAACTGTTATGAGTCGTATGGTCTAATGTCTATATATATCCAGTTGAGAATACAGTTACTGTAATGCCGATGCATTCTAAAATTCCCCGATTGATGTATGCAATATTTTGTAACCCATAAATCATCACTGATACTCATATATCATACTTATATTCATACTCATGTTTCTACACTACATGCATTAAAATCCAAAAATCCAAAAATACTTTAAAATTAGATAATGAATCAAATATCTCCATTGTGCAGAATCTATTTAAAAGGATTCTGACCCCTGGTTCTAATTTTAATAACTAGCTTTACTTAATATTTTACTTTAAATAATTAATTGAAAAGGTTGTATACACATGTTTAGTATGTTTCCAAGAAATATGAATTTAACACTTAGCTTATTTAAGCTGCTCCTATTGAAGCAATCTTCGATAAGAGGCATCACGCGATGACAATTTTTTTTATCTCAAACTAAGCTGTTAAATACCCCAATCACAAACATGCATAGTGTTCTAAGAAGGGTGACTTGAATTACTTAGTTTGTTTAAGCCACACATATTGGAGCGACCTTCGCTAAGAGGCATCATCCGATAGCAATTTTTATTTTAATTAAACTATGGATTTAAATCTCTAATTATAACACTTTTAAAATTGGATGATTTACTCTAGTGGGACTGTATTCGTCTAATCCCTTGGGACAGCACCTACTCATAAGTCCACATTGGAGTGACTCAACTAATCATGAATATTGTTGAAATGATCTAGTGCTATGTATATACTATACTATGCTCAACTAATAATCTGAGTTCAGTCAATTCTATTTAATTAACAAGGATCACCAAAGTTATGAATTCTGACTCTAATGGAGTGAATCCTACACAAGGTTCCAAGGATGTGACCAAAAAGGTCACTCGATATAGATTACTATCATATATGAGGAATCTCATTCTAAGTACTTTAGGTGATTCTACCATAAGGGTCTATGATCAAACTTCTAAGGTTAAGGAGAATAATTTAGGTTCCTACCTCAATATATCACAACCAGTTCTTTCTATCACAATATGTTAATATTTTGTTAAGGCTTTTAATTTTATAATAAATCTTATTGTAAGATTATCAAGATCTTACACATCTAACATTTAACATAATAATTTGTACTAAGATTATAAGTTGCATTTGTTAAATTAGAATTTTTTTATCTGATCTATTGGTTAGACCCATCTAATCACATCTTATACTACGGTCATGGGATAAAATCAAGAATATTATTGGGATTAGATCATGTTGTAAATGATTACAATTTTATAATTATTCTCATGCTAAAGATCTTGCATAAGAGAAAATCGGAGATCTCAAGCTTAAGTTCAGATAATAAATCACATAAGTTTTTTTAATAATTTTAGCATTTCTAATTCAATGATTTAGGATTAAAAGAAAATCAGATGTATTATTGGAATCATGTCAGTTGAGTTATCTTACAATCAAGTTGATTGATTAAGTGATTATAAGTTTAGATCTTAATCAGACAAGTTAGGGTTTAGCCCCTAGCCTTACCAAATTAAGACCAATAGTTAATTTATAGATCAATGACAAATCAAAGCATTATTAGTGTATTATTGATGGCAAATTTTAGATTTAAATTAAATATCAATTACTTAATCAAGTTTTTAAGATTCTTATATTCAAATATAATTTAATGTCAAATTGAGTAAATTAAGGTGTCCAAATCAAAGTTAAGGTTCTCTAACATATATAAACATCACATTGATGAAAACAAAGAGTAATTAAGGCTAATTAAATCTTAAATCAAACACAAAAAGGGATTATCACTTGATTATAAATGTAAAGCAATTAAATTCCATGTAATTTGATTATTGAGCTCTACTTAGTCATACAAGCAATCAAAGTTTCTAACATTAATATTTGGTACAAAAATATTTAAGTAAATACCTAAGAGATTTTGAACATGCCATTTTTGGGTAAATAATAAATTTTACATTGTAATTCGCCTATAATTTCATACAATACTTAATTTTACTAAATTCATGTTTGATTTTAATATATTTTAGCCCCATTAGGGTTCTAGGGTCATTAGAATGTGAAAAATCACAAATCCAGGCAATTCTAGACAGTTCTGGGCACTTCTATACATTTTTGAGCACCACAACGCGCTGTGGCACCTTCTAGCCAAAGTCAGGTGCTACAGCGCACTGCAGCGCTTTCAGGGCGGCGTGTTGTGGCACCAAAATTTTCTAAGATTTGGATGCTGCTGCGCAGCGCAGTGCTTTCAGGCGCTGCGACGAATTTAATTTAATTTCATCAAATTCTTATGCTTCATCAAATTTTTATGCCGATGCAGCGCGTAGTGGCACACTGCGGCCCATCACAGCAGATTTAAATTCGAAACTTCGGGCGCTATGGCGCGCTGTAACACTCGACGATGATTTCGCATGTGCGAAAACCGTGACGGGTCTCCTTTCACACCCAAATACTCCTAATTTTGGGCACCTCACAAGTAGTGCCATATATCGATGGAAAGATATTTCCGGCACCTTTCCATTGATATAAAAATTGACATGAACGAATTATTCTAACAATCAGAAAATAGGGCACTAGCTACAGGTATACAAAGATCATATAGTTTTTTTATAGCATTTTTCGATGGAGAAAATGAGATTCGATCGGACTCATTTGAGTCTGATTGAGGCTCGATAATCATGCATAAAATACTTAGCTATTAAAATAATCATTCACAATACTTTGCTAAATCAAATGAATAGAATAGCACAAGGAAGAGTATAGCAAATGGGTACCTTAGCTTTGGATGAAAGAAAAGAACTGTGCTTTTCTTCAGGAACCTGGAGGAAGGGAGCTTCTTCTTCCTTGGCTTGAAATGGAGCTTGAGAAGAGTAAGGAGCTTTCAGCTTGAGGAAATGGAGAGGAAGGAGTGGGCTGAGGTTCATTTTTAAAGGAGAAGGAGAGCATGGGCTATAGAAGAGGAGCAAGCCCTTAGCAAGTCCTCTCCCATCACAAAAAATGGAGAAGGGGAGTGGCCTCAGCTGCTTGCATGTGAACAGAGTAGGAAGGCGCCAAACTAGGTAAGGAGTGGGGCCAGTCAGGGAAGGAAATGAAAAAAATGGAAAATAATAAAATAAATAATTATTTATTTTTAATTTTTAATTTATATAAAAATCAGATTTGATAAACATGTTCCAAAAATTCACCCATAGCTAATTTGGGAGTGAGGAATCCAACGACGAAGTCAGATTTCGATTCCAATGATTATTTAATTATGCTAATTTTTGGGGTATTTAACTTGGGATCGACTGTGTCGCATCATTTAAAGTAGTATTTACGATATTATTCAAACTAGCAACATGAGTGTCCAGTTCTAAAATGTCAGTATCATTAAGTAAAGAAAGCGATTTATACATATTGGAGGTTTGCATTTTATTTGAACTAAATCGAACTTTTTTATTTTTCAGCGGTGTTTTGGGTTTGATAAAGGAATCATGTTGGTATCTTTTTCCTTTGCTTGATTTTTGCAATTCTGGCTCTCACAAATCTACTTTCCTTTAGAGATCGAACAAGTACAGAATGCTCCAGCTAAATCTACGGCCTCAAGAGTAGCAACATTACTTTCTGTAACTGCATAAGCCTCAGTAAAAATGGCATTAGTAGCTATATTATTATCAAAATTAGCAACAATTCCAACAATAGCAAATATTGAATTAATATCTTCGTTAACCTTGCAAGCAAATATTCTAGAATCTGCAGCCGCATAGGCCTTAGGAAACATGGCATTAGTATTTATATTATTTTCAAGATTAGCAAGAGTATCATCAAGATTAATAACTTCGATCACATTACAAAAAATACCATAATCTTCTTTGACATTAGAATTAATACTATTAGCAACGTTTTCAGCAGTATTTTCCACCACATTTTTACCAAGAGGTATATTTAAAAATAGTATTTCTAACATTTCCATCATTAATAATTGGATCAGTAACATTAACTTTTCCAGCTCCAATGTTACCAATGGCAATGAGCTCAACATTATTCTCATTTCCAACATCGAAATCAGTAAAAGTAACATTGCTATCATTTGCAATTAAAACAACAGTTCGAACATTATTTCCTGTGTATTTATAAGTATTAGCAGAAGTGTCGCTAATATCATCAATATTTCCAACATTTAAATCATTACAAGCATTATAATATTTAACCTTTCCATATGAGATGTTATAAGCAATGTTTGAAATAGCATTTTCACATGTGACCATAGAAGCAATGTTTGAAACAGCATTTTCACATGTGACCATAGAATTGAGGCTATTCTTATTTCCAGCATCAGTGTTATTATGAGAACTAAAACTTAAAGCCCTAGTAACTCCAACAATAATATTAAAAGCATTCACATTATCAATAAGTGGTTCGGTTTTAGTAGCATAATCAGTTTCAATAACATTAAATTCTGGGGGCACTAGGACGAGATTTTTGTTATTTCCAAGAACCATGTTGCATTTGACATTATGATTGTGAGCAATGATAGCCAAAGTGTTGTTGTCTTCAATGTACAAGGGCCTTAAAGCATTGTCCTATTCAGTAAAGTTTGTGATTCATCTAGAGGAAGGAGATGGGAGTTTTGATTTCTAAAGTTACAGGATTCAGTGTTTTATCCTGAAGTATAACACCAATTACAATACATAGACATATTTTCATAGCATATCTCCTGTGAGTATCCCCTCTCCATAGATCCCAACCAAATGTCGTTAGAAGGAGGGGATGAAATGCTTGTTTCAATAAGAATACGAGGTACTGCTATATTCCTATTTAGAGTTGTATTACGGTCTAGTTGCAGAGGTTTTCCAATGGCTTTCCCTACGTTAAAGAGAATGTCCTTGGAAGTAAACTGCAAATGAAGACCAGGGAAGTTAACCCAAATAGGAACGATCGGAACATCGTGTTTAACATCTAAAAAAGGGTCACATTTGCAAAATCGCATAGTGTTTCCTTTAAAATCATACGATCCTTTCGAAAAAAACGTGAGCATAATCTAAGTCTGATTGAAAAGTAAAAAAAAAACTCAATGAGAGTTGAAAGATCTGATATTAACCGATGATATAAGTTTAAGACCTTTTACAAAACCAAGAATTAGACCAAAGCTAGGTTTAACTTGAGCAAACTTACCCACCAAGGTGAGAGCGTGCAGACTAGACAACACGAGGTGCTCATACACATATTCATACAAATGCACACAACTCATAGTATCCTCTTTATGGCCATAAGATCTCTTGCCTTGCATATCTCTCATATTTCATCAAAAAAATTCAATAGAACACTTAAGAAATCTAAAAGATTTGAAAGGAATTAATATTTTATATTTTAGATGTTCTATTTTCATTGCTCTAATTCAGCTCTACATAAATGATTGCTTGATAGATTAGAGCAGTTGATTCTTTTATTCTTACCTTTCATTTCTTTTGCCTAGTACAGTAGTTTCTCTTCATTTTTTGAGGTTCTTTTCTTCAAAGTTCTTACATAGAATGTTCGGTTTGGTATTGCAATTGGTTTTCAGTGATGCTTTCCCTTTATTATGTGCTCGTCATTTTTTTACACGACTTGTAAAATTTTATCCTTACTCAGAAGTTGCGGCGCACGTGTTCCTCTTCATGATACAATAATGTGCAAGCCATGTGCACACAAATACATGTATACTTGCATGCATAGATGTTTGTGTATACACACATGCACACATGTATACACACAAATATTTATATATGAATATAACTACAGAGATTACATGTTTTTTTTAAACACAGAACTGACTTCATGTAAGAGTATATTTCCATTTTAGCAGGAATAATCCCAATTTTGAACAGTCCAAACAAATCAAGACACTACTAGAAACAAAACCCATGTCCTTCGCTATATAGACATATATGCATATATATATATATATATATATATACCTCATGACATTCTAATTTTCAAACCTTAAAACAAATTAGAGACATTTGTTTCAGCAATGAATAAATTAAACAAAATTTAAATTCGAAGGTTCGTAAGCAAAATAAATAAAATGAAAGTATGGGTGGGTATAACAGGTGGGGGACTGAGTTATATAATCTATACTAATGTGAGTACCGATGTATATAAATATGAATTCCAAGAAAGAAAGAGTGCAAAACTCACATGCTCCTAAATGTTTCTATCCATTAGATGCTGTGAACGAAAACATGAATGAAAGAATGATCAATGGGGTCCAACGGTCCCACTCTCGAAACCCTAACAGCTAAGGAGACAAAAAGGTATTGACAGCTATATAAATTCTATTTTTATTCCGTTTTTTTTTTTGTTTCTGCTGAGAAAACTGTGTATGTTACAGTCTTACAGCTCTGCCGCAGTTACTCTGCAGTTAATATGCCACAAAGTATATGGTGATAAAGTGCCTTCGTGATCGCACAGAACCTTACTATGTCACTATGATTGAGAATTTCATGTTCGAGTTATAAATTTGAGTCTACTCTTTAAATAAAAAAAGATTATATTAATTATCGGATTCCTAGGATCACTTATTTAGGATAGGATTTAGAAGAAGGTTCAGTGATTAATAGCTTCCTTAAACATGAGTCGCACAATAACAGAAGTCTCAGTTACTCGGAGTAACACACATTCATTATTAGCTTTTGGGCAGCTATAAAGAATTGAGCCACCATGGACTGCGAAATCTCCTTGTCCCTGCTCCTACTCCAGTTCCCAGTACCCAACCACGCAATCCCATATAACACAAAACAACCAACATCTACTATATTTACTTATATGTTTGTGTGTCTACGTGCATGTGCATGTGCATGTGCACGCTTGTTGTTGTATATATATTTATAGAGAAATACTGCCAAGGCCAGCTGAGGTGGGCACTCGTCCTACGGCCATATCTGGCCGCTGCATCTCTGCACCACAGTTGTTGGGCGAGCAATAACAGGATCTCCTTTGCAAAGGGTCGACCCTGTTAAATAAGGGAGCAGGTTGGAGGCAGGAGCTGTAGCGCGCTGCAGCGGATTCAATTAGAAAGTCAAGCGCTACAGAGCGCTATGGCGGGCTACGGCGCGCTGCAGCAAATTCAATTAGAAAGTCAGGCGCTCCAGCGCACTGCAGCGGGCTACGGCGCGCTGCAGCGCCCGCAGCCCATTTTGGACAGTTTTGAGCAGTTTATATAAATTTGTTAACCTGCTTTTAGTGTTAAGAGGGTGAGGAAATTAAAAACCTAATTAGCATCTATTGTTCTTGTGTGGTAGGCTGCTCCATTTTGCAAGGTAGAAGAAAATTCTCCAAAGCTTGTAAACCCTAAAATCATTGTAATCTCCTCTATCATAGTGAAATTTTTGTTCTCCTCCCTATGGACTTAGGTGCTAGTACCGAACCACGTAAATTATTTTATTGTCGCTGTGTTTGATTGTATGTGTTTGTTCCTGCTTTATTTTTAGTTTACTCAATACTCTCAAGCGTTCATTCCGCATTGTTTGTATAAACCTAGAGATCCCAACAAGTTGTATCAGAGTGAGGTTTGCTTGAGAGCTAGGGTTTGCTTGAGCAGTGTATTATTTTTGTGTTTGAGTTTTCTAAGACAATAAGAAAGACATGGCAGAAGGAGGAGAATAGATTGTAGGAACTTCATCGTCATCCGTGGTGGAGAGGTCTCTCCACCAAGTTGTGCATATCCGGCAAAAATAGATGTTGTTAAATTTGATGGGAAGAACAATTTTGGCTTGTGGCGGTGCAAAGTGACATACGCACTGTGTGCCTTAAATTTGGCGGATGTTCTTGATGGAGATCCCAACAGACCTGTTAGTTGGCTAGGTATTTGATTCCAAATAAATTAGTCTGAGTACTTATATCACCCGTTGTTTATGTTAATGTCTACAGTTAGATCTTAATCCCATGAAGTGATGATCTAAATCTTGCTCCATGTTTAGATTAATAACTGCTGTCAGATCAAATCGGCCAATGCAACAACTGAAATTCCACCAATTGCTTATAAAATTATTTAAATTGGAGAATGTATCTGAATTTGCTGGGTTTACTTTTTTTTTTACTTTTCTTTCAATTTGAAAAAAGAGACTTATAAATCTATGATTAACTGAACTCTTCGTGAATATTTTTTCCTTAATCTCATGTACATAAAATCATCCACGCTGTCTTGGGAATTGAATTTTAAAACTTATTTCTCTTAGCTTACCAATAAGAAGTTTAAAGTTATTTAACAATGAGAAATATAGATTTGAATATTATTTTAATACAAATTTTAAAAATAATGTTTGTATTATTTTAATATAAATAAGTAAATATTAATGAAATAGTATCCAAATTATATAATTTTTTGGGTGTCACGTCAACAGGTCTAAATAATATTTTTCTAAAATGAATACTCTAGTATACTAAAATAAATTTATACATTTATTTCAACAAGTGAAAGCATAGGGCATAATTTGTTTACATCTAAGGCTGGCTTTTATTTGACTTCGGCCCGTCAACTCATACTCGAATTCAAAAATTTTGAGTCGGGTTCGAGTCGAGTCAATTTTGCTTTAAAAAAATTTGAATTGGAACGACTCAAATTTGATTCGAATTTTGCAGTCTTATCAATCTGACTGTGAATTGATTATGTTATTATACAAATAAAATATATCTTAAATATATTTATAATTTATATTTTGAGTGAGAAGAACTCATTTCAATTCGAATCGAGTCTAATTTGAACTCGACTCGAATTGAGTTCGAGTCAGCTCATTCAACTTGAAAATTGACACAAAAATTTTAAGTTAAATTCGATTCAACTCAAAATTCAAATATGTTTTGAACCATTTCTTAAGTTAGATTGAATGAGTGAATAGTGTTTGGATCGAATCTGCCATAGCGCGCTGCAGCAGAACAGTGTTTGGATTGGAGCTGCAACAACACGCTACGACTATTCTTTAGTAGAACATCAACCTGGAACCAGTTTTGAATTGAATCTGATGTGATCGCTGCAGCGCGTCACATCGGTCGACGTAGAAGCCTCCAGAAATTGTATTAATAACAGCATATGGAAGGGCAAAATTTTTTGACCTTTGGGCTTCCTCTCCTTTTTGAAAACAAAAATTAATATTTAAGTCCACAAAATTCCAAATTATTATTAGAATAAAACATAATGGCTTACATTGAAGGGAGGGAAGATGAAAGGACACTTAAGATAAAGGTAAAAAGGCTGAGAGTTTTCCTATTTAAGGGGAATTTTCATGTTATTCAAGGGTCCCAATTTTGACATTCATTGATCCAAATTATAAGTTGTTGTGAGAAGAAGAACTCTCCAAGAAAGAAAGTTTAAAACCACCTTACTAGTTCAAGAGGGAAAGAAAAGCTGCGGAACATAGAGAAAAAAAGAGAAGGAAGGAAAAGGGACCAAGAGAACCCCCGAAATTCAAAGTTGTTCCTAGTACCATTTCTAAACTCAGTCTTATTTTTTTTATTTGTGAACCAATATCAATGTTCATTTTCTTTTACATCTCTTGTTGTATTGAAACTGTGATAGAAGCCTAAACCCACCTTGGAGAGAGTTGGGATGTAATTATGTGATGAGTAAGGTATAAGGTATTGTATGTTTAATTTGCAATTGATAAAATTTGAGCTGAACATTTTATTTCATTTTGTTGAATACCTGGAATGATTATCAAATGTAAATCTTAATTAAACCAAATCTAGAATGAAAATATTTGTATAAGATATTAAAATACTTGTGCTCCAAAGCTCACTAATTGGATTAGAGCAGGGAGTAAGTGCAATAGAGCTGAGAGCTACATGACAAGTTCTCATGCCCATTAACACCATTCCTTGAGCTCATCTAAGAAGTTGAAGCTTTTGAGCCAAGCCCCCCTCCAATCATGCTATGCGGCTCAGCAATGTAGAAGGAGGGAGAGATCATCGATCACCCATGGATGATGTGACATAGTCCATTGGGTCTAATGAATCCTCTCCCTTAGCTAAACCACGTGTGTAGCGCATGACGCTGATTGGTGGGAATCAAGGCTTGTGAGACCATAGAACTAAAAGAATATTTTGATAACCTAGATGTAGGAAATCAAAATTAACTTAAATTGATCTCATAAGAATTTATGTGGAGAGGTAGAACCTCTAGGGTGTTCTCCTTGTGTAATAGATTTGAACTTATTAGAATTAGAGGACTAATCTAAGGAAGGCAATATTCACTTGATTGATAAGGCATTGTATAATTACTTTGTAAATTGCAATGACATGATTACAACATTGAGACCTTATGAGTCACATAATGAAACCCCAACTCTCTCTCTTAAATTAAATAGTATCTTCAATCAAATATTTGTTTGTTAAATTAGGGACCACACCAAAACCAAAATATGAATTGCCTAAACATTATTGAACGTAGATAAAACTTAGTATCAGAACCACCGTTCCCAGTGGATGATCTAAATCCGGAACTTACCATTCCAAATTATTACTTTGGACCACGTCCACTTGAATGCGAGTGCAGACATGTATTTACAGTCTGTCAGCGGTCTTGGCCCTTGTATTTAATTTGTTTTACATGTGTAGGTGGGGGTATTTTCCTTTACTCTTTGACTTCTTCTTATTTCCTATGTTCTAATATATTTGCACTTTCAAGTATGTATGAGAATTTGAGGATTCAAAGAGCCATAAGTATTTTCTTGATATAAGGTTTTAATCCTTTTAAAAATAGACTGCGTCAAGCAGACTTGGTACTCACTAGTAGTGGTGCATAATGGGATAGTCTTTAAAATTCAATTTTATATTCTGTAACACTACAGTTGCTTTGACATAATCTCATGAACATATCTTTCATGATGGCTTGAGCAGGATGAGGGATGTATTTGGCTCTGAAGGCTTTGACAAATTATTGCAATTGGATATTCTCAGTATATATGTTAACAACCCAAGTTATTAATTGTAATAACCCAGGTTGTTACCGTAGTTAATTAGGACTAATCCTAAGTCTTAAATATAATTATAAGTGCTAATTAGGTCAAATGGAGTTAACCTCTGAGACCTAGTCCAAATTAGGAGTCAAATGAATCGAATCCTGATTTCTGGAAAATCCAGAAACCCTAAAATTTGACCTATCTAAATTGACCTCGGATTGAAAAACGGACACCGCCATTGCGTTCATTGACCCCAAATTAGCTTGGGGTGAAGTTTTCGTGTCAATCGGAAGTCGTCGAAATTTCGACGAATATTTTAATAATAAAAATACCCCGGAAATCGAGGAAGCAAAATACTCGTCTAATCGAAAATCCGACCTCGTCATTGCATTCCTCACCCCTCAATTAGCTAGGAAAAATATGTTCAAAATTTCTTTTGAAAAAAATAATATTATTATTATTATTATTTTAATACTTAACGGCATGCCGTTAAGTATTTAAAGTTATCGCCAACTGTAGCTGATGGCGCCATCGCAGCCGTTGGATCCGGCCTGGATCCAATGGCTACGGAGCCGTCATCCTCGACGGCTACGGAGCCGTCATCCTCGACGGCTCCGTCCCGCGCGACACGCGGCACCCCGCCGCCCCGCCTGGCCAACCGGAGCCTCCCCCGACCTCGGCGAGGTCGCCTGAGGTCTCGGCGCTCCAGGTCTTGCGAAACCCGAGCCCCGAAGCGATCGAGCCGTCCAGCCTCCGTCCAGCAGTCGAAACCAGGTACCCCCCGATCTCCCTCCTCCGTTCATCTTTCGCCGTCGCATAGTATTGGAATTGTAGGTTATCGTTTAGATCAACAACCAACCGGACCTGATCGACCTCGATCAGGTCCGGCTGACTCAGGCCGAGGCTTAAAGCCTCGGGACAATTTCTGCACGCCCTCACACCGTAACTCTAGGACTAGGGTTTGATTTCGCCGGTGATCCCTGCCACCTTCGGCGAAGGTCCGCCCACCGACGTGTAGGCCTCGTCGAGGGCGACCGTCGGCCGTGCGGGCCAAGGTGGTCCAGTGCCGGGAAGGTCGGCAAAAGCCGTGCCCTAGCCCGGCGCCCTCGGGCGTCTCCGCGAGAGAGATGAAGTTCGGGTCGGGCCGGCTCGACCCGAGCCCGACCGACCATGTCGGGCCCGCGTAAGCAACGAGTGAGGCCACTACGCCACGTGGCCGCCTTCGGGCCCGCCACGTGTCACGTGGGGCCCGCACGCCGAGCCTGCAACCCCTTGGCTTCGGCCATGGGGCCCACCGCGCCACGTCGCAGCCGCTGGGAAAGCCACGTGGCATGTGGGCCCACAGCCCGAGCCCGCGGCTCTTCAGCTTCAGCCGTGCGGCCCACTGCGCCACGTGGCAGCCAGCCGGCACGCCACGTGTCCCATGGGGCCCACAGCATGAGCCCCGCACAACTCTTCGGCTCCCCTGTGGGGCCACTGTGCCACGTGGCTGCCTCTGGGCCCACCACGTGTCAAGTGGGACCCACTGCCCGGTCACCCGCGGCGCTTCGGCTCCCTATGGGGCCACTACGCCACGTGACAGCCTCTGGCAGTGCCACGTGTCTTGTGGGGCCCACTGCCCAGTCACCCGAGCTAACTCAGCCCTCCCGTGGGACCCACAGTGCCACGTGTCCAATCAGGCCCACTGTCTGTTAATTAAAATTAATTAATTACTGTTAGTGATTAATTAAATGTAGTTAGTAGTTAATTAAATTAGGATTAGTGTTAATTACTTTTGAACAATAATTTTATAATTAAGTAATTGTAATTAGTAATTAAGAGATTAATTTGGATTAATTTAATATTAATTTAACCTTAGCAGTAATTAGAATAATTAATTATTATTAAATAGTAAAATATAATTAATTATTCTTAATTAAATATTAATAGATAATTAAGATTAATTAAATAGTAATTAGTGCTAATGACTTTACTACAGTAAAATAATAATAAATATTAATTAATTAATTAATTAATGGATTAATTAATGCTAATTAATAATTAAGTTTAATTAATTATAGATTAATTAAAGATTAATAAATTCAGAAATTATATAAATAAACTTTAGGAATGAACTGTAAAATTATTTAATTTGAATAAATAAATAGTAAATTAATTCAAATTGTATTTTTAAATAGTAAATCTTAAAAGTTTAATAACTTTTTATTGGATGATTCAAACATAGTCAATATAGGTCTCAAAATACTCAGAAAAATGTAAGGAATCAAATAATGTAATGTAAAAATTAATTTCAGGGTACGTATAATGAGATAATATTTTAGGACCTCTTTAGAGCCTCATAACTTTTTACCCAGTTATCAGAACATAGTCAATATGGGTCTTAAAATGTTCAGGAGAGCGGCCCCGTCACCGTAGTAGTATTAGTTTTCTTATTTTGACATCAGGACAAAAAGTCAACTATAGAATTCTTAGTGAAAAATGACCAAAATGCCCATAGACTTCAAACAGCCATAACTTAGTCAAATCAACTCCAAATTGGAAAACTCAAGATGCTAACTAGTTTAGAATTTCAATGTCATCGATAAACTGAAATAATATTTAGGATCTGAACCTTAAAAATTAGTAAAACGACCAAAATACTCCTAGCCTCATTTTGGTCATAACTTGACCATTTGAAGTCCAAATCGGGAGTACTTACTGTCTATCTTCAAATTAGACAGTATGGAATCATTCAGAACCAAGAAACCTCAGTTTGGAATCCTAGATCAAAAGTTGACTTTTAGATCTTTAAAGTAGGGATAAAATAATTATTTTGCCCTAAATTTGGAATAGGCACACCTAACCTTTAATTAATATTCCAAAATATTAAAACTAATATTATAATTGTATTAGTGACATTAAAGTGAGTGAAATCAACTATTAAGTCAAACTTCAGAATTTCTGCTAATTCTTAAGCACCACACCTTAAGGACCTTTCTTGAGACTAGAACTAGATCATATATTAGAATTCATTCATTGGGTAAATTATGTTACCCGATTGGTGAAACCTTAGTTTTATTAGTTTTTAGACTTTCTTTTATTTTACAACTCATTCTGATTATTTTGTATTTTAACTTTAGATTTAGGATAGGAGATTCATCCTATTAAGTTTGATTACTTAATAGGATTTGCCTTAACTAGTAGATCACTTATAGAATAAAACCTAGAACTTAGGTCTTATCCTCTTTAGATTATGTGATTAAAACTAAATATCATAGTATTTAATTCATAATCTATAGGTTTAGAAGATCTTGATTAGATCTTAGTTAGAACATCTAAATTCACAAAACTAGGATGTATGATTTATTAATTTAACTCATAACCATTTATTTGATTGAACTAGATTAGAACCTGATCAGTTCTAATCCTTTTTAACTTATAAGGATGAATTTCTAAGTTACACTCGATAGTAGGAAGATGGTGATCCTGAACTTGTGTAACTTGGAATAGTTAGAATGGTTAAGTAGAAAACAAATAATATCACCATATGTAGTAGAGTCACTTGCTTCTATTTGATATTTTATTGCTACACATTCCTTGTACTTTTGTGCCATATTTTCTTGAGCATATCATATAAGACTGTTGATGCATAAATAAAATGTTAGGAAAATATGGAGACTCCTTAGATTCCTTGTGAAAATATTAAAGTGATTAATGAAAAGATGATAGTTATATGAGCTGCCTCTCAGATATGTCCTTATTGCCTAGCCTCCTTACGTCGCAATGGGAAGGACCTATTTTGTTGTGTGCATAGTTTACTAGCCTCCTTATGTTGCTAGGGGTACACCGTTGGTGCCTTAGCCGTACTGGTGTAAGGTTGCCTTGTATGCTTAGTTTACTAGCCTCCTTATGTCGTTAGGGGCATACAGTTGGTGCCTTAGCCATACTGGTGCTAAGAACCTTCGCTTGCTTTGTGTGCTTATTTGCCTAGCCTCTTTATGTCACTAGGGGTACACAATTTTATGACTTAGCCGTGATGGTGCTAAGCTTCTTTGATATTCGATGGGCTAGATTAGCTCTTTTCTGTATGGCAGTCAATGCACAGATATTTATATGCAGTTATGTCATTTTGTTTACTTTTCAGCCTTTTTATTCATTCAAATTCTTCTTTGTACTGCTTTTATATATATTTAAGATATTAGAATCTTGCCACTATTTATACTTACTACTACTGAGTTATTTTATTTAATTGGCATATTTCTTTTGATCATCAGCATATTTAGGATGTAGCATTTTTCTTACTGCACTTGCTTGATTATGTATATTTATATGCCTTACCTTGTTTAGCTCGCATGTGAGGCATGTTTTAGCCTCTCATTTGCTTAAGTTATAAATGATGAATTATAGCTTTTTCTTCTCTTTTGTATTGCTTGCTGCTCCCTTATACATATGTTGCCTAGATGTTATAGGATGGTGATATTATATAACATATATAAAACTTATCAGCTTAAAATGTACTTAAACAATTGTCTAACCAAATTTTTTTCTTTTTTTGGCTGGGGCCCTACATTGTGAAATCGACAATGACAGACCCTCTTTAGTTAGATGAGCAGGAGTTAGGGGTGGAGTCATACCCAGAGGAGGAGCCCGTGGAAGAAGCTGCTGTTTAGCTTTTATTTTATATGTGAGGATGAGTGTATTCGCACTTTCTTTTATTTAAACTTTAAAATGATGTCATAATACAGGTACTGGTGACTGCGTATTTAGATTTTATACTTATGTTCTGAGATACTTTTCGTTATATTTATGTTGTGATGCTTGGATGATTTATATTGAAAATTGTTTCCGCACTCTATATGTTTACTTAGATAATGACTGCATGTTGATTTTATGCTTACTCCTTCCTTTATTAGGTGGATTGTAGATTTCATCCTAATTCAATTATAAGTGAAGGGTTAGCTAGAGTGACACGCCATCCCTTAACTTAATTCTTGTGGATTAAGGGGTGGGGCGCCACATTACTAAAATCAATTAAGACTAAACTAAGCCCTGATTGTAATTATAGTACATTAATTAAGTCATTAAGAGTTCACCACAAAGGCTTAATCCAAATCAGGAGTCAAATAGATCAAATCATGATTCTGGGAATTTCAGGAACTCTAGAATTTGACCTATTTAAATTAACCTCAAATCAAAAATTTGACTTCTCCAATGTGCTCATCACCCCCTGAATTAGCTAGGGGTGATGTTTTGGAAGCATTTGAAAGTCGTTGGATTTTCGATGAATATTTTAATATACTTTAAATATCCCAGAAAATCAAATAATTAAATACTTGTCAAAACAAAAATTTGATTCCACCATTGCGTTCCTTACCCTTCAATTAGCTATGAGTAATTTATTAGGAATTTTTTATATAAATTTAATTGTATAATTTAATTATTAAAATCAGTGTAAATTAATTTAATAATTATTATTTAATTATTATTATATTTAAACGGCGCCGTCACCAATTTACTCGCGCCATTTGAAAGCCTTCACGCCGTCGCCTCCGACCATCTATCCGCGAAGTGAATCTGGGCCGTCTGATCTAAGATCAGATGACGGAGCTGTGTCTTCCCCGATTCAACCCTCCGTGTGTCGTGAGTGGCAGTGCGCAGTGTGCCGAGCTTCAACCATGCGTCAACCACAACTGAAGGACCATTTCTCGCACCATTTAGGTTCCTAGATCGTTATATCGCATCACCTTTCACAGAAGCCAACCTTTGGGAAGCCGATCGAGCCTCGAATGATTTCGCATCTCTGAACCATTCAACTTGAGGTACTTCCATCTTTTGATCCATTCAATCAATTTTTCTAAATGCATTGGATATCGATTTCCTAATTTAGATTAAAATTTGTGTGGCTTCATTTGTGTCGATCATGATCCATTGATTCAAATTAGGGCCAATTGATACAATACTTACCGTAATTAGGATCATGCCCGTAACTAAAAGATTAGGGTTTGGCCATTTGCATGAACCTGGCTATCTCCGCATGTGATTCGATATGGGTTAGGTAGATCTTGTTAGTCCCCATCGGAATCCATGCGCTCTGGATCCTGTCGGCATCAGAAACGCCGGAGTTTTCAAACCCTAGCATCGAAGACTTCGGGGATCTGGCGTCAGAGAATAAGAAGATTTCGGGTCGGGGTGGGTTGACCTGAGCTCGACCAGCGTGCTTCATAGACCGCATATCATACGGGACGTGTGGCATGATCCCATTGGTTACGCGTCTGAGGTGGGACCCACTGTAACCACCTAAGTTGTTACCTTAGTTAATTAGGACTAATCTTAGTGTTAAATATAATTATAAGTGCTAACTAGGTCGATTGGAGTCAACCTCTAGGGCCTACCCCAAAATCAGGGATCAAATGGATTGAATCCTGATTTCTGGAAAATCCAGAAACCCTAAAATTGACCTATCTAAATTGACCTTGGATTGGAAAACGGACACCGCCATTGCGTTCATTGACCCCAAATTAGCTTGGGGTGAAGTTTTCGTGTCAATCGGAAGTCGTCGAAATATCGATGAATATTTTAATAATAATAATGCCCCGGAAATTGAGAAATCAAAATACTCGTCGAATCGAAATTTCGACCCCATCATTGCACCTTTGAAATAGCTAGGAAAAAAATGTTTGAAATTTTTGTTTATATATATATATATATATATATATATATATATATATATATAATTATTTAGTTGACGGCACCGTCAACTTAAGTGGACTGCGCTCACGGCGCCGTCTGATCGGACGGTTCCATCAGGACCGTCCGGTCTGCGTAGATCAAACGGCTCACAGTCGCGATTCGCGACCCTCGGTCCGGGCTGATCCGGACCGTCCATGTATCGCAGATCCAACGGTCCCGAGCCGTCTCCCTCGGCTTCTCCGTCCCCGACGCCACGCGGCGAGCCCGCCGCCCCTCCGGGCCAATCTGGCCCCTCCCCGGCCTCGGCGAGGTCGGCGGCATCCCCCTATAAGGCCCCGGCGGATCGATGGGCTCCTGGTTAGCGAAACCGGAGCCCGATTCAACCCCGACCCAAGCCGACCCCATCTGAACCTGCGAGCCGTTGATCAAGTACTCCCCGAACTCCTCTCTCGTCCATTGGATTTGCATTTTTACGCCTGAATATTGTAGATCTTAGGATGGATTGACGATCCATCAGTCCTGATCGAGTTCGATGAGGTCCGATCGACCTAGATCGAGGCTTAAACCCTTCGGGTTTTGCCTCGTAAGCTCTCCCCGTAACCCTAGACCTATGTTTAGGTTTTACCGGCGACTCCAGCCACCTCCGGTGAAGGTCCGCCAGCCGACGTGTAGGCCCCGACGAGGGCTACCGTCGGCCGTGTGGGCCGAGGCGGTTCGGCACCGTGAAGGCCGGCAAAAGCCGTGCCCTAGGCGCCGGCCCTCGGGACGCCTCCGCGAGGGAGGCGAAGTCCGGGTCGGGCCGGGTCGCCCGAGCCCAACCCGACCGGGTCGGGTCCGCGTAAGCCCCGGGTGGGGCCCACTACGCCACGTGGCAGCCTACGGGCCCACCACGTGTAACGTGGGGCCCACACACGGAGCCCGCAACCCCTTGGCTTCGATCGTGGGGCCCACCGCGCCATGTGGCAGCCGCTGGGCACGCCACGTGGCATGTGGGGGGCCCACTGCCCGAGCCCGCGGCTCTTCGGCTGCCCAAGTGGGGCCCACAGAGCCACGTGGCAGCCTCCAGGCATGCCACGTGTCCAGTTAGTGATTAATTAATTACAGTTAGGGGTTAATTAATTATAATTAGTGTTAATGATGTTTCAACAGTAATTCTGTAATTAATAATTTAGAGATTAATTATGATTATTTTAATATTAATTAAACCTTAACAGTAATTAGAATAATTAATTATTATTCAACAGTAAACTATAATCAATTATTCTTAATTAAATATTAACAGGTGATTAAGATTAATTAAATAGTAATTAGTGCTAATGACTTTTCAATAGTAAAATAATAATATTATATAATTTAATCATTAACTAGTATATTTATTATTATTAACTAATAATTAAGCCTAATTAATTACAGATTAATTAAAGGTTAATAAATTCAGAAATTATATATATAACTGTAGGAATGAATAGTAAAATCATTCAATTTGAATAAATGAACAGTAAAATAATTCAAATTGTATTTTTAAATAGTAAAACTTAAAAATTTAATAACTTTTTGTAGGATGATCCAAACATAGCCAATATAGGTCTCATTTTGATCAGAAAAATGTAAGGAATCAAATAACGTAAGTTAAAAATTAATTTTAGGGTACGCATAATGAGGTAACATTTTAGTACCTCTTTAGAACCTCATAACTTTTTACCCAGTTATCCAAACATAGTCAATATTGGTCTTAAAATGCTCAGAAGAGCGGCCCCATCACTGTAGTAGTATTAGTTTTCTCATTGGGACGTCAGGACAAAAAGTCAACCCTAGAATTCTCAATGAAAAATGACCAAAATGCCCCTAGACTTCAAATAGCCATATCTTAGTCAAATCAACTCCAAATTTAAAAATTCAAGATGCTAACTAGTTTAGAATTTCAATATCATTAATAAACTAAAATAATATTTATGATCTAAACCCTAGAAATTTGGAAAATGACCAAAATAACATTGGCCTTATTTTTTATCATAACTTGACCGTTTCTCGCCCAATTTAGGCGTACTTGTTGTCTACCTTCAAGTTAAACAATAAGGAATCAGTTGGAACTAAGAGAATTCGATTCTAACCTGTAAGTCAAAAGTTGACTTTTTGACCCTTATAGTAGGGGCAAAATAGTCATTTTACCCTAAGATTGAACTAAGTACCCCTAACCTTTAATTAATATTCCAAAAACATTAAAACTAATATTATAATCATGTTAGTGATATTTAAGTGAGTGAAATCAACCCTTAGATCAGATTCCAGGATTCTTCTAAGTCTTAAACACTACACCCTAAGGACCTTTCATGAGATTAGGATTAGATCTTAGGTTAGAGTTCATTTATTGGGTAAATTGGGTTACCCAATGGGTGAAACCTTAGTTTTATTGGTTTCTAGACTTTTCTTTTATTTTATAACTGATTTTGATTATTTTGTCTTTTAATTTTAGATTTAAGATAGGAGGTTCATCCTATTAAGTTTGATTACTTAATAGGATTGGCCTTAACTAGTAGATCACTTATAGAATAAAACTTAGAACTTAGGTCTTATCCATTTTGGATGATGTGATTAAACCTAAATCTCGTAGTGTTTAATCCATAATCTATAGGCTTAGAAGATCTTGATCAGATCCTAGATAGAACATCTAAATTCACAAAAATAGGATGTATGATTTATTGATTCAACTCGTAGTCATCTATCTGATTAAACTAGATTAGAACCTGATCAGTTATAATCCTTTTTAACTTATACGGACGAGTTTCTAAGTTACACTCGATAGTAGGAAAATAATGATCCTGAACTTGTGTAACTTGGAATAATTAGAATGGTTAAGTAGGAAAACAAATGGTATCACCATGTTTAGTAGAGTCACTTGCTTCTAATTGATATTTTGTTACTACGCATTCCTTGATTTTTGTGTCATATTTTCTTGAGCATGTCATATAAGATTTTTGATGCATGAATAAAATGTTAGGAAAATATGGAGACTCCTTAGATTCCTTGTGAAAATATTAAAGTGATTAATGAAAAGATAATAGTTATATGAGCTGCCTCTCAGATATGTCCTTATTGCCTTGTCTCCTTATGTCACTAGGGAAGAACTTGTTTTGTTGTGTGCCTTATTTCCTAGCCTCCTTATGTCGCTAGGGGTATATCGATGGTGCCTTAGCCGTACTGGTGCTAAGATCATCGATTACTTTGTGTGCTTAGTTGCCTAGCCTCCTTATGTCGCTAGGGGTACACAGTTTGTGACTTAGCCGTGATGGTGCTAAGATCTTTCAATATTCGATGGGCTAGATTAGCTCTTTTCTGTATGGCAGTTAATGCACGGATATTCATATATATATATATATATATATATATATGCAGTTATGATGTTTGGTTTACTTTTCAGTATTTTATTCAGTCAACCATTTCTTTGTACTGCTTATATATTTTAGGATGTTAGAACCTTGCTGCTATTTATATATATCACCGTTGAGTTATTTTATCTTAATTGGCATGTTTTTTTTGATCACCAGCATGTTAAGGATGTAGTATTCTTCTTACAATACTTATTTAATTATCTATATTTATGTCTTACCTTATTTAGCTTGCATTTGAGGCATGTCTTAGCCTCTCTTTTTGCTTAAGTTATAAATGATGGTTTATAGCTTTCCTTCCTTTTTGTATTGCCTATTGCTCTTTTATATATTATTACTTAGAAGTTATAGAATGGTGATATTACATAACCCATATAAAACTTATCAACTTAAAATATACTTAAACAATTGTCTAACCAGATTTTTCTTTTTTTAGCTGGGGCCCTACATTGTGAAATCGATAATGGCAGATCCTCTTCAGTTGGACGATCAGGATCTTGGTGTGGAGCCATATCCGGAGGAGGAGCCCATGGAAGAAGCAACTATTTAGCCCTTCTATTTGAAGTGAGGATGAGTGCACTTTTATTTTTATTTATTGGAACTTAAATGGATATAATAATATAAGTACTTATGACTGCGTATTTGGATTCTATGCTTATGTTCTGAGATGCATTTCTTTATACTTATGTTGTGATGCTTGGATGTTTTATATTGAAAATCGCTTCCGCACTCTGTATGTTTACTTAGATAGTGACTGAATGTTTGATTTTATGCTCACTCCTTCCCTTATTAGATGGATTGTGTATTTCATCCTAATCCAATTATAAGTGAAGGGTTAGCTAGAGTGACACACCACCCCTTAACTTAATTCTTGTGGATTAAGGGTGGGGCGCCACACCCACCGCTGATCCAACTCAGCAGATCTGTCTCATTCGAGACAGTGGTGGGCCCCAGTCGTCTGACCCAGCAAATCCCAGGCTATCGTGTGTCTCTTGTGGGCCCACCAGTTGTAGAAAAATTAAATTTAAATATATATATATATATATATATATTAGAAATAAAATAAATAAGATTAATTAAATAAAATCAGTGTAATTAGATTTAATTTAATTAATTAAATCATAAAACTTTAAACATCAATATCTTAATAAATATAAGTCCAAATAATATAAATAAAAATACTATTTTTATTAACAAAAATCAAGGAATTTATGGATGCCATTTAATTTCCAATGGAACTTATATTTTGTATATTGACATTTTAGGGTATTAAATAACTACAAAATTATCTCAAAAATTCAAATCATCATAACTTTGTGTACACTAACCCAAACATGCCCAATATGGGTCTTAAAGTGATCAGTAGAACCTATAAGATAACCTAGTAGCATTCAATTCTCTATTTGGATCATTCTAAGCTTAAACAATTTTAGGACCAAACTCTAATTACCCTAATTACCTTAATTAACCTTAGAACTTCAATTGACCATAACTTGGTCAATTGAGCTCCAAATTAGGTCTTTCAATATACTATTTTGATCAAGAAGACTTATATAACAATAAATAACAAAAATATTTTAGATCAAATGGTTAGATCTCTAAACTATCCATAATCACCTTAAAACTTGATTAGTTAATATTAGCATAATTAAAAATTCAAATTAAGTAAATTCAGTTTTTGATTACTCCTAAAGTAAAATAAAACTTAGTTATGTGGTTGGTTTAGTAATTTTGAGATTAATTTCACTAATCACTTACTAATCACCCTAAACCTTAATTATTAACCCTAAAACTTATATTGGCTATAACTTAGCCAATACTCATCAAAATTTAATGATTTTAGGTTCTATGGAAACTTGAGAACATAATCTTCACTTAACGTATAGAAAAATTTGATTTTATTAAGCCAGATTATCAATTTGATCTTATAGGTCAAATTCCTTAATTTGACTTTATAAGGCTTAATACTTAACCAAAATAGATATACTTACTGTCTAAACTCATATTAAATAGTAAGTAATCATTCCACTTCAATAAATTATATATTTATGAGAGGTTTTGTAAATAGCAATTCTCTTAATTATAATGGGTTAGGATGTGTGCCTAATCTATTCATAAGTGGGGGACTTGTCATTTGGCGATCCCTCCACTGTAATCATGTTAACTTGAGAAATTAACAGGACCACGGAGTGGCAGGGCCACCACAGTTAGTATCGAAGAATTTCATAAGGTGTCAGATTGGAATTTGTATTCCTCTCTACCTAATGGATTATTCTTCTACCACATAGTCACTAAATGAATGCTTGAAAGAACATCCATATTATCATAATCAAATACTCATAATGAAAGGCATTAAATGGAAAATACTTTCATAATTAGTAAAAGTTAAGTAAGGACTAAATTAGAAAGTGATAAATAGTTTAATAACTTAGAAGAATATTCATGAGACCTTTAGTATTAAAGAAACTGAATTGCTAAACATTGACCTTTATATTAAGAAATTTGTGTTAATATTAAGATTTCTAATATCAAAAAGATCAAAGATATAGGAAATTTAAAATTTTAAGATAAATAAACCTCTTCAATACACCATCTCTAGATGACTAAATTCTTCTCATTTAATTAAAGTGCGTTTAAAGAGCGTAGAATCTATCTTAGTTGAAATTGAGTATCCCAATCACATCATTTTGCCTAAATATAAGTTTAAGCATCATTAAACCTTAAATTCATTATTAAACCTCTAAAATTAGTATTGTTACTAATTTGTAATCATTTTAGAATAATTAAACTCATTAGAATGATACTTTATAAAAGCCCTAAAAATCCTTCAAATTTCTGTAAGTCTTAATTTAGGCCTCTATAAGGTGAATTTACTTCACCTTATATCCTCCTTAAGTTAATTGTACCATAACAACAAATGAATAATATCAAATTGAAAGTTTAATTATTCTCTTTATTTTTTCCTTCAAACTTTTAGGATCTTATTTCCTTAGGATCTAGCTTAGAACTTTATGTTAGATTTCATCTATTAAGTAACTGAGTTATTAATAGATGAAACTTTGGTTTTATAGTTTTTTAGAATTTCATCTTTTATTTATAATTATTTTATATTTAAACTTTAGATTTAAGATTATAAATCCATCTTATTAAGTTTGATTTTACTTAATAAGATAGCCTTAATTATAGTTCATGAGAATTTAGGTTTAACTTTATACCATTATGATTAGAACTTATTGGATCAAGATATTAAAATAAAATACTTGGATTTTAACATCTTAATCCTCCAATTTTGATTCATATTAATCAAGATTGGCTTGGGATACGTTAAATCATCAATTAGGACATTTGATTTATTTATTTAACTTAAATAAGCAGCATATGATTAATATATGTTAGAACTTGATTAGTTCTAATTTCTTTTAACTTATAGGATTGATATTCTGGATTTATACTTGATAGCTGGATATTGGAGATCTTAAACTTGTATAAGTTCAGATTAGATAGAATAATTTAATTAGAAAACAAAGTGATATCACAAAGTTTGTTTAGTGCTATTTAATACCTTAATTTATATGCTTTGCTTTCCTTATTTTGGACTTTATACTTTGGCACATTATATGGAACATAGTACATTTTTATGTTAAATTAATTCATTCATAAGGCATATTCATAAATAAAAGAAAGAATTTAAAGACATGACTTTATGTAACTTATAGTGAAATATGTTTTACTTAATTTACCTGGATAGTGTGATACTTTACTTTTGCACTAGGATGGTTCTTCTAAGTGCTCAGAAGATACTTTACTTTTGATATGGGATGTTTCTCCTAGATGCACAGCAGTTACGTTGTGGCATTACTTTAAATTTGGGATGTTTCTCCTAGATTTTTAGATGGTACTAATTAAAAATAAGTGATTTTGGATCTGGGATGTTTCTCCTAGATATTTGCAGATGGACTCTTTTAACAAGTTTTTACTTTTGGCAGGACTAAGTAAGAATATGTCCATATGAGTTAAACTATTTTACTTTACATTTACAGCTTACCTCTTTAATTATAGTATTTTTAGTATACTTCTCTTTTACACAGCACTTTGTTTATATCCAGCAGTTTCTTTAGTACTTGCAGTTTTTCATGTATATTGTACTCTCCAGCACTTGTTTTCACTAGATGACATATTAGGATGTTAGAACTTTACTTTCAGCATAGTACATTCATTTATATATTGTAAATCAGCATATATTAAATTGATCATATTACTTAGAAATTTCTTACACTTAATAGATTTCATTATGTGTTACTTAACCCTATTCTACAACCTGAGATGAGGTATATGCTTACCTTCACATTTTGTTTGAGTTATAATTAAGTTAATTATGACTCTTGCACTTTTCTTTGATGCTTTTCTGCTCTTAAATTTGCTTAAGTTAAGTTGTGATATTATTTAAATTAATAATTTGCAACCTAAAATGTACTTAGACATTTTGCCTAATTAGATTTTTATTTTATTGGCTGGGGCCCTATCATTGTGAAACTGACAATCGATCGACTGAGCTAGCAGCCGAGCCAATGGCTGAGTTTGAGTAAGGACCCAGCAATTGGCTTGCGCCTCATATTAAGATAGGTTGGGGGTTCGATGCGTCTTGACTCCCTGAAGGTGTAGAAATCGAACCCCGGTTGAATAGAGGCCTCTGTGAGTAGAATTTCCCCCTCACAGTCGGCCTGAGATGCCCGTATTGAAGGCGTCTCGGTCGAGTAGCACCCCGTCGATCCAGAGGGACCTAAATGGGGGTTCTTGGTCCAATCGACACGGCTTGACTCAGGGAACGTGTAGGGATCAAGTCGAGCCGCCGCCGTCGTCTGTGCGCCGAGAATTTCAGCGCCGAAGTTCGACGGGCTCGAGAACCGTCGAGAGGAAGAAGATGAACTCGTGGGTCCTGGGCCGGGCCGACCCCCGACCCGCACCTTTTGATTTTGGGCCGTGGCTAATTAAATAATTATTGGATGATATTTTCTATGGTTATGAATTAAATCAATTAAAGCCTATGATTCCAATTTATATAAAAATACAGATTAAATTAATTAAATAACTTTAGTTATACAACTCCAAATGCTATGATCCAATATACCATTTAAATCAAAAAAATTCAAGGAATCTGAATATAAAATAAAATCTTAGATCTAATTGTTGGATTAAAATTTATTTGCCAAACTCTTTGCTATCATTAATTAAATCATATAAAATTATTTAGGTATCTATTTTATGAGGTTAAGGGCTCTGATTGCTCCTTGTACCCTAAGAAACAATATTAGACCCTTAAATTTAATTTTGGATAATTATTTTCTTAATCACTCCTTAATCACCTTAAATAAGGATTAGTGAATTTAACCCTAATTAAGCCTCTGATTTGGATGAGGGTTATTCTTAATGTCATATTAGGTCTATATTAACCTAAGTATAAGGTTGGATTACCTTAAGAATGCTTATGTGCACTAATCACCCTAATTGGTTTAAATAAGTGATTAGTGTTAATTATGATTAATTAGGTCATCAAAACCTAATATAAGGGTGTTTCTCACCTCACTAATCAATATAAAACTCCTTAAAACAAATTAGATCTAACTTGGGTAACTAAACCCTAAAATCTTAATTTTACCCTTTAAGAAGGGCATTTTGGTCATTTTGACCAGAATATGTTTAAATGCTCCTTAAAGCTTGGAAATTTCAGTAAACTATCATAAGGTAGATTAGAAATGTTCTCAGAACCCTTAGACTAATAGTAATGTTAATGTGATCATTAATTCAAGAAATCTCCACTTAATCTCTAATTAAGACACTTATATCTTAAGTAATCCTATAAGAGTCATTTGGCATTAATCCTTGAATCTAAAAATTGAGATGATTAAATATCACCTTAATAAGTTCAGTAAGGTTAACCTAAGAGTTAAAACTTAAAAGAAATATAATTGGTAAAGTTTAAGTTAAAATTTAGCTTAGGGTCTAAAGTAATCAAACATCAGATCATTAGATCTTAAGTAGCCCTAAAAAGGTCAATATGAGTTTAATGTTAATCTAATGCTTAGAATTGTCAATTTCAACCTTAATAAGCTCCTTATAGTTTAAATATGAACTTAGATTCTAAAAGAATCACAAATGAAAGTTCTTAAGATAAAACTCTAATTTAGAGATCTAAAGTGATCAAATCTTAGATCTTTAGATCTTAAGATCTTAGACTTAGATCTTCAATTTAAAATTGAACCATCTCCAATTGAAATTCTTTAATGATTGATTGTTTAATCTTTTGAAACCTTCCATATGGGTATAGGATGATTCAATCAATTAGATAATGAAATCATCTTAAAGATTGAATATAGATCTTAGATTCTCAAGTTCTTAATTGATTAATTTATCTTATAATTAGTAGAATAACCTTTCAATAAGTTCTTAGTTCCTGGATCCTTCAACTTATAGGAATCTATACCTTAAATTTGGGGTTGTAAATGTGAACCCTAGATCTTAGTTAGGCTATTACCTTGGATTTAGGATTTGAACTCAACATAGAGTTTAAGTTCTAAATCCTTAAATCTTGATTTATTTAATCAAGATTTGGGTAAGAGAGTAAAATATTAATAAATTAGGTCGTTGATTTACTTACTTAAACTATATAGTCATCACATGATTTTGGATTAGAACTTGTTAAGTTCTAATGTTAACTTTAAGGATGTAAATCTGAGATTCTACTCGATAGCTGGATATTGGAGATCCTAAACTTGTACCTTCTCATAATAGTTAGATTGGGTAATTAGATAACATTAGATATCACATAGTCTAAATTGAGTCTCTTGCTTACTTTGACTAGATTGCTTTGCTTACCTTGGATATTGAGCCTTATTCCTTGAGCATAACAGGAAAACTTATAATATGGATGATACATCCTAAATTAGTATTTGAATTGCATATCATTCAGTTTTATCTTGTTTGTAGTTGGTAGAATATGTCCTAGCTTAGTATGCCTCTTCAGTAGTAGTATTGTATAGACTGGACTCATACCTAGCATATTTGGATGGCTAGGCTGGGGATTGATTGATTGATATTGGAGGCCTTGTATGGCCTATTGGCTGGTATGGCAGTACTATGTCTTAGGCTTATTGCTACTTTAGTTGGATTGTATTATTTTTCTGATTTGCTTTGCCACATGCTTCAGTGGCCTTATTTGTAGTATTTGCTCGCTTTGCCACATGTCTCAGTGGCTTCATATTTCATAGATTGCTTGCTTTTGCCACATGTCTCAGTGGCTTTTATGTTCTTTTCCTATTCTTAACTAGCATGTTATATGTATACTCATATGGCTTACTTATGTATATTAGCATATTTAGGATGTTAGAATTGCACGTTTTCAGTACTTGTGTTTCTTTTATATACTCAGCATATGTTAACATGATCATAAGCATGTTAGGATTAGAATTGTATTGTAGTTGTTGTTTCTTTTATCTTTTAGCCGCACCTTATTTATTTTGCATTGTATGCTGGCTATAAATGGATTGTTTATAGTTACCCATTTCTTTCATAGCTTGTGGCACCTTTACTGCTTGCATGTGTAGTTAGATTAAAATGTTGTATCTTTAAATGTTCAGTTTATTAAAATAGCCTATAATGTATTGAGACAATTATCTAACTGTAACATTTTTATTTTATTGGCTGGGGCCCTGGCATTTGTGATACCAACAATTGTCAGATTCAGATGTATTTGTGAGCAGTGTCGCAAAAGAGGAGTAGGTTCAGGAGGAGAATCGTGCTGCTGCTGTTTAGTTAGCTATTGCATTCTTATTTCAGTGAGATTGAGAGACATTTTTATTCTCTTTAAACTTCAGTTTGTAATAATTATTTCTGGATGTATTTTATTTCTGCATTGTAATGAGTTACTATATTGCATTCTCTTTTCCTACTATGTATGCTTGTGGATGTTACTCTATTGTGTATTGTTTCTGCCACTTTGATATTTGTATATTGATGATGTTATAGCACTTGGTGACAAGTCCTTGGCTTAAGGCAAGTTGGGTTTACCTAACTTTACTTGAGTTGGAGATTTGCCACAGTTGGAGCATCGTACTTCCTTATTGTCAGTACGAGGGCCCCACAGCGGTGTTTTATTTCTTACCAAAAAAAAAACATACAGGACCGTGGCTGGGAGAATACAGCGTTCTAAAGCTAAGAACCAGAATCCAAACCCAAAAACTGGGACCCAGGGAATATCCTAAAAGGTCCCATGATCTCAAAGAAAAAGAAATAAAGAGCTAACGGATGAAAAATAGTAGCAAAATAACATACTTGAAATAGAATAAAAACAAGCAGAAGAGAACATCTGCATGTCCCGAGAGTCCGCAAAGACCAAAATGCCACCACCGCGGGGAGGTACGTCACTCGAGCCGCCCAATAAGATAGACCAAATAGCAACTGGCACGAAAAAAACCTGCAGAAAGAACTCCTGCGCACTATAAATCGAAATATGAGCAACTACACAAAGCATTGAGGGGTCGAGAGAGAGAACACAAACAACAGTGATAACCAAAGAGCAGAGGGGAACATAAGATAAGCTGCTAAGCCCACAATAGAACCACCCCAATGAGTAGCAGCAGTCCAGAAAGCAAAGGGATTTGTGGCATGACCCACAGAGCAAAGATAAACAAGATAATAGGATCGGCTAAGCCCATAACCAAAAAACCGCCCATAAAACCTCCAGCATGCCATAAACAATGAAGGAAACTTCATCACATTCAAACTAAAACCATCATGCCCTACCAACTTTAACAAAACCCAAAACGGTTGCTCCAAAATAGCCAAACGATAGCCCCAAGAATAAACAGCAAATAAAGCATAGCAAAATAAACAAGAAGTTCAAGAAATAATAGGAGTAGCAAGAGCCGAGTAGACCAGCCAATGAAACACATCTCCAACACAATTAGACAAAGATAAGAGCAGCATAACATTATCCAGCATAAAGAAACTGAGACTATTATGCAAAATATTAAGCAAAATCTGCATAATCCTCTCCCTATCAACCATAGGATTAAGCTATATTATAGCTATTAAAAGTCACCACAGCACACTCCAGGGTCCCATACAAAATTGAGGCAGCATTAAGAAGAAAACAAGCAGTAGGACGACCCCATAATTTTATATTTAAAAAAGTAAGCAAATTAGCATCCCTCCAAAGAACCAAACCAGAAACAAACCCACCTGAAGTGAGAAGGTAGATGGATAGCCCTAAAGAGAGACCACTTCCAACTGCATCAGCCCATAAAACTAGATAAGAAATAGTCACTAAACTCTCACTCCAGGTTGGACATGTTTTTGATATAGACAGCTGTAACGCCCAATCTCGTCACCATGCGCAAAGAGTAATTTGGCGTCAAAACGGTGCGCTACTCGAGGAGGAATGGTCCGTCTCCTCGAAATAGCTGAACACTAAGCCCACCAGAAGGGCTGCTGACTCAACCTCAAGAATGGTTGAGAGTTAATACTTAAGATAATAATAGTATCCTTATCTTAAGTATTAGACAAATACATACATTAGATTTAGAATACCATAAGAATCTAATATATGTATAAGTAAGCTGATCACATCACAATACTAAGTATAAGTAGTATAAAAATAGAGTGCGGAAGCTTAAAGCAAACATTTAGAAAAATATTCATCACAGAAGCTGTATGAAAACAAGCGTCTCAGAAAAGAAAAGAAAATACATCCAGAATTATTATAACTGTTTACTGAAATAGACATAAAACTGAGCTGAAAATACTAAGCAGAAAATAAAATTGGAGGAGAGTCCACTAGTACTCCACAGGCTCCTCCTGAATCTCCTGAGTGTCCTCCTGTCCTATCTCAATATACTGCTCAGGATCTAGTAAATTATCGGATCCCAAAAGTACCTCATATTAGATAATAAGTCTAACACATCAAAACTAATCTAAGCAGTTCTAGTTATTCATTTAACATTTATATAATGTGATTAAATCTACATAAGTATTATAAAGGTAGCTAAAAGCATAAAATTGTATAAAATTGCACAAAACTGAAGAAATGTAAAGTAAAACTGAATTGTAACTAAATACTAAAAAATAAATCAAAACAGTATTGAATCTAAAACTGAGTAATCATCTGTAAACTATGTTGTATGTGTAACAGCCCAAACTCTTAAGCACCAAGGTATTGTCCGCTTTGGCCAAAAAAGTCTCACAATTTTGCCCTCAAAAAATAACTTCCCAACAGGTCACCCATCTTGGGAGTGCTCCCACCTGAGCACGCTTAACTTTGGAGTTCTTATCAGGAACTCCATCGTTATCTGAAAAGCCGCCTCAATTTTTAAGAGTTTTACTTATTACTACTTAAGTGGGTCTTCACAATCTCCCCAACTTAAGTAACTGACGTCCTCATCAGTATCCACACACAGATCCAAGAACCATCCATTGGGTAGATAGGACTAGAGGTGACCCCTACAGGCACAAGAGGTACCCACAACCATGTAGCACCTTAACCATCATGGGTTCAAGAGGCTGCTCACATGAAGTGGTACTTTGCCCTGTATGGCACTTAGCTCCTATCTGACACCCTACGGTTTGCTCTAATACCATTTGTAACAGATGTTAAGACACTGCAATTTTATAAGTAAATCAAATAAAACCAAAATCATCGAGAACATTTCTTTATTATATTTTTACTAATATACCTTGTAAATTGCTTGTATGTTAATTCTAATCAAGCAAGTTAATTCCAAAATGCTTCTAAAGATTTAATTGATAAGCATTAAATAATATAAACCTCACATAACAATTAATAAACACTCCTAACGTTATAAATATGCCACAGTTGAACCTTAAATTACTTTTACAAAAATGGTTACACAATTACAATCCTGAATTAGATTGGAGCACATAATAGCATTCCGATGCTGCAAAACCCTATGGATAAATCAAATATAGCAAAATCCTCAAGCAAGGCATGCTTGTAAACACTTACTAGATATTTAATGAACATTTTGGGTTTACACCTCTATCCATTAGATATATCACATCAACCTTACATCAAAAATAGCAACCAGTTGTTTTAACAATTGCTAATTGACAATTACTAAACATCTCAACAGAGCGATTGATAAGGAACATAATTTTATACAATGCATATATAAGACAAAGATGTGCAGTCCGGCAAGGTTTATAAGCGCATTGTCATCATTGCATATTATAAAACTTTTAGCACGTATGTTTCAATAACAACATAAAATAAGTAAAAGCTAAGGATAAATATTGATGAAAAAGGCTTCATTGTGTAAGACTATAATTGGTATGATCAATAGCTTGTACCCTTACAGAAATTTATTAGAACATTTTGATACTTCACCAACCCCATCTACAACTTCAATAATATTGGCATATTCTCATATAATAACATTTATAATAAAAGAGAAATTATGAAAATATGGATAAACGTACAATTGAAAAATTTAAGACTTCTATATATTATAGTAAGTTTCACCTACATAATTTATCATAATATATTTTGTTATGTATTAACCATTCAATAGTGTATACAAACTATTCAACCGTTTGCAGGAATTATTAAAAGCAAGAATAATGAAAAAATCTTTAATACTGGATTAGGCCTTCCATTTATCACATATCTTATTATTAATGTTTCAAATCATCATTCAACTTATCCCTTGCATATTAATAGTCATAATCGCTTCTATACAAAATTAACAGAATTGTTACAATTTGATAATAGTAGAAATTATCCACCAAGTGATGATGATATAGCAGCTATTAAAAAAAATTATGGATTTGCTGATAACTTAGGCATCATACAAGATTTGCACAAACTTAGTTCTAATAAAATGAAAATTTAATTCAATCAACCATAACAAGTTACGTGATTAACAACTTAGTAACTTATAAATTGATTTCTTTAAATAGCTGTTTGAAGGTAAAAATTGGGTGAAGTACTAATGGCAAAAAGGAAGTCTCACGGTTTTTAAAAAAAATCCATATGCAGATTATATTTGATAGTAGTTATCTCAGCATATAAAAGAAGAATACAAAAACTTCCAAATGTATTGATGATATAAAGAACGTTGTTCTTAGAACCTCAACACGATATGCAATATTCCGTAACTCATAGATCATTAATGATACTTATACATCATTCTGATTCTCATACATCATTCTGATATTCACATATCATGCTTATGCTCATGCTCATGCTTCTAAACTACATGAGATAAATCTAGAAAATGCTTTAAAATTTGATAACAAATCCAAAGTCTCCATTGTGCAGAATCCTGCTAAAAGGATTCTGACTCCTGAATTCTAATCCCGATAATTGGTTAAAGTTGAGAGTTTACTTAAATCATTAGCTGGGATGACTATATACACATATTTAGCATATTTGCAAGAAAAATGGATTTAACCCTTAGCTTGTTGAAAATGTACTTATCAAAGCGCACTACGATAGGAGGCAGAACCCGGTCATAGTTTACATCTCAAGCTAAGTCGTTAAATATCATAATTACAAGCATAGTTAGTGGTCTACACAAAGTGACTTAAGATACTTAGTTTGCTTAAACTGCACTTATCAAAGCGCATTACGATAGGAGGCAGAACCCGATCGCAGTTTACATCCCAAACTAAGGATCCTATTCACAAATTGTAATACTCTTAGTCTTAGAATATTTATTCTAATGGGACTGTATTTGGTTAATCCCGCAGGATAGCACCTAGTCATAAGTCCACATTGGAGTGAATCAACCAATCCTGAATATTACTAAAATAATCTAGTAATATGGGTATACCCTACTATACCCAACCAATAATCTGAATTCAAAGGTTTTATTTAATCAACAAGAATTTATCAAATATATTAATCCTTACTCTAAGGAGGTGTATCCTACACAAGGCTCCAACGATGTGATCAAGGGATCACTCAACATAGGTTGCTACCACAATGAATGAATCATATTCTAAAGACTTTAGGAAATTCCTATCACAATGTATCAAGTTTAACTTCTAAAGTTTTGAAGGATCAACTAGGTTTCTACCTCAATAAGTTACAAAAGTCCTTCCTACCTCAATATTTCATTAGTTAAGGTCTTTAATCATTTCAATGACAAATCCTATAGTAAGACCCTTAGGATCTCACTTTTCTACTTCTTAAGGTTTACTTGTTATACTTAGGTTAAGTGATCAAATCAGATGATTAAAATTCATTTGATCCTTACTTATTCTACAATCATGGGATAAAATCAAAGATCTTATTAGAGTTAGATCATTGCATAAATTATTACAATTTTATTTCCATTTTATGCTAATTGTCTTATATAAGAGAAAATCAAAGATCTAAAGTTTGAATTCAGATGGTTCAATCACACATATTCAATATTATCCTTAGCACTTCTAATTTGATGATTTAAGATCAATATTAAATCATATGCATTATTGGAATAATATCAATTGAATTGTCTTATAATCAAGTTAATTAATTAAGCAATTAAGATTTAGATCTTAATCAAGACAAGTTAGGGTTTAACCCCTGACCCTTCTATTATTAAGATTAATGTTACTTTAAAGGTCAATGACAAATCAATGTATTATTAGTGTATTATTGATGTCACACTTTAGATTTAGATTAAGTATTATCTACTTAATCAAGTTATCATGATTCTTTATTCAATTGTAGTTTAATGTCAATTCAAACATATCAAGATGTCTAATTGAATGTTAAGGTTCTCTAACATATATCCTAAAAATCATAAAAGCATATAAATGGAAAGATAACATAAAATAAAATGGGTGATTAATGCTAATCAAATCCTAAAACAAATAAAGGGATTAACACTTAATCACAATTCTAAAAGATCTAAGTTTTATGCCATTTATGTTATTAAGGTTTACCTATTTGATACATACTTTTAAGGATTCTATTACTTAGCATTTAATATAATATACATTTAAAGATACATAGTAGATTTTGAGCACCTATGGAAAATGACAAGTTCAAACTTAATTTCTACATAGAAATGAATATAATGTTCAATTTTAGTTTAACTTAGCCCCACTATGGTCCTAGGGGTTTTAAAATATCAAAACAGTGAAGTTTTGGCCATTTCAGCCAAAATAGTGAAGTTTTGGCCATTTCAGCCAAAACTGGGCAGTTTTACAAAATTTGGGCAGTTTCTGGAAAATTCTGGAAATTTTGCAAATCTGGGATCTGTAGCGCTTTTCGCGTGGCAGCACGTTGGAGCGCACTGTAGCGCTTTTCGCGCGGCAGCGCCATTACGCTGCGGCTTGCTGCAGGCCGCTGCAATCCGCTGTGTCCCGCTGCAGCGCGCTATGGCACGCTGTAGCGGTTCATTTTGCAAAAAAAAAAACCGCTGTTCAATTACTTTCATTAAATGATTTTATAATTTTTGTGAAATTATCGCTGCAGACCGCTGTAATCTGCCGCAGAGCGCTATGGCGCGCTGTAGCAGTTCGATTTGCAAAATCACTATTCAATTAGTTTTATTGGCTGTTTTCCTAAGTTCCGTGAAATGCAGTTGCAGGCCGCTGCAGCGCTCTATAGCGGTTCATTTTGCAATTTTACTGTTCAATTAATTTTACTAATATTTTTCCTAAGTTTTCCTATTCGTTGCAGCTCGCGGCAACCCGCTGCAGCGGCAGACGGTGATTTCGCCAGGTGCAAAACTCATGAGGGCCATTTTTCAAGCTTAATTACTTTAAATTTAGAAAGTTCCATGAGCGATACCATATATCAATGGAAAGGTATTTCCGATACCTTTCCATTGACACCAAAATCAACACGAATGGAGTATTCTAACTATACTAAAAATACGAATGAATGACAGGGTATACAAAATAGACAAAAATAGAGCATCTTCCTTTGAAGCTTTTAAGAGCCTTAATAGCTTTTATACATGCATGAGGACTTCAAATGGCTACATTCTAACATTTTAACAGCATAAGAAAGACAAAGAAAGGAGCAAAAGGGGACCTTTAATCCTTGGAAGGAGGGGAAGAAGAGAAGGAAGGAACCTTTGTTTCCTTCAAGACTTTGAAGTAGAGCCTTCTCTTTTAGCCCAAGTGCAGCAATGGAGGAATATGGAGGAGGGAAAATTTCAGCAAAACAAGAGAAGAGAGCTGAGCTCTCCATTTAAAGAGGAGAATGGTGAGATGGAGCCTCATTAGTAGCTAGGGGCTAAGTGAGTAGGGCTATCATGGATGAGCCTTAATGAGGCATGGCCAAGATGTGAGGTAAGAGATGGCCAGCCAATTTTGCAAGGGAGGCTGCCAGGAATAGTTAGAAAAAAAGGGAAATTGCAAATAAGGGACTCAATGATCACTTAATTATTTTCCATAATTATTTAAGAATTCAGATTTTTGAAACGTGCTCCGAAAAATCCCAAAAATTCACCCCTAGCTAATTTGGGGGTGAGGAATTCAACGGCGAAGTCAAATTTTGATTCTGATGATTATTTAATTATGCTAATTTTTGGGTATTTAATTATATTAAAATATTCGCGAAAATCCAACGACTTCCAAATGCGTCCAAAACATCACCCCTATTTAATTTGGGGGTGACGATCGCAACAGCGAAGTCGGATTTTGATTTTGAGGTCAAAATAAATACCTCAATTTTCTAATTAATTAATATTAAAATATTCCAAATTAATCGATTGGTCTCCGAATTGCTTTGAACCTTCACGATTAGGTTCTAATGACTAAATGATCTTAATGGAATGATAATTACGATGTGGTCATGCTAAAATCAAGCTGGGTAACAACCTAGGGTTGTTATAATAACATTAAGATTTTTCCAACTAAACACCTTTTTATCATTAATGTTGATGCAGTTTTTAATCTCTTCAATAATTTTCAAGCTAGAAGCAGCAGTATTGAAATTAGCATTTGTATACTTAGCTTGATTTCTAGCTCCCCAAATGTACCATAAGGTGAAAGCATCAAAGAGATTGCCAATATGAATCTTGTCCTTCTTAGCTTTAGACCAACAAAAAAATATTTCTTCAGTATTAGCAGCGGGAGGGGAGGGGGCTAAGGAAATGTTGTTCCAGATCCAATTTGCTGAATGAATTATCAATGAACACATGATTTAAAGTTTCTGATTCATTGCAACAATGACAACTAGAAGCAAGGGAAAAACCCAAACTTTGCATTTTAGTGTCCACACTTACGAAGTTTTTATAAAGCTGCCAAAGAAAAATACTTATAGATTGGGAATGCAATTGTGCCATATCCAATTGGGAAAGAAGGGGATCCCATGGGATCTACAGCAATTCCAAAGAATGAAAAGATTGATTTTTTTGTTGATGCAGAAAATTGAGTTAGCAGTTTTAGAAGTTTCAATCTTTGGATGAAAGGCAGTAATTTTGTTGATCTCTTCTTCAGGGAAAATTTTTTGAAGGAGTGGCAAATTCCAGGCAGAGTTGTGAGAGTAAAAATCAGCAACCTTTAATTTTAGATATTTTATGTGAATATAATTGGTGAAAAGAGCTTTATTATTATTCCAACAATCATACCAAAAGGAAGAGGAGGAATTAAGATTTTCCCAAATTAAGGTTTCCCCAAATGTGTCTCTAAACATGAGCATCCTTATCCAAGTAGTAGAATCAATGATTTTGTTTTTAACTATGCTCGGGTGCGAATTAGCACAATACTTAGCAAGCAAAATTTTGGACCATAAGGAGGAGGAGGTCCTAAACTTCCACCACAACTTTAGGGATAAAGCCTTGTGGATGTCGGAAAGGTTTCTAGTCCCAAGCCCCCCTTCCACATAAGGGAAAGTAAGTTGACTCCAAGAGCACCAAATGATTTTGCTTCCCTTAGGATGAGTCCATAAGAATCTATTAAAATTAGTGGAGATATTTTTCACAATAAGAGTAGTAGGAGAGCAAACTTCTAACCAATAAGAAGGAATAACATTGAGCACATATTTAATTAAGATAAGTCTACCACCTTGTGAGAGGTATTTATTTTCCCAACCTTGGAGCTTTTTGAAAATGTTTTCAATAAGACCTTTATAAATAATAAGCTTGTTGTGACCAATGTTAATAGGGATTCCAAGATAAGTGAGGGGAAATTTTCCTTTCTTAAACTTAAAAATGTTTTCAATATTAGAGCATATTCTTTGAGGATTTTTGGGATGAACATAATAATTTGATTTGTTGATATTGATGTTGAGGCCCGATTCAGATTCAAGGTTAGAGAGAAGGACCGACAACTTTTTAAGATAGTTATTGCTATAGTTTGAGAAGATGATCAAGTCATCAGCATAAACAAGATGAGAAACCATCATTTTGCCACCAATGTTGAAGTGCATTTTTGGGTTTTGTTGGAATATGATATTTATATTACGCAACCACACGTTTATGGCTAAAATGAAAAGGAGGGGGGAAAGGGGATCACCTTGCCTAAGCCCCCTCTAAGTGGTAAAGAAAATAGTAGGGATGCCATTCATCATAATAGAAAATCAATTGTGATGAGTAAGATTTTTTATTTTTGTTATGAAATTTTCATTAAAACCATAGGCTTTGAGGGTGTGGATGAGAAAGTTCCAGTTCAATTTATCAAAGGTATTTTCAAGATCAATTATTAGAATAAGATTTTGTCCCCAGCACTTCTTTTTCATACTATGGAAAAGTTCTTGAGTAGCAAAGATGTTGTCTTGAATGTGTCTATTTGGGACAAAAGCATATTGATCTTAATCAATATGAGAGAAGGGAGGATACTTTGAAGTCTTTTGGCAACAATTTTAGAGATGATTTTGTTCATGGTGGTGCAAAGGCTAAAAGGTCTAAAGTTATTCCACCAAGAAGCTTTGTCAATTTTTGGGATCAGCGTAATCATAGTGTGGGTGAAAATTTTGGAAATATGAACATCACAAGAAAATTCTATTATCCCATTGCAAACATCAAGCTTTATAATCTCCCAAGACTTTCTGAAAAATTCCTCGGGGAACCCATCAGACCCAGAGCAGGAATTATCTTTAAGATTTTTCATAGTATCCCAAATTTCTTCATCAATAGGCATTTGATTTAAATAATTATTTATGTTCGAAAAAATTTGAGGATTCGGGGAGAAAATCTTGCTTCTGAGGGGAGGATGCAGAGCAGAGAGCTTAAGGTTTTCTTGGAAATAGTTGGTGACAGATCTCTGCAACTCTGGAAGATTAGAAATTTTATGGCCATTCGGGGAGGTAACCTCATTGATGTGATTTATGTCTCCTTTTTCTCACCCAATTTTGGTAAGAGGTGGTGTTACACTCACCTTCTAACTTCCAATTAATAGAGAACTTTTGTTTCCAAAAGGATTCATCATCATTGTGATTTGTGATGAGAATCGCTTTAGCTTTATTGACCACCATCCTATTGTTGTCAAACGGGTCAGCATCAAAGATTGATTCAAGAGTGGAGACTAAACTTTCCTGACAAGACAAATTTGTTAAAATGTTACCAATGGAGGACTTGTTCCAAAATCCAAGGGCTTTACTTAGTTTTTTGAATTTGTCAACCAATCTATACATCCCGAAGGAATGACAGGATTGATTCCATATGGAATCAACAATGGCCATATAATCCTCTTTTTGGAGCCAAAAGAGTTGAAAACGAAAAGACTTTGAGAACAAATTTTTGTTATTCCAAGAGGAAAGAATGATTGGTTTATGATCAAAAACAGTAGAATTTAGAGAGGAGTTTAAGTGATTGGAAAACGTGTTACACCAATTACTATTAATAAGGAATCTATCCAGACGAGCAAATTTTTGACCAGCATTCCAAGTGAAGGGGGCTCCCGTATACTTGAAATCCTCTAAACCACAATCTAGCATGGTCGAGTTAAAATCAAAAGTATAATTGGAATAATCAATGGAGTAGCCTCCTTTATACTCATTGATTTTCATGATGGCATTAAAGTCTCCTCCCACATCCCAAGGAATGGAGGAGATAACACAATCTTTAAGAAAGGATCACAAAGTTAAACAATCATTTTTAAGATTGTGTGCATGAACAAAGGTGATGCAAGAGTTATAATCATCATTAAAAAATTTGATGTGAATGGCTTGCTCACATTGGGATATGATTTCAGCATTCCAAAAATTAGTCCACATGACCCAAATTTTGTTAGAGACCAAAGCCACAGCATTATCAAAATTTGAGAAACGACTAATATTTTCAATGCTACCGGCAGACAGTTTAGGCTCAAGAATAGCAGCAATACTTATTTTATTTTCAAAAATTAAATGCTTAAATATGTTCTTAAAGGAGATCTTACCAATGCCTCTAATATTCTAGCATAAAATATTCATTGGTTAACATTAGAAGTACCATTAAGGGACTTCTGGTTGCTTTTATTGGCAGAAGTTAAAATGTTTGTTTGGCTTTTAGTGACAACATCATTACCTATATCGGCCAAAGTAGATAAATATTTGTACCTACTTGTGGTAGTTGTATTTGGATTTCTTGCAGAAGACGATCTACAATGTATGAACTTTAAAGGACTTTTTGGGACTTTGAAGTTGTCTCTCTGTTTAGACGCTGCCTGCAAATTCATTTGAGATAGAATAACGGATTCATTTATAGTAATTATACCAACCTCCAAGGGTTTCTGAAGAACACTTGTAGTCGAGGGGGATGGATCAGCATCAGTGGCAGCAACCATATCGAGCTGAAAAGAAACTTGAGAGAGTTTGTTAGTATTAGTTAAATCAGAAGTGTTGTTTGCATCAGTCCCAAAAACTTTTCCATTGACTATTTCAGCCATGTATTTTCTAGCATCCATAGAATTAATATTGATAGCATTGATATTTGAGGAGGCCACACCCTGATCAACCATAACCCCAACATTAACATAAACATCACTCTCAGAGTTTATAATTTCCTGAGAATTAGAAAAATCAGGAGCCATATTGGTATTAACAAGTAAAATAACTTCTTTAGCATTCACGATAGGGGCAGAAGACACCAACTCAAGGATAATAACATCCCTACAAGTATTTTGCAAATTTGTAGGATGAGTTAAGTTGTGATCAGCAATTGCCACTAGAATTCCAATGTCCTCTTCATTATTTTCAGAATGAGACCCTTCAATTTCAACATTTACGTTAGCTAAATCTTGGGACTCATTAATTCTGACATTACCCGACAATTGCACCAAGGCCACAGAATTAGCCAAAAACTGAGACCCCTCGTTATAAATAGTGCCATTTTGAGTATTAACCCTTTGAGGATTGGGATCCATAACAGGTCCATCCAGACTGGTTTCCCTGTGACGGATTCTAAGAATGGGGCTATTTTGACGGAAGGAGCAAATATCAGTATTATGGCCAAAGGTGCTACACCAGTTGCAAAAAAAAGGCAGGTTTTCATACACACTTTCTTGGAGATACCCCTTATCCCTGGAGCCCAACCAGATAGAATTTGGGGAAGGAGTTTCTAAAAGCATTCTTGGCGTAGCAACATTTCAAAGTAAAGTAATATTTTTATCCAGCTGCAGAAGCCTACCAATAAAGTTCCCAATATTTAGAAGAATATCTTTAGTTATATAGTGTAATCTAAGCCCAGGTATATTAATTCACACTAGGGCAATAGGAACGTCGTGTGTTACATCAGAAAATGAATCCCATTTACAAAACAGCCTAGCATAATCCATATCTTATTCAAAGGTGAAAAAAATATGATGCGAATAAAAAGACCTAATGTTAACAGGAGCCACAAGCTTTAGACCTTTAATAAAACCATCAATCAACCCAAAGTTGTGTTTAGTATGAGCAAACTGACCAACTAATGTGAGAGCATGCAGAATAGCAAGGTTACGAACCTCAGCATCCTAGAAGAATAACACAGGAGCTCCATTAAACCTTTCAGTCGGCTTTGCAAAAGAGTGGGTGGAGGATCCAACCACATTTTTAAAGGATCGGACAGTAGCTGGGATTGGGACTGCCATCAACAAACCATATGCAAAAAATAGAGCAACTATTAAGAAATAAAAGAAGAAAGAAAGGACTGGAGAGTCACCCGACGCTAAGCGGACTGGAGCCCAGGCCCTACGGCCAGCCGAAGGAGAAGACACCAGAATTTCCTCCCAATCGCACGGGAACCCTAAACGAGAGCAGGCAACTATATATATATATATATATATATATATATATATATATATATATATATATATATATATATATATATATATATATATATATATATATATATATATATATATATACATAGTGCTCTCGTTTATGGCGGTTGTGGCGATTCGAATGCAATTTTAGGGTTACCATTTCCGGCTTCCCTGCCGGAGGCCTTTGGACTCCAACGGCAGCTCAAAGGGTCACTGGTTTTCCTTTATCTCATATCTCCATTTTTATTTCCCTAATGTTTAGTTCTATGTCTGCTGTATAGATAATGGAACTGTCGATCCGCTCCTTTTGAAATATTGTTGCTTGTCCCTCCCCTTCTATTTCAACCCCTATTTGCTCCTTCAATGGCAGCCCTGCTCTATTTTTCTTGGATGATGAAGTCATAAAGCTAGCAAATCCTCATTCTCTTACTTTAGTTAGAAAGTTTGCCATGATCAATCCAAGCTTCAGTCTCATACTTGGGTTTGTTGAAGGCCTAAAGCTTTACTCCCCGATAAATGTACGTTCCTTTGACTCTCATCGGGTCTTCTTCACCTTTCAATATGACTTGTACTATGCTTGTGTATTCGTGAAAGGATCGTATGATTTAAGAGGAAACCCTGTGCGGTTTTGTAAATGGGATCCTTTCGTGGATGTGCGGCATGATGTCCCGGTTGTCCCGATTTGGGTAAACTTCCCCGGGCTCCGCTTACATTTTACTTCAAAAGAGATCCTTTTTAATATAGGTAGGGCACTGGGAAAACCTCTACAACTTGATAAAAATACTACTTTAAATTGTAATATTTCTGCACTTAGAATTTTCGTTGAAGTTAATATCTGGTTGGGATCCAGGGAGAGGGGATACTCCCAAGAAATTTGCTATGAGAATATGCCTTTATATTGCAATTGGTGCTTTACTTTAGGTCACAATACTGCCACTTGTAACATTAGAAACCAAAATTCCCCCTGCCCTCCCTCTGGAAGAGATCCCAACCAATGTGAACATTTAAATGCTTTGCAACTCGTTTACATTAAAGATATGAACAATCTAGCTATTATTGTTCACAATCAAAAGGTGCAATCTCTTAATGTTGTTGAAAATCATTATGTTGAGAATTCTGAAATCTATGATCCTGTAGAAAATGCTTTACAGTCTTTATATGTTGAAGACTTAAACACTTTGGCTACAATTAAATTGAATCAACATATAGCAGATAGTTTGGTGAATGTTGATAATATTGAATCTGGCCCAGAAAAAGGTCCTTTACATGATAATAATATGTTTCCTGTTATTTCAAATTCTGAATCTGCTCCTAACAATGCTTGCACTATATTTAATGCTGTTGCTGATGGGAATCTTTCTATAATTATTGAATTTGATGTTGAAAATGTTGCTCTTCTTAATTATACTGAAAATATTGTTGCTGTTCCAAATGCTATTTCTAAGGTTGCCTTAAATGATTTAAATGTGACTAAAAAAGTTGTCCCCGTTGTTGCTGGTAATATTGTGGAAAATGCAGTTTCAAAGGTGGTCTCAAATGACCTTCTCCTGACTAAAAATGATGCCACCAATATTGTGGAGCACTCGATGAACACAATGCTTGAAAATGAAAAGAACATTGACTCAAACACTGCTCCATCGTTTGTGGGGAAAATTATTTTTAAAATGTTTGATGTGATTGTTCCAAATGTAGACTCCAATGCTATGCATATTGCTGTTACAAAAACTCCTAATGTTATTTCTGAAAAGGTAATTGAAAAGGATGTTCCACCATCTAATTCCCATGCTGTTACAAATGTTATTAAAAATGTTGTTTCAAAAGTTTCTTATAAGGTTATTGGTATTGATGTTGGAAGTAAAAGCCAAAACATTGTTGCATTTACAAATAATAAGTTTGAACCTGCTGCTGCACAAAATTGTATCTTTTCGAAGGTTTCCCAATGTAACAACCCAGGTTGTTACTTGGCTCAATTAATACTAATCTAAGTCTTAATTAAGGTTCTAAGTCACTAATTAAATAATTTAGAACTCGCCTCTGAAACCTAGGTCAAACCAGAAGTCAACTGAGTCAAATCAGAAATTCTGAAAAACCCAAATCCTAGAAATTGACTTTTTATCTGGACCTCAAATTAAAAATCTGACTTCACCATTACGTTCAGAACACCCAAATTAGCTAGGGGTGAAATTTTGAAGGTATTTGGAAGTCGTTGGATTTTCGTCGAATATTTTAATAATATTTAAATACCTAGAAATTCAAATAAATAAATAATCGTCGAAACAAAAATCCGAGTGCGCCGTTGCGTTCCTCACATTTCATTTAGTTAGGGGTGATTTATTGAAAATTTTCGAGATGCATTTAGATAGTTAATATTAATTAATAAAATTGATATATATTATTAAAATAATAATTTAATAATTAATATACTAAACGGTGCCGTTTATTCCTTAAACTACCGTTAACCTTTGCCATCCTTAGTTAACGGCAAGATCGAACCGTCTGATCTCCGATCGGACGGATCGACTCCGTCTTCCCCAAAGCTTCGCGCGAAGCCCTACGCGTGGCGCACGAAGGAGCACGCGTCTTCCCTTCTACCTCGCCAGATGGCCTGCACCGCTTCCAACCTTCCCTTCTTCCTATCTTGCTTACTAAAGTTCCGATGGGGATGAAAGGAAGACAGCGGGAGCGATTTTCGTGACCTCTGGATCAATTTTCAATTACCCTAATTTCATTCACCGGTCACTCAAGGTACTACTCCATCCCTACATTCTATCGATCTATCCTTTAATTTCAATTATTGCAAATATCTATTGAGCAATTCCTTCGATAGCAAGTAATTCACCTCTTTCGCAAACCCTAAAATCACGTGTCACGGAGGAAGACGAAGGGATTCCTCGATCGCTCGAACCGGGTTAGCCAGGACCGGTTCATCTCGCCATTACCCGGTCCAGTTCAGGATGAAGGTTGGGTTTCCGGTGGGGTTTGCATAATCGACGTGTCAATCCCAGGGCGCGCCACGTGGCCCTGATGCTGCGTCAGCGGCGGCAGAACCCACGGGTTCTGTCATTCTGATTTGGGGGACCCGCTCGACAGACGCTGTCGAATCCTGCTTCGACATGTGTCTGTGGGTCCCACGACAGTCATTTCTGTTGAATATGGTGGGTCCCACCTGCAAAAAATAAAATTAGTTTAAACATATTTATAACGTTTAAAAGTTAATTAAATAATAAAATCTGTTAAATTAAACTATTTTAGTTAGATTTAATTTAATTAATTAAATCATAATACTTTAAATAACTATATCTTGATGAATATAATTCCAAAAAATGCAAATAAATATATCAAATTGATCAGCAAAAAATTAAGGAATAATCTGAGAATATCAAAATTATGTTTGGACATGTATTTAGCAAAGTGATTTTTAGGGTTCAATTTAAGTTAAATTAAATGTTACAAATTTTCATTTAATCATAACTTTGTGTAGGTTAATCCAAACATACCCAATATGGGTCTTAAAGTGATCAGAAAACCCTAAGGATTAATTTTATAGTGTTCATTTTGCTTTTTGGATTAGTAATTACTTAATGACATTTAGAACCTAACTCTAATTACCCTAATTAACCCTAGAACTTCAATTGACCATAACTTGGTCAATTGAGCTCCAAATTGGATGATCCAAATATCAATTTAGATCAAAAAAACCTAATTAATAGTAATCTATAAAAATATTTAGGATCCAATGGTTAGATTTGTTAATCACCCTTAATTACTCTAAATCTTGATTAGTGAATATTAGCAAATCTAATAATCCAAATTGAGTGATTTAAGTTTCAGAGGACTCACAGAACCATTAAGGATCAATCTATAAGGTTGGCTTAGTGTTTGAATGATTGATTTTGCTAATCACCCACTAATCATCCTAAACCCTAATTAGGTCTTAACTTAGTCAAATTAGGTCCAAATTGAACCTACCACATGTCATTTTGATCAGTGGACTATTTGTAAACCATAGCCACTGATTTTGCTTAATTTGGACACTAATTGGCAAAGTTAGGATTTTTGACCTATAATTAAGAATCCCTTAATTAACCTTAAACCTTAAATCTTGTATTGGCCATAACTTGGCCAATACTTATCAGAATTTAGCAAATTTAGATTCTATGGAAAGCTTAGACAATAAAGAACAATAATCTGAAAGAAAATTTAACTTTTACTTAGCTAAATTACTAATTTGCCCTTATGAATGAAATTCACTAGTTTGATTTCATATGGCTTAATAATTACCCAAAATTAATTTAGTTGCTGTCTAATGTAGACAGTAAGAAAAACTTTCTAAAAGAAAATTTTAGAATTTAAGCCCTAGATCAAAATTTGATCTTTTGAACCCTTAAGTACGGGCAAAATGGTCATTTTGCCCAAATTTAGGGTTTAGCCTTTAAAAACCTTAATTTCAGTTTCTAATCACTAAAATCAGTAAATAGAATGATTTAGAACTAAAATTAATCAAATTCAAGTCTAAATTAGACTTTGATTAAAATCTTAATCTTAGCTTCTTAAGGAAAATTCCTAAGTCCTAAGTGAGTGTTTTCATTCTTTAATCACTCTTAGATCATACCTTAGGTCTTATAACATTAGTTAGGATGTGTGTCTTGAGAGATACTCTTAGTAATTAAGAGTCTTGATTCTTAAGATTAGGGATAGATCTTAAGTTAGAATTCATCTATTGAGTAAATTGGGTTACTCAATAGGTGAAACCTTGAGTTTTCTAGTTTATAGATTTTCTTAGTTTATTAAATAATTATTTAATCTTTAAACTCTAGAATTAAGAATAGAGATCTATCCTAATGAATTGATTTATCATTTGGACTTGCCTTAACTTAATCTGTGAGATTTTGGTTCTAAACTTAGACCCTTAGATTATACCTTTATATTAAGTAATTAGACCCCATCATCTGGAGTCTAATTCTTAATCTTTTCATCTTGATTTGGCTAATCAATATGAGGTTGGGATGAATTAAATTACAAAATTAGGTTGATGATTTATTCATTTTAACCAAATAGTCGTCTTTTGAATAAGTTATAATTAGGACTTGGCCAGTCCTAATTATCTTCAACTAGTAGGATTCGTGATTCTAAGTTACAGAATGTGTAAGAATTGATGATTCTAAAACTTATGTAACTTAGAGTAGATAGAACGAATAAGTAGACAACAACGGATATCACCTGTGTTTTAGATAGAGTCTCTTGCTCACCTTGAATTGATGCTTTGCATACCTTATTTTGAGCCCCTTACCTTGTACACATATATTGGACATAGGATATTTGATGAATATCTCATATAAATTTTGAATTGGACATAGGATATTTGATGAATATCTTATGTAAATTTTGAATTGCATACATATCATTCATGATTGATCGATGTTTTCAGTTTTTCAGAAAGTTGTGGCTTAACTAGTATGCCTTTCCAATCCTCGAGTTTGGCATAGCACACTGGTTTGTTACTGTCGGTAAGTCTATCCATATCTGGTTGAAATAATTCCCAGGATGGCAAAAAATAGATTTTGCGCTCTTTAATCAGGATTGGACATGGTGAGTACTAGTTGAGAGTAATTTTGGTAAGGTGTAGCTTGATTAGTATACCTCTTCGATCAACTCGTTCGGGGTCGGCAACCTTTCAAGGGTTTAATGTCCGACAGTCTATTGGCCATGCCTAATCCACAGGATATGATAGATAGACTCTCGCCCTACTGACTATAGAGTCAGGATTCTGATATGGATATACTAATTCAAGTACACTTACATTCAGTTCTGTCTTAGCTCATCAGGCTAAGAGTTTTCAGTGATGTTCAGTTCAGAGTTTCTTAGCTCATCAGATTAAGATTTGCTGAGTTTGTGTTCAGTTCAAGTGACTTATAAAGTCACTGTAGTTTCATTTTGCAGTTACTATTTTACTTGTATATTCTGCATTGTAGCATTATTTTACTTACAACTTTCCTGCACTATATAGGATGCTAGTTCTACTTACTATTTTCTTATACTTTTAGGATATTAGTTCGTTTCAGTTTCACACTGTTAAATGTTGTATGTCACTTAGCATATTTTTGTTTGATCATATGCATATTTAGGTTGTATTTTCTTACAGTTTTATTTATCTGTCTTTGTTGCAGTTGCTTGGAGGAGGTATGTATTACTTCCTATTTTTGCTTAGTTATAAACTGTATATTATAACTTATCACTGTTCTTTTATACGCTTTTCTACACCTATTTTGCTCAGTTCTGTTTTCATGGTGATATCTATTCAACTTAATAAAATTGTTTGCCCTAAAATGTACTTAGACATATTGTCTAACCAGTTTTTCTTTTGTTGGCTGGGGCCCTACCATTATGAAACTGATAATGGTAGGTTCTGAGTTTGTTGGAGCAGCAGATCCAGTGGAGAGCTTGCCATTGGAGAAGGAGCCCGTTCCTGAAGATCTGTATTTTTAGTTTTCTTTCTTCTAGTGAGATTGAGAGTTTTCTTTCAGTTCTTTTAAACTTATTAAATATTGTAATAATACAGATTTATATTCTCTTCCAGTACTTTACTTATTCTGTATTATTGTATTTATACTGTATTGGATGGATGTTATGTTTTATGCTTCCGCACTCTGAGTTCATGTATGATCATTTAGTGATAGTATTTTTGGATGAATGACAAAGTCCTTAATTAAATTGGATTAGAATGTGTGTCTAATCCTATCTTAAGTGGGGACCTTGTCATTTGGTGATCCCTCCACTGTAATCATGTTAACTTAAGAGTTAACAGGACCACGGCGGGGTAGGGCCACCACACCCAAAGTTCTGGTACCTCTGATGCTGTAGCCACAGCCAATCCCATCAAAATTATGGCTGGAGTGGCCTTAGAAAATGTTTCTGCTGGAAGCACTCTAGAAAATAATATTGTTTTTTGTAAAAAGAAATGTGTTTCTCTTTTTTATAGTGCTCAATCAGAGGAGAAAAGCTCAGATCTGCCATCCTTCTCCAAACCAAAGATTTCTTTGAAGAATAAAAAGGTTCAATTTAGTATAATTAAAATGCCAACTTCCAACATGTACAAATAGCTGGTTGTTGTCTGTCTGTCTTCATCTCGTATGCTATATGTGCGAGCAATTTTCTTGCTTGGTATGACTAGGGGATCATGTTGGTGATCTAAAACTCTGATATCATTTGTATTTATAATTTTACTGGGTATTCTGTCTGTGGTTCTGTTAAAATCGCTTCAAACAATAATCATAATTATATGGTAAAGGTGGCTGTAAAGATTTTTATCTCTGTTAATGCTGAGAAGAATGTCCTTCTTTTTGCTGCTATCACCCTTTTAAATGTTGTTTTGCTGGTCATCTCAATTGCTCCAACATTTGCTACAATTGAACCTATCTCAAATGTAAACAATACTGTTGTTTCAAAGATGGATAATCAATCTGTAAAGAATATTGTGGCTTTTGATACCATTGAGGTCGTTCTATTAGGCCTGGTCATGAACTCATTTTTAGAGCTTCTTACAAATCCTACAAACTTGCTGCATTTAAGAATGATTTTGCTGCTATTTTCTTCTCATTTCAGTGATGTTTTTGCCACCTTTACGGCCTCTTTGGCTGAGGGGCATTTTGTTGATATTATGGTTGCTCTTATTTTCATTTTTGTATTTTTCCCATGAGCTGCTGGTTTTGAATTGGTGTTTGATCCTGCGTTTATTGCAGTCATTTTCTCTGAGACGCCATAGGGGTATCGATATGTTGGGAGGTGTCTATGTTTCTCTTGTGCTAGCAAATCTATGTTATAGTGTTGTTTTCTCCTTGGGGCTGGTGGTTTTTGTGGTTGCCGATTATCTGCAGGTTCCTCCTCTGGGCCACTATCCTACAGTTGTTTGCCCGCTGGGGGCTGATGTCTATCCTTTTTGTTGGTGTTTCGTTCCCCATGCTAGCATGATGTTCTTAGTGCGGGAGCTTTGGGAATTGGTTGGAGCTGCTGATTTTTGTGGAAGCCTCTTGTGGTCTTTTGGTTCGGTGGTTAGCTCAAGATCTCCCGATTCTCAAGTTCAAATTTATTTTCCTCTTGCTGGTGAGTTTTCCTGGTTCCTTTTCGGGGGCTAGCTTGGGCGTTTACTAGTTTATTTGGGGGTGGTGCTGCCTTTTGTGCTTGGGCAATTGGGTCCCTTTGTATGTTTATGCTTTTTTTCTTCCATGTGGGACTCTCAGTTTCAAACTGGTGTTGTGTGATTCTTTGTGTGGCTAGCAGGTACGCCTTTAACTCCTACATTTGAAATTATCTATGAGTCCAATTTGCAGGTACTTTTCCATGTTTGACTTGGCTGGTTTGAGGTGAGTGGTTTCTTTTATGGGGATGCAACTTGTATTTACTTTTATTTGTATTTTTATTTTTGGATGGACCTTTTAGAATTCTCTCTGGGTCTATCTTTTTTAGGGTTGGCTTTTGGATTTTTAGATTTAGGTACTAAATGTAACCACCCAACCCTTCTTGTATTCTTATTTTTGAATTAATAAGACTTTCAGGTTTGTTTAAATATATATATATATGACAAGGCAAACAAAAAATAAGAAAAGAAAAGAAAATATTTAATTAGACATAAAGGTCTAAGGTTGGTAGGATATCAAATTTTATATTTAAGTGGCATGATCTGCATGAAAATCATATACAAATAAAATGAGATATTTAAGTATGATATGCTTACGATTTTTAATACAATATAAATATTTAAGATATGCACTCATTCTGAAAGAAAATACAATAATATATAATATTTATTATATTGAATTATAGAATAATCGAGGAGTTTGATACGTCTATCTAACTATCTGAGATGTGAGTTCATGACTAACTGCATATTCCCTCTCTAAGACTATGTGCAGTCTCCTTATTTCTTCATATATCATCATATCCTAACCTAATGTATTATATGTATATACCTGAGATCAACCTGAACGAACCCATGATACTGATTTCTAATCATTTATTTCAAATTACAAAATCTCATATAAATATATCAAAGTTGGTCAAAAGCTTAACAACGTGCAAATGCTACAAATGAAATAATTAAATAAAAAGAATAATATTTTTCATTTTATTTTAATAAAAACATCAATATTAATATTATCTTGATTATTTATCTTTATATATTAAAAATAATAGTTTTTATTATTTTAAGTAATATATATATATATATATATTAAATGAAGAAAAAATAATTGAAATGAAAATTGTAGAAATTAAGAAATATATATATATATATATATATATATATATATAAGAAAAAAGAAAATTATAAAAATAAAAGTTGCAGAAATTAGAAAATATAGACATATAAAAAAAAGAAAATTACAGAAATGAAAATTAAAGAAACTAGGAAATATATGTATATATAAAAAAAATAACAAAAATGAAAGTTGTAGAAATTAGGAAATATATACATATATAAAAAAAATGATATAAATGAATGTTACATAAATTATGAAATATATATATATATAGAAAAAAAATGATAGAAATAAAAGTTGCAGAAATTAGGAAATATATACATATATAGAAAAAAATGACAGAAATAAAAGTTACAGAAATTAGAATATATATATATATATATATATATATATATATATATATATATATATATGACAAAAATGAAAGTTGCAGAAATTTAGAAATATATATACATATATAGAAAAAAGAAAAATGACACAAATAAAAGTTGCAAAAATTAGAAAATATATACATATATAGAAAAAAAGAAAATGACAAATAAAATTTATAGAAATTAAAAAATATATACATATATAAAAAAAGAAATGATAGATATAAAAATATAATAATAATAGTAATAATATTAACATTAACAATAATAATAATATTATTATTATTATTATTATTATTATTATTAAAAGAAAAAAGAAATGAGAAGCACATAAAATATTTTATTTCTTTCTCATTTTTTACCATATATTGGCGTTGATGAGACTTTACTGGAGATCGGTAGGGGGAATCGATGGTGGCCAAGAAAGAGAGGGAGGATGTGGAGGGGAGAAGAGGAGTGGGGGAGAGGAGTGGGGGAAGGGATGTGGAAATAAGGGGGTGAGGGGTGTTGTTATAAGCATTTTTTTTTATTAATTAAATATTTTCTTTCATCCATTATTTGGATGAGATGAATGAGAGAAAATTTGTTATAATAATTGGAGTATTTAATTTGATCTTCTCTTCCTCATTCTTATCCCATCTTTCTCTCTCCTCTTTCTTTATCTGCTTTCTCTCTCTTCCATAAAAAATTTACCGCTTACAAAGCCTCACAATAGATTTCTTCTATAACATGAAACACTAGCTCTTACTCTAGGAAGACGAAGAATACTAGCAGCCACCTCCATTAAGGTTCTCTCTAACAATAGCCAAAGCCTTTAGCTTGCCTTTATCAACATTGGAAACTCCTTCGATAAGGTTCCTTTAAGTACCTAGCTCACATTCGAACTCCAAAAGGTCCAAAATACCCCCCTAAATTACTTAGGGCGACGCTTGAACCAGAGCTATTTTTTGCCAGGCGCTACGGCTCCAGGGTAGCAAGCAATAGGGCGCGCTACAGCGCATTCCTCTCGAATGTTGGGCGCCATGGGGTGCTATGACGCGCCTTGGTGCGCTACGACGGTTCACGGTGCGCTGTGGCGCCTTGCTGCAACTGAACTTTTCCAATTTTGTTCTGTATCGCCTCGGAACCTCCCGAAAGATCACCGAAGCTTCATTAGCATCTCCATAATTTTCTGAATGGTCTCCACGATATAACAATATGTTTTTATGCTCGAGCTCGGATGGATGATGAATTCCTACTATTAACATAACCTCGAGGTAGATTAGATACTAGTTTATAAGATACTACTTTGGGTCCTTTACTTGAGAGGAGACCTCCTACCTTCTCATACTCAGTATGTGTTTTGTTATGCGATAGTATTTTGATAGTTGGTTTATTTCAACCCAAGGCCTTAGATAATAAAATCCGGAGCCTCAACTATTGTGCTACAGTACTAATCACAGATCGCTAATATTCAAAATAAAAAATGGAAGCTATTATCAACATCGATTTAGCAGCCCACACGTTTAGTTTGTGCGGGCTGATACGAAGTTTCAGATTAGTAATGCAAGTAAAGTTTCTTCGAAACTGAAGATTATCATTATTAATAATATTTTTTAGTATTATCTAATGCTCTGGCAAGTCTTCCAGCAAGACAAAATGGCACGGAAATATACGTAGGGAATAGTCCGACAGCTAAAAAGTGCTCTCGCTACGCTGCGCCAGTGGTGCATTCATTATATTATAGCAGGTACCATTGAAGCAGACAACCAAACTTCCAAAACCCCACAAGACGCCACGACACCCGGCCGACGTGGTTCCCTTGTGGGCCCCGTTTTGGTCAACGAAGTCAATTCCTCGAGCCCTCATGCATAGAGTCCAACGAAAAGCTAGAGCAAAATACAAATAATTTTAATCCACCGTTCGTTATGCGAGCTGCTTCACAAAGAATTTAAAATGCTCAACGGTTTGGCAACATATAGAGACATTTCTATCTGTAATCATTAATTAGCATATAACAGCCGCCTGCTAAAATTATCGGCCAATTATTTTGAGTGGAGTTCAACAGCATTAGACCCAAGTTTATGGTCAAATTAGTGAGCACTAACACCAAATCTCAAGGAATAAGTGTGATGAGTGGCACTAAGAGTTGAGCCCGAAAACTGCCAGGTTTCTTCAAAGTTAAATGCTCTTACTCTTAAGGTTTAATAAGAGAAGGTTGAAGTGGGATTAAGGTCTAGTAAAATCTTACTTAGGATCTAAACCCAATCATGTAAAAACTAAGTTCTTAAATTAAAATAGAAAACATCATCTAAGTTTGATTATCTTACAATATATCTCTTTAATAAACTCTACAATACATGATATGGTACTATGGCTAATTTTGTAAATTTTTTGTATATTAAAATCTTTCCATCAAGAATTCAATATTCACTAGCTATCCTAAGTCACATTATCAATCAATTAAGAGTTATGTACACACATGTTTATGATAATCCATAATCAATTCATTAATCACAACATCCTTTCATAAGCAAGTTCGTAAAGTAATCTTCCATTATTATTATTACAAAAACTTTAAAATCAAAGCAATTATTCATTATTTAGAGCTCTTAATAATGGTCCAAAGGCTCTCTACAAATTGATGGAATCTTTTAAAGGCTTGACTAAACATAAGTATTCAATCTTAGCCATTTGAGCTAACTCGAGTTTGCTGATTTTTAGCACAAAGGACTTGGATCATATCATAGATTGAAATGGAGATAAGGGAGAGAGTTATCACCTTCAAGTGGTACCTAGGGATGTTTAAGATCTTCAAAGAGCTACTGGAACTTGACTCAAGGCTTAGTCAGCCCAAATAGTAAGTTAGGTTCTATCTCATTCCAATGGAAGGAGTCCTTCATCAACAATGGAATATCTCCAATGGCTCCTAGGGCTTCTCCAAAACTTGTTGAAGATTGCATGATTCCAACATATGGCTGAGATTAAGCTAGAGGTTGTTGATTGGTGGAAGATTAGATAAGAAGGGAGGATCTTCATTAATTTAAATAGAAGTTATCTCAATTTGTTTTGCTGTTGGATTGGCTTGCAGTTGACGGTGGAGGCTAGATTACCAATCCACAATTTAGATCTTCCATCAGTTAGGAAAGATCACAGGTTCGATATAATTATGGCTTGATAGTTGAGGCTACGTGGAATCGATCAAGATTGTTTGCGAGGTAGGAGACCCATCGGATGTCTTTAGCCATCGCGATAACCATCTAGTGGTTAGAACATCTGTCAGCCATTCATGAGGAAGTAAAAGAACAATCGTCGGGCTCTCAACAGACATTCCATTAAGTCGAGTATTTTATATGACAGTATGATGTCCTATGTGAATTAAAATTATAATAGCCATCAAAGTTTAAATAAAGATTCGATGACTACAATCAAGCTTGTTATTTAAATAGATCTCTGTTGCAATTGGATTTGATTTAACGATTATTATCTTTTTGCAGTTTACCTCAATAGTTATTGTTGGATCAAAAGCTAGATTTGATCACATAAGTCTTCGCTTTAACTCAAATTTTGTCATTCAATTTACTTAGTTATATCTAATGGTTGATGTCACATCAATAATTCCAGTTAATTTGTTGTTGTCGGGTTCAATCTTAGATTCGATAGTCCATATGTATTATGTTGTTTTAAATAATTAAATTCAAGATTTTAATTAAATTAATTCTAGATATATTTTATGCATGTTTATCTCATTTTAATTTCAAGAATTATGAAAAATTTTCACTTGTATATTTAAATATGAGGGATCCAAATATGTATACATTTTTAGATTTTGCCTAATATACTATTTTGAATTACATAATTACCTTATTTTTCACTTAAATTCATAAAATATATTTTACACATACGAAAAAACTTCAAGCATTCTTTATTGATTCATATATTCATACTTAATGTTTCGGATATTACACACTTCATTTAGACTCATTATTACTTTATTGGCCTGATAACAACTTAGATTTGTTACATCTACATATATTAAAGAGGTCAATTTTGAACTTAATCACATATTGGTACCAAAAAATTCATATTCTTTTCAATCATAAAGTTTTTAACTAAATTATGCCTTAAATTTCTTTCTTATGGATCGCTAAACCAAAAGAAATTAAGAATGATTAATTAGGATGTTATAGACCTTTTAAAGAGTAATGGTGACTTGGGTATTGTTCACTTCAATGTCTTGACAAAGGCTTATAAAATAATAGTTTTTAAGAGGCTAAGTGAGAGTTTTTTTGTCTTTAAGAAATTGGTGGGATATTCAACAAGTCAATATATGGGTTCCAAGGGGATCCAATGCAACAATTTTTTTTGAAAAAAACTAAGAAAATTATATTTGTGTTAAAGGACAAATCTAATTTCTCTTACTCAAACTATTCTTTTTGGAAAGGTAAAACTTCTTTCTCTCTAACTATAGATAAACAAACATTTTTAAATCACCTTCCAAATATTCATTGGTAGAGCTAGCTTGTTTCTTATTTTGTGTTTGCACAGCAGGCTTAAAACATTAGATAATTTATATAAAAGGGGTTTGGTTGTCCAAACTCATTGTGCATTTTGCATGGAGATGAGAAGCCATCTAATTTTTAAATGTTGTTATACTTTCAATATCCTAAAGAGTTATAATGATTTTAAAAGTTTCCATTTCCCCCACCTCTTATTGCTCAATTTCTTGAGTGTTGTCATGATGGAAAATTGTAGGGGTAACTATAGGGTCTTGCTCATAATTTGCATATTTTGTAAATATATTTGTTATATATAAATAGGTGGATATTTTTAAAAATTTTGCTTTGTAATACTTTACTTAAAAGGCTTACTCTTAAAAAAAAAAACTTTTCTCCTCCTTTGATAGATGATAGTATTTAATGACATGGCTTCTTGCTCTTTCATAAGTTGTATGATATAAGGAGTGCAAATCCTAAGGAGTTACATGAGCTATACTTAGTTTCGTTGGATTATTTCAGTTGGGAGAAGACTTGTTGTTGGATAGTAATTATATTTTTTTTTTGGGTTATAAGGATCTATTTGTAATGGGACTAATCTTGTCACTAAGTTGGTGATAGGGTTGTGTTTTATCATTAATATAATTACACTAGGGGTGTGCCTTGCTGGATTTGTGTCAATTAAGTGCCGGGTTGTTTGTAGGATTGTTGCTTACTGATGACTGCAAATGTTAGTGTTGATTTATGGTGAGCTTCATGGTGTTTTGGTTTTGATTCTGAATTTTTAGGGCACTTGGTCTTGTTGACCTTTCAATTTAGTGAAGCTTTACGGTTTGATTAAACTATTGTACTTTTTTAATTTAATTGGTTTATGATGCTTTTTCACTTTCGATTTGCTTAATCTGGTTTACTGGTCGAGTTTGATTGCTTTCGAATTGCCTTGGTTGGATGATTGATGGTTTATCTATAACTAGAGCTATTACGAATGGTCCTCAAACTTTTTTGGTTGGATATTTATGGTTGGATTATCATTGGCTTATTCAAGTGATTTGATTGAGGGATTGTATCATCGGTTGCCTTTGAGTTGAGAAGCAAGGATGATATGTGAGGATATAGGAATTGTAATTGCACCTACAATAGACTCTTGTCTTAGCCATTTGATACTGCATAATTTGGCATTTCGAGCACGTAATCACACGCTGATTCAGATAAATGTTCATGATCTGAATAATTGGGGATAAAGTGTTGTGAAAAATATAGATCATTTCTATAAGAAATGTTTATTTGCTTATTCTAGAGTTCATTAGGTAATATATATATATATATATACATATATATATATATATATGTGTGTGTGTGTGTGTACAAAAAAAAAAAGACAGTAACAATGTGTAATATCCATCAATTTCATGAAGTAAATGAGGACATCACCAAACTAAAATATACCACAACCTTACTAAACAAAAAGGATAGATCTATTTAAAGATAGAAAAACTAAGAGTGACAAAATATTTTGTATGAATAATTAGTCTCTCTCTAGCTAGAAGAAATTTGCTCTATAACAAATTCTAGTCTTGTCCCTACAGCAACAATGAAAATAAACAACAACATAGATGCTCACTTGCACAACTTTGAAGAAAAGATAAGCAGCACGCCACCTTACCCTTCACTTATTATCTTAGCCATCTTGCCTCAATCCTCACCTTAGCCTGCCGCCGCCAGCAAACGAATGGCACAAAGAAGCCGGCTTCATCTCCGAATTCAAGGATTCAGTAACATCCACGACTCCATGATTCTGTTGCTGTTCTCTCTGAGAAGAAACTCCACCACCCAAATTCCTCAACAAGCTTCCAACTCCAAGAAAGTCTCTGGTCAACCCATTGCCATGATAGTTTGACTCATCCAAACCACAAAAACCAACATTAAAATCTCCAAACTTGGCTTCCTGCTGCTGCCCTCCACTAAATATGCCGGAATTCCCATTGGCAAAAGAGTTCATGATATCCTGCAAATGGGTTTCGTTTCGGGAGTTAGTGCTAGAGGTTGCGCCCATCTGGGCTGCCTTTTGCAGAAGGGCGGTTGCCGACATCTGGGGAAGAACGGAGTCGTTTGGGGCGGGCGTGTCGAAGAGAGAGTGCATGCTGCATCCCGCCTGATTGTAGAAATGATGGTTCATCATCATCATGGGAGGAGCCGTTTGATCGCTGCCGGCGTTGAAGAGGTCGCTGCCGAATTCGTTGCCGAAGTCTGGGTTAGACGCAGGCGGGCTCAAGAAGAAGGCGGCGGAAGGGGGTGAGCGAAAAGCAGAAGGGTGAGATGGTGAGATGAGGGAGTCCATACATGGCGGTAGGCCGGATTGGTTGTGAAGGGCTGTGAGATGGGGGTTCACTTGAGCCAACCCGAGACCAATGCTTCCGCTGCCGTACAAGTGGCTGCCTGGCATTCTTGAGCTTTCATGTGCTAGAGCGTCACAGAATGCTCTGTGGGTGATGAAACTGTCTCTTCTGCATCACAAACATGCCAAAACATTAGTATATGCAATGTTATGGGAACTAAATCTCTCGCTTGCTTGCTATAGCATTCTTCCTTGTATGCGAAATAAGCAGCTCAACATTTAGAGGCTATAAAGAGCATCAAGCAGCAGCATCACAATAATTAAATGTTTTTTTTATCTATAGTTTTTGAGATCATATATAAGTATATACATATATATATACTTACTTAGAATAACCGGACTATACACTTAACAGCTCAAAAAAGATACGTATCAATATTAGATAAATTAAGAGATTCTCTCAAGGAAAGAAAACCAGAAAGTAAATCTCATATAATATTGATGAAGCTAATGTTCTTAGTTATATAATGACAAACATACTTATACGCACTCAATATATATATATATATACAAAAGAATATTTCATTTGCATTGAACTTTTTATAATTGAAAAATAGATTGATCTTCTAGACAATACAATTTTTTGTACATAGCTTAAATTCTCATTGGGATGCATAAATAAAAAAGAAAAATAAAACAAAAAATAACTACATTGCAAGGCATACGATATCTGTTCTTATATTTAATACAGTGCATCAAAAATGCAAAAGTCAGAAGTTCAAGAGCATAAAAGGAAGTTGAATATATATATTATCCTAATAAAATATAATATATATATATATATATATATATATGCAATTAAATATTAACACATAAATACATGCACATAGCAGAATCATCTTGCAATATACTCACCATAAATTTGAAAAGAAGTTTTGGGTCCAAGTGAAGAAAGATATAATAAGATGAGCCATTTAAGGGACTGTCTCATCAATAAATGCAGTGGAGAATTATGCATTAAACATGAAAAACCTCATCCTCCTCCGTTTTCTTCTTCTTCTTCTTCTCCTTCACCCATCCTCATCAGTCTCCCAATTCAACAACGCATTCAAATTTCTAAGTTAGAACTCAGCCCTCAGATTTCCAATACAAGCCAATTTATCCAAAAGCAACATGCATTCAATTCTCAGATCACACACATTCTTCAATTACCCGTTCCCGTTCTCTCATTTAATTTTCCCTTCCATTTATATTAAGAAAAGAAACCAGAGTTTCTCTCTCTTGTGCACACAAATAAAGAGATTTGACGAGGAAGCAGAGAGAGAGAGAGAGAGAGAGAGAGAGAGAGAGAGAGAGAGAGAGAGGAGGGTGGGGTAGGGCCCTTCACATTTTCCAAGCCTAAGGGGGGTCTAAACGTTTTCATGAAAAGGTGAACCTGTGAGGGACGAAAGACCTGCACACAACTTGCCAACCCATAAAAGAACAAACCCTGCTGCTCACTTGCTTATATGGTAACACGTGAACTATGAGAGAGAAACCCATCGGCGTGCCTTACGAGGAAGACGATAATAAAATAACCCATTCTTTTTCTTAAGCAAAATTCTATGCTTTCAAATTTATAGATTTATAGTAATATCTACATTGATCATTTCATCAATAATATATTCTGTATTTTTATATTGATTTATGTATGATATAGGTTTTGTAAAATTAAATCATAATGCCAAATTAAGATCAGTATATGAATATGAGAATAATTTATTACAGGAAAACATAAAATGTATGTTCATCCCTTGCAAATTTAAGTCTTTTTTTTTACAAATACAGCAATAATATTCTCTTAAAATGCAATACTAATCTATCATAATTTTGTCTATTAAATTATGTTAATTCAATGTTGAAGTTGAAATATAAAATAAAAATGTTTGATGAATTTAATATACGAAAATTATACCCAACAAAATTAAAATAAGCTGCAGCTTTGAGATTTTCTCGAGTTCTAACATTCTCACAAAGCTAATACTAAATCCAATCCACTAAACAGAATCATTTGATAAGAGAATGATGAGAATTTCATAATATTTGTCGAAGAGATATTTTTAAGAAAAAAAAATGTACGAAAGTGGCTCTAAAATAATTACGAAATTCACGTGCAAGCAGTTCCACACTACCCCCTCCTTCCTAGCTCCTCCCCCCTCCCCTCCCCCGAAAGGACGCCAGATCTTTTCCGGCTCCAGCCCCCATAAAAATAGCCCATAACAACCCTAACCCTAACTAAATAAACAAAAATAATAACATAAAAAAGTCACGAACGGAATTCTATGTTGATTGATGTTAGCAAGGTAATCTAGTAATTAAACTAACCAAAAAAGGATTAATTACCTAGAGAAGAGTGTGCCGCAGTCACAGCGGTACTCCCGCGTGCCGCACGTCTTGGAGTGCGCCTTCCAGTCGGACTGAACGGCGTAGCGCTTAGAGCACTTGTCGCACTTCCACTTCTTCTCCCCGTGCTTCCGGCAGAAGTGCTTCTTGATTCCGGTGAGGTCGCCGAGGGCACGGGAGGGGTCGTGGTGCACGCACGTGGGCTCCGGGCAGAGGTACACCCTGCGGCGCGCCTCCTTCCCGCTCTTCTGCTTCAGCTTCCACGGCAGGTTGTGGCCCCGCCTGTGCAGCTGCAGGTTCTGCTCCCTCTGGAACCCCTTGCTGCACACCTCGCACACGAACCGGTTCGTCGCCATCAGCGTCTTCGGCGAAAGCGCAATCACCTCCGCGTCCGGATCTGCAGCCACCCATTCCGTGAGTCGGGGTCAGTATTCGATAAGGCAATGCGTGTGTGGGGGCAGATACTTGCTTGGGTTTCCGGGAAGGTTCCTCTTCTTCTTTGCGGGAGCTGACGCTTGCGCTGAGCCGCCGGCCGCCGCTTCGTCCCTGGCCGCCATGCCGATCCTTCCTCCTTCGGTCTTGAGAGCAGAGAGGAAAACACAGAAAGTTTTTCAGAATGCATGGCAGTCCCTCTGAGGTGTCTTCCCAAAGGGACAGAAGAAGAAATAAGGTGTGGAGAGAGAGAAGGGGGGGGAGAGAAGAAAACAAGAATAGGAAAAAACACAAACCGAGCCAAATATATCTCTCTCTCTTGCTTTGCCTTTGTTCTAAAGGAGCTGCTTTCTCGTCCTTCTCAGCTCTATCTTTTTTCTTCTGCTTCTCTCTATAGGGATTGCAGCGGAGGCGGCCAAGAAGGCTTGTCTGGTTTCCTTCATTTCCTTGTCATACCCTCTTTTTTTTGTATATATATGTGTGGGTGTATAATTCCTTTCTCACTAACACAGTGAAGCTGGCAGCCTCTCTTCTGCTTTCTATTATTATTATTTTTTCTCTATCTTGTTCTAATTTTATAACTCTTTTTGCGCCACAGAAAATTAGCTGATAAAAGAAAATGGTAAATCTTGAGCTTATCAGGTGATAGAGAGAGAAAATAGGGTTGAGAGAGAGAGATGCTGATGAAAGTTCATACAGACAAGTCTGTGTCGGTATGCGTCGATGGGATAGGGTCCACCATCTGCAGGCCTTGTAAAACTATAGGTGCACCATTGTTGTCCTTGAGAGAGAAATATGCTGTCATATGCGCTTGATTTTTGTTGAGATTTGTGTTTCTATGACTTGACTGCCGATGATCACTTAATGGTAAAAGAAATAAAAGTCTCTTAATTTGACAAAAGTGAGATTAAGAGAGCAAAATCTAGCAAAAGTGAGGTTTTATATTGTTATATTGTTTATGTATTTAGTGTGATGCATTTTTATATGTGAATTATGATAATTCACTCTCTTTTTTTTTTTCTTGGCTTATCATTATAAGAATATAATATAAGAAATATTATTATATTGTTAACAAATTAAGCAATTTATTATATTGTTATTACAATTTTCTTTCTGAATTAGAACTTGTGAGATGATTAAACTTAGTATTTTGTTGGTGTGAAATCAATTAAAATATTATCAAGAGATCCTTATTATGATTTGGGCAAGGCAAGGAAATCATTTGTATCAACTATGCCTACCTTGAATTTGAGGTTGATATTCAATTACAACCTTGGTTGTGAGAAGTTTGAATGTTAGTGTTGCAAGCAATCTTGTGACTGCATCTGCTATATGAAATATTGCAAGTGTATATATATAATACTTGTTCTTTTGATATCTTAAGATTGCGAAAAAATGGAAGACTGCTTGTATCTGTTTCATATGAAATTGAAATGTAGGATTATGTGAGAGTTAGGTTGTTCCAACATTATCACACCGTAGTTATGGTGGGTTAAATATCATGGCCTATAATTCTTGAAAGAAAAATTTATTCCATTAGAATTCAATGGTTGCAGTGGATGAGATTTGTAATCAACTTTCGTACTTGATGGCATAGTATTTGTAATTTCCTAGAATACATGGAGATAGGAGCATGACTAAAGAAAGTCATAAATTATATGTACATATGCGCATATATGAATAAATGCAAACACATACATATAGTAATATATTTTTGTTTAATTTATACGGGTACATGATTAATTATCTCCTCAATAATGGGATAGGGGTAAGTGCTCTAAGATGTTTCTGGATAATTGAGATCATATATGTTATTCCCTTGAAGATGGTATCCTTGGCATCCAGGATCTGATAGTAATGGACTGATTGCACAAAATTCTCCTTTTAATCTAAACTCTTTGACTCTAAATATTGCTCTAATATACACCCTTCTATTTAAAATTCTAAGGCTAGTGACTTTGTTAACTAAAAAAAGGTTAATTGAGCACAAGAAAATGTTTGAAAATTATCAATAAGAGTTGTAGTTATTGGTGTGAAAATTAGTCACACATGACCATTATAGTAAGTCTATCTTGACTTCTAATCTCAATCTATTGATAAGAGATTGAATAATTTATTAATATTCATACAAATTTTTCATATTGCATCTAGATTAGTTGCAACATTGACATTCAAACTTACATTAAAATAATATAAATATTATTTTTAAAAAGTTTGTATTGATTGGATGGACTTTTATGAGTGTCATGTCAATAAGTCTAAATAGTATTTCTTCTTAACTTAAAAGCACCTCAACAGTGATAAAATCATAAACTTTTGGTATGCATGCGGATATCATATTAAATATGAAAATATAAGAAAACTTATAGCTTTATTTTCTTGGGCATGTCAGCTATCGAGTGTTGTCACCAGCACGAAGCGAAAATTATTTTTTTCAGAGTCAAAGCTCACGTCAAAACACCACCGCTTGCCTGTCATTCTGTTATTTTTATTTAAGCAGTCGAACAGCAAAGTCTTAGGCATCTGTAACATAATTTAACCTTTCTATCTGTTGAAGTTGAAGAACAGCATATGACGAAAAGCTGCCATGAGTTTAAATAATGAAAAGCTGCTGTTTAGTATTTTTATATATATAATTTAATCTTACGGCAGCTTTTCATTCGTTTCAAGATTCCCGAGCTATTCTGTATTTAGTGCAAGAAACTTTTAATGGGAATTCGCCTCATTTGGATCATCTTCCATGATGCCCAATTTTATATTCAGTGCAATTTTAGATCAACGCACAGTGTGCACTTGCCGAATATTGTTCATTAACAGCTAGCGAAGTCACAAATGCGACTAAAAGGATCGAAATTTGCCTGCCAAAGGCTTGCGAGGTTAGCAGCCTCGAAGTCTCTGCAATGTTGAACGAATCTAAGCGAAAAAACCTAGTAATATTTTTAGAATATCAACGAGAATACTATAAAGGGTAATCGGAACTAAATCGATTAATGCTAATCATTTGTATAACCATTTTACGATGCCAATCAATAATAACGTGTTGTCCGCAAATTTGCATGCATAAGGGCATATGTATGTAGAGAAATACTATTTAGATCCGCTGATATGGCACTCAAAAATATTCATCTAATTAGATTTTGATTTTATTTCATTAGTATTTATTTATTTATATTAAAAGAATATAAATATTATTTTTAAAATTTGTATTGAAATGATGTTCAAATTTTATTTGATGAGTATCTTTGAGTGTCATGTCAGCAGGTCTAAATAGCATTTCTCATATATGCATTGGATTGCAAAGTGTCTTGTCTAGTATTTTCTTGTGAATATTGGGATGTGCCTTTAATTATACTGGTTTTTTTTTGTATGAATGCAAGAGGAGCTTCTTTGTAGCTCATAAGATTATGAATAAAATTAGAATAATATTATTATTTTTATTATTGTTTGATTGGGTGCACCTTCTCTAGTCACCGGGGCATCCAATCCCATAGATATAATAAAATTAGTATTATTAATAAAATATAATACTAATAAAATAAATAATAATAACAATAAAAATAATAATGTTACTAATAAACGTGATGTCAAACTAACGTAATTCACTATTCCGTACTAGATGGTGGAAAAGTAATTAAGGGTCGTACAGACACGCGAGGATGATGTTGGAGATCGCAGCTCATTGTTTCATTCAGGAAAGATTCTGTGATTAGGTTCATGTCCTGTAACAACCCAAAGGATAAGTCATCAAGGAAGAGGTCGACATCTCTGATACCATGTTGAAATATCTCACAAACACAAAATAAAAATTTAATTCGTTGTCCTAAAATGAGATATTACATTAGTATTTATAGATTGCTTCACCAAAATGCTCTCCACTGATACTAATACTTCCAATGCTTTTTCGTTGAGCCCTCTCGAAACTATCATTACCCAAAGTGACAGCAACTCTTTAACACCATGCCTTCTAATGATGAAATTTGGAAGGTGGCTAAAGATCTTAATCATAACACCTGCCCTGATTATGATGGCTTTCCAGGAAAATTTTTTATTAAGACTTGAAACATTGTGGGTGAGGATATTTGCAATGGTGTAAAGGAATTTTCTGTAACATTCCTCTTCCTAAATTCTTTAATTATTCCACTATTACTCTTATTCATAAAGATAAATCTCCTATTTAATGGAATCAATTTAGACCCATTAGCATTTGCTCCTCCTCAATTAATAAAATCATATCCAAAGTCATTGCTAATCGCTTAAAAGAGCTGATTCCCAATCTTGTTTTATCACTGGGAGGCACATTCAAGATAATATATCATTGCGGCCCAAGAATGTTCCATAGCTTTGACAAAAAAAAGTAGATGTCACAACCTTATCATTAAATTGGACTTGGAAAAAGTTTTTGACAAGCTTGACTGGGGCTTTCTTTTAAGAATGCTTAATGCTTACATTTTAAATGATTCTTTCATTACTAAGATTAAGATTTTCATTTCTAATGTGTGGTTTTCAATTTTGATTAACGAGACCCAGTTGGTTTTTTCAACTCCTCTAGGGGTCTTAGGCAAGGCAATCCTCTCCCCTCTATTTTGTTTAATCTTTCCATAAACTATTAGTCCCTAAACCTCAATAAAACTTTTTTGATGAACATTGGCCTCCATTTTAACTCATTATCTCCCATCTTGCTTATACTGATGATTTTATTATCATCTCCAATGCTGACAAAAGGAATATTACCAAACTCAATTTATTACTTAAAATTCTTGAGAAAGTCTCCAAGCTTAAGATCAACTGTCATAAATTGAATTTCTTCATTAACAGCAAAGTCAACTCCAATTTAAAGGACTTTATTATTAACAAGTTAGGTTTCAAAAAAGGCAAATTGCCTTGTAATTATATTGGCATTCCTATTTTCAAAGGTCATAATGATAATATGATATATAATGGCCTCATTGATCAAATTTTAAAAAGAATTCATAATTGGAAAATAATTACCTATCTCAATGAGGCAGGCTCATCTTGATTAAATGCATCATCAATGCAATCCCGCTTTACTGGCTTGAAGTTTCCTCTCCAACCATGTTTACTTTAAATAAAATCAAAATTATCTTCAACAAATTTTTTTGGTTCATAATAAGGACAATAAATTAATTTGAACCAAATGGGATAATCTGACCTTCCCTTTAATGAGGGTGGACTTGGTTTGAGGAACCTCGAAGCCCTCCATAATCCTTACTATATTAAACTCTGGTGGAATTTCATAACGATGAATAACATTTGGGTGGATATTCTTAAAGCTAAATATTGTGCTTCCACTCATCTGGTTCTTGTGTGATGGCCCGATGTGGAGCCTCGTCCCCATCGTAGTCATGTTAATGCAAATATTAATATGATTACGGTAGAGAGGCATAGTGTGACAAATTCTCAACTATAGTTGAGTTGGGTTTCCAGCTTAACCCATCTTAATTACAAAATATGCCACATGTAACTATAATTCATTCATCAATCTATATAAAGAAGAATCGAGTGCAGAAGAAAATTATGTATAACATCTATTCCCATAGCACAAAAGGAAAAGAACATTAGCTAAACTCAATATAAAGTGTAGAAAAGTAAAGGCATCTAGAATATTAATTATTACAATATAGAATTTAAAGTTTAAGGAAAAAGGCACACTCATCCTCACAAGCAGGAAATAAATTTAACTAAGCCTCAGTAATAGCAAGAATGCCCTCTTCCTAGTTAAGCTTCTCACTTGAAGCTACCTCCATGAACAACTCTTAATCTGACATTATCAGTATCACAATGCTAGGGCTCTAGCCAAAAAAAGAAAAACTTGCATTAAACAATTGTCTAAGTATATTTTAAGTTAATTTAATGAAATTTACAAGTTTTAAGATATCATATTTACTAAACATTAAACAATTAAGAGGTGGAACAAGAAACAAAAAAATATAATAATTATAAATAAAATAGTTATAACTAAATAAAATGAAGTATGTAAAGAGCATACTTCAACCAGAAGCTGTAATAAGATTAGGCAATAAATATGCATATAACAGTAACTATTGAAACTACCGAAAGTAAAGCTCATCCTAATATATTTATGATCATATTAATACATGCTGATTTACAGAAAAACAAATTAAATTGAAGCATATAAGTAAACTGAACAAGCATCTAACATTGATAACATCTTAGCATATAAAGAACTGTGTAAAACAGAACTGAATTGAAAAAGTGTGCAAAAAACAGAAAAAGCAACTATATAAAATGTTATAACAAAAATTGGCTAAATGAAGCCACTAAAATTGAACTGAAATTGAAATCATCACTGAAATTAGAAATATGTTTAAGCTAGTAGTGTCATAACATAAATTGGCTAAATGAAGCCACTGAACATAAAGTCTTGCATGCATCATTCTAGCCAACCACTGAGCTAGACCCAACCTGTAATGTCCATAATATCAGATCGGGAACTCAATTCAATATTAGGGTGTTACTATAGCACTTAACACTAGGTTAGAAAAAAATTAACCCAACATTGAGTGCTATGTGACCAATAATCTTTGTGAGGGCGTACGTTAAGCAATAAAATATACAAGTAGAGAAATATATAAGTAATATAAATGCATACAATATACTATCCAAACTAAGCAAGCAATACTAAAAGTAAATCCATCATTGAATAAAATAAAAACACCACTGAAATTAAGTTATTACAGACTGTATTTAAAAGTAAAGAAAGTGAATTCTCTCATCTCACAAATGCAACAAAAAGAAAGATGTGGAAGCAAAAATCTCCAAATCTACTAATGTTCAGTACTAGGTCCAGCTCCTCTATCTAAAAAGTGCTCCTAATATACTGCATTTTTGGTTTTAACAATATTGTAGGCACTGCCAAAAATAAATAAAAATAAGTGATTAAACTAAAGAGTCTAAGTACATTTTTAAAATTACGCTAATTTTTTATTACAATTTAGTTTGATATCACATAAGCGAATTTATAATTAAGTACTAAAAGTGGAGCATGTAAGCATCAAAAGAAGGGTAAAATAACTGCAAAGAAGACATCAAACAAGTAAGGAGTAAGAACTCACAAGTACATTTGCTCTAGCCTGTAACAAATAAGAGAAAAGGCATTCTAATAAGACTAGAAACTACAAATGAGAAGTTAAGCACATTTGCCTAACAAGTAAGGGAAAGAGAGGTCTTATAGAAAATAAACACTCATATTCACCCTCTGATAATGTGAGGTCTCTTTATAAACCCCTTAAGCTTGCTCTTGGCTATCCACCAAGAAACCCCTATAGTTTTATAAAATTTTTATTTATGCACAAAGTCTTGTATGTATATTTCAAAAGTTAAGGCTCAAAGCAAAGCAAGCATTCAAGAATTTCAAATAATTATAAACTATGTGATATCCAAAATTATCTAATTTTAATGATCTACTTAATGATTAGAACTAATTGAGCTCCCAACTGACTTATAGATATTGATCTATAAATCAATTGTAAGTAATAGTATAAGTGAAGAAGTTTTGAAAAATAGTAGTTTGTTTTAATGTATAAAATGACAAAATAATTTATAATTATATTCATGTAAATGAGACTTATCATACACTAGTCCTAAACTAATCAAATCAAGCAGGTTAAGATTTAAAGTTTAGGAAATTAGCATGGAAGAGTAATACTAATGGATTACTAAACTAATAGAAGTGAAGGTTAATGTAATACTTACTAATTTCATCTAACTAGCTTACGATTGAAAGGTTTCTATTCAATTCAATCACTAAACTAAAAATCAATTAAAAGGAGAAATCTAAGTGTATGGGAGAGATAATACTACTAACTACAAGTGCTAGTTTATTATAGGTTATAGGTTAAAAGAAACTTAGAAATGTAGCAATTTGCTATCCTAAGGTTTAAGAGGAGTCAAGTTTTAACATATAATTGAAATGATAAGAAAAATAATTTAAATGTAGCAATTTGCTGTCCTAAGGTTTAAAAGCCTAAAATATGCTTTTTATGAAATTAGAAAATTGCAAAATTATACTAATTAAGGAGCCAATTACTTGAAACAACTAATTGTTGTCCAAATAAAATGATATAAGAAAATATAGAACACTTATTGTATAATGAGAAAAATGACACTATGTCAAAATCAATCAACATTGGGTTTTTTTTAGTTTTTGGGACTCCTAATTATGGTTAAAAAATCATTAAGAAAATTAGAGTTCAAAACCTAACTTGAATTATGTAATTATGTTCATCTTATTTTTCTGATCCAAATGATATATAATATTGTATTATTTGGTTAAGTATTTTAGATACATGTAAATGAAAATTTGCATTAATTAATCATTAATACTTAATCCATAATCATCAAATTAATCACTTCACAAAAATAATCATTCAGCACAAAATACCATGGTGCGGAAAACGCGGAGCGATGGCTCAGCTGACAGCGCGCAGAAAAACACACGCCGTCTTGACACGCGCCAGCCTGAATGGGCGACGCGTGTCGGCGCGAGGTCCACGGCACAACGACACTGACCCGCTGTCCACTTAAGCTAGACCAGCCCGGCTCGGCAAATATACCCAAGCCGAGATTGATCTAAAGGAACCACTTCATCCCCACCCCCAAACCTCGAAGGCTAAAATTAGAGTTAGACTTTCTGGCTGATTCGACAGTCCCACGACGCAGCCCGCACCTCAGCAAGTAACCCCCAATGAGACCGACCCAATGAGTCTTGGAGCAAGTCCCGGCGACGACTGAGTATGCTACAGAGTCTAGCTCTATATTCCAAAGATCGAACCCTGTGTGGCTCCTATAGTCTAATGTGGATGGTCAATCGATTGAGATCGATCAAGATCGATCGAGCTCAATTAGACCTTACCAAATGATTCAGGAAAGATTGAAATAGAGACGCATGATCAAGGAGAAATAATTGCAAGCTCAAAATGGATTAATTTAGGACGTACCTCGATAGGGTTCGCCCGCTAGAGTTCGATATTGAAGAATCCTAGCTCCATTCAACTTAGCTCGCAGCACTCTCCAGTAGTTTAGAACGAAGGAAGGAAGAAAAAAAAAGGGAATCTGAGACCCTAATTTTGACTAATGAGAGAGTTGAGTGAGTTGAATGAGAGGACAGCCACCCCTGCCTGCGCCTCTGCCAGACCAGTAACGAGCCTAGGGAGGAGGTATAAGGAACCCATCCAAGTTGTCAGATCAAATAGGTGATCCGATGGTCAGATCAAGTTCAAGCAAGCCCGCTATCAGATCTGGAACCAAACACATGTGACGACTCAGATTAAGTGGAGATGTTGTTTCGTGCATGGCGCCAGGCAGCGGATTTCCACCTTTTGGAAAATTAGCCATTGAATAATTAAATAATTATATATATATATATATATATATTTGTGACGACCGGGGATCGAAGTTCAAGAGTCTTTAAAGAACAATTCATCTCAATTGAAAATATATACATCTTTATGATTCAAAAAGGACATAATAAAATAAAATAATAATTCACAGTCCTTCTATACATAGAGCCAAAATATATATGAAAAGTTACATCAGTTTAAATTTTATAAAAATATAAGAAATATCTACATTTTTCTGCTTCTTTAAATTCTTCCTCTTTTAATTTGACAGATCTTCTAAGTTCTTTAATTATCAAAACTTGAAAAAAATTCAGTTTACCAGTCAGGTAGGAGTACGTAAATTGTTCTTATAAGAATTAATCTAGCGTCCTATAATAGGTATGAATCACTTATGAAGATGACTGAAAATCTGCATGTAAATAAAGCAATTGCTAAATTCATTTTCTGCACCGCAAAATAGCTGTGAAAATCAACATATATGAAATAAATTTTATCAAAAGCATTTGTAACAATAAGTCGAGTCCGGAGACCCCTAAGCCCAAATGGGTAAACCCATAGGCATAATCTGTAGGAATCTTATCTCGCCACCGTCGGTAGCTTACTCAAATTAGGAACTGATGGTGTGTCTTTCCTCTGGATTTGCCTACTTCCTACAAGAGGCTAAATCCCTCCATATAACTCTTAGGGGCTGCTAGCTGGCCCAATCTGTACAGATTCTCAGTGTTGCGTTCCACCCTCCAAAGACAAACACCACAATATATATATAAATTCTTTTTGTTACATGCTTTTTGATATAATTCTTTTGCAGATTAAAATGCGGTAAGCAGTGCAAATAATACTCAAATGGAAAATTGCTCAAATAAGAATACTGAAATAAAACTTATAAGTAAATTTGCGTACCTGACTTGTTTTGATTAAAAATCAACCAAATTTAGTTTCTTTGATCTGCCAAAATAATGAAATTTATTAATTTAATATTTTATATTTGTAATATCAGTTTTTCTAATAAGATGAATATTTTGATTTATTTTATTAAGTTATTTTATTATGCCTTATAAGGTCAAATTGGGAATTTGACCTTATAAGGGCATTTTAGTATTTTTACCCTTAATAGAATATCAAATTTATGCTAGTTTATTGTAGATTATAATTTAAGGTTTTCATAGAACCTGAAATTATTCAATTTTGATATGAATTGGCTAAGTTATAGCTAATCTAATTTCTAAGGTTAATAATTATGGTTAAATGTGATTAGTGAGTGATTAGTGAATTTGGTCATAATATTATTAAATTAATTATACATTTAAGTTTTAATTTACTTTATAAGTTATTTAAAACTAAAATCACTTTATTTGGATTATTATATTTACTAATATTCACTAATTAAGTTTTAGAGTTATTAGGCTTAATTAAGAGATCTAACCGTTGGATCCTTAATATTTTTACAGTTTACTGTAAATTAGGATTTTTTTGATCTAAATAGATATTTGGATCATCTAATTTAGAGCTAAATTGGCTAATTTATAGCTATTTGAAGTTCTAGGTTAAATTAGGTTAATTAGGGTTAGGTCCTAATTGTGATTAGCTAATTTTTTAATTTAAATAGAAAAACTAATACTTCTAAATTATTCCTTAGGCTTTTCTGAGTGTATTAAGACCCATATTTGATATGTTTGAACTAAGGGGTATAAAACTATAGTCATTTGAATATTTGCAATATTTCTTAATTAGTTTAATATCCTAAAAATATCATTTAAATGAAATATTGATCCTATAGTGAAATTATTAGCATCATTAAATTCCTTACATTTTTCTGGTTATTTTGGTATATTAATTTGTATAATTTGATTAAATAATTTAGGAGTTATGGATTCTTAAAGTTTTATGATTTTATGAATTTAGAAATATTTATTTCTATTTAATTATTTATTTTATTTTATCTATTTTTAATTAATCTTTTTTTTTATTATTTATTATTTAATATGATTAATTTATTTATAAATTAATTATTCTTATTTTTCTATTTATGAACATATATATATTAATTATTGTATCATATTTATTTAACTAATTAAAATTTTATCTAATAATATTATATCTTCTGTTTATTATTTAATTATAATTTAATATTTATGTTATATTATAAATTTATCTGTTTATATTATTAATTAATTTATTATCTTATATTAATATATATATCTGTTTATTTATATATTTATTTTAATTATTATTATTATTTTTTTATCTTATCGTATACCTATATATATATAACAAATTTATAAATATTGAAAATATATATATTTTTATTATAATTATTATAATTTCTGCAGGATTAGACGGTGGTGGGTCCTACGTCCACGTGGCGAGTAATTACTGAGCGAGTAGAGGACGGCGGGCCCACCGCTGATCAATTGCCAGGGACGCGTCAGCACCATGTGGGTCCCACCCTGACGTGTATGATTTCGACTGAGTGGGTCGGGCTCGGGCTGGCCCGGCCCGGCCCGAAATCCTTTCTTCTTCTTGCCTTCTTCCTGATAGCGGCGACTAGGGTTTCAATTTCAGAGGGCTTCCCGGCGTCGGTAGCCTTCAGCCCGTAAGGCGTTGGAACGAGGATGGCGAGACCTTTATGTCGGTGGTGAAAATTAGACCTAGGGTGGTCTATATCAGCAATAGGGTCAAACCCTGGGTTCTTATGCGTCGACGGGTGTCCTTTTAATGGTATATACTGTTTAGATTTTGCCAAATTGGATCGATCGAACTCATTAGAGTTCGATCGATTCCGGTAGATTGACAATCCATAGCATGGAATAGGTTTTAAAATTTATTTGATGTAAGACGATTGAGTAAAAAGGGGTCGGCGAGTACCTTAGGATGAGTGGTCGAAATTTTAGGGTTCAATTGAGCAGTCGATCCAGTTCCTTCTTCGATTCTATTTAGTGAAAATGAAGACTAGAATCTTCGGGAGTTAATATTAAGCGATCGAAGAGCGGTGGAAGAGGCGGAGATCTACGCGTGGAGGGCTTCTGCGACACGCGTGAGTCGTGGGGACGACGACTCCAGATCCATCTGATCCTCCCGATCAGACGGTTTAGGATAATCCGTCTATCCAGACGGTGCAAGAGGCCAGAGAAAGCGGCATTAAGGAATTATGGGACGGCGCCGTTTAGTATAATTTAATAATTAATTTATTGAATTTAATTTAAATCAATTTAATTAATTAAACTTAATAAAATAAATATTTTCCAAAAATTTTTAAAGATATCTATCCTAGCTAATTGAGGGCTTCTGAACACAATGGCGCACTCGGATTTTTTATTCGACGAGTATTTAATTACTCAAATTTTCAGGTATTTTAATAATATTAAAATATTCGACAAAATTTTAATGACTTCCAAATGCATTCAAAACTTCACCCCTAGCTAATTTGGAGGTGGTGAACGCAATGGTGAGGCCAGATTTTCAATCCGAGGTCAAAATTATTTAAATATTAATAAACAATTTGAAATAGAATTTTGGTATTTTATAATAATTTAATTTATTTACTTTATTTTATCAATTAATTATACTTAATTTAATACTCAAAATTAAGAAATCAAACGGACTCCTAAAAATCTCAAATTTTCATACCTAACTAATTGAGGGGTGAGGAACTCAAAAATGCAATCGAATTTTTAATTGGGGTCAATTTAATTATCTTAATTTTATGAGTAATTATATGTTATTAAAAATATTCATGGAAAATTCGATAACTTCCAAACACTCCCAAAATACTAATTCTAACTAAATTGAGAATGATGAGTCTAATGGCGGACTCCAACTTTGATTCTAAGGTCTAAATAAATTAGGCATCTTCAAAATTATCGGAAAAATCAAGAATGTATGAAAATCTCAAATGATCTCCAAATTACACGAAACTTGAAGTGGAAGCTCTTAATACTATTATAAGAGTATTATAAGAAAATGGAGTTGATTAGATTACTTAAAAATTGGTAACAACTATAGGGTTTTTACAGGGGATGACATTGTTTCATATCGTTCAATTTGATCTAGTTGGGCTTCAATCGAGCTCGATCAAGCCCAATTGTAGCTCGATACATGATTGCAAGGCATCTAAATAGGTAATTGAATCAACTTGATAGCAATCAAATTTAGATAATTAGGTAATAGGGTACCTTAGTGTTTGAGCGACGCGAAGAAATTCCTAGCGATTGGGACGATGCCAATAGGAATTCTTAGCTCCAATTTTAATTCCACTCGATGCAATTGAGGCTTGCAAACCATTTAGGACTTAATTGAGGTCGAGAGCGTTGCTAAAGCGGCAGATTGACTACCTCACACGGCCTGCACAATGCGCCACGTGCTGCGCTCAAGGGGCCTCGTCCCGCGTGCAGCGAGACGACAAACGCCGGTCGTCCGATTTGGATGGCTGGAATGATCAAACGGTGCAGCTTCAGTGCCATCTGATCAATAGGGTGACGGTGTCAGTTTTGAACGGAAATAATAATTAAATTAATTAAATAAAAATTTATTAACTACAATTAATTTAATTTAAAATTAAGCTATTAAATGACTCCTAAAAAAATTCACCTCTAACTAATTTGAGGGTGAGGAACTCAAAAATAATATCAAATTTTTAATGAGAGATCAATTTAATTATCTTAATTTTTAACCACCTGTTTAAATGCTTATGCAATGCATAAATTCCTTATTAACCTATTTTGATGCATGATTGATTTTATAAAACTGTAAATGCTAAATTAAAAATAATATTTTTACTCTTAAAATGTATTTAGACTTTTAATTTTTTTGTCATTTCGAAATCTCGTTTTAATTTTTAGTCAATTGCAAAAACTCGTCTTAATTTTTCGTGGGTAAATACTCATTATGAATGATGTTATGGCATACTGGATAAGATTTTTGGATTTAACTCTTAATAGATTATAGATTCAAATATCATCACTCATATAATTAAATTATTAAATTTTAATTTCTTAAAAAGTATATATAAAAGCAAACACAATATTTTCTCCAAAAAGATGAAAAATTAACTTGTATTAAGCGATATTCGGTAGAACATGAACAGCAAATTCACGGTACAATACCGATCTGTGTCCGACATATTCCAACTGCTGACATCATTTTATTGCCACATTTTTCATGCTGGAGCTGGAATGGGATTCTAATATATGAAATATTATATTTAATTTTAAAAAATATAATTTTTTTTTTGTCTTAAGAAAATTAGTATTAAATTCAATTTTATATATATGAGAATTATAAAAAATATATTTTTTTTAAATACAAACTATAAATATCTAATTTTTGAAAAATTGTTTGCTTACTTGTAAAGAATAAGAACATTTTATTAAGAGAATGATTGGTATACTAAATAACGATGCGGTGAGATGGATGAGCGATCTTGAAGCCGAAGGCAGAGGTCCTCACCTGCAACTTCTAGTTCTATGCGGATATAATCCTAGATAAATATTCAGAGAAAGATTCTATCGTGATATAATCCTAGATAAAAAAAAAGTATTATCGCACTTGTGAGCATAATTTTGAACATGAAAGGGGTAGAGTAGTAGTGGAAGGGCCCCAAACCCTAACCCATTTACAATAGTCCCATCGTAAAGGAGTTAGGGTTTAGGGAAATATATTCCCGGTTATCATTTAATTCTGTTTCTTATCTCTTAAATTTAGATTTATCCCATATAAAAAAGAGTTACAATCAAACAATTAGAATTTTCATACAAGCTCCAATAATTCAAAAATATAACAATTTCAAGAAAAAGTATTTCAGATCAATAGAATTCTTTTTTTCTTATTAATTTTTGTATATAGGCCCACACAAAAATTATATTGCACTAATTATATGCTCACTCATAAAAATGAAATGAAATTATTATTTTTAAAACCTCAATCACTATTATTATTTACTTGAGATCAATATCTCAAAATTAATTGAGAGCTCAATTAGTTTCAATCATTAAATAGATCATTAAAATTAGATAATTTTAGATATCACTTAGTTGCACTTGTTGAATTTTTCTTAAATGTTTGCTTAATTTTGAGCCTATTCATTTGAATCATTCATATAAGACATTGTGCATAAATAAAATTTTCTCATTAAAAATTATAGGAGCTTACCATGATGGTTAAACCAAAGGCAGACTAATTAGGAATAATAAAGAGACTTCACATTCTGAGATGATAAATGTGAGTGTTATTTGTTTTGACCACACTTTCTATTTGGAATCAATAAAATTCTTTTTTTTTTATTAATTTTTGTATATATGTCCACACAAAAAATTTATATGTCCACACAAAAATTTATATTGCACTAATTATATGCTGACCCATAAAATGCTTACATCATCCATACTTTATTTTGACTATTTTATTGGCACTATATCATAATCAAGTTTATACAAAAATGTTTTTTTTTCTCTTACATGTTGCTACATAGCCCATTTTCTGGCATTTTGATAAATGTAAATTCAAAATTTGAACTCTAGACATGTTGACTCCACTCGAAAATTTTCGAGTCGAGTCATACATCTTGACTCGAACTCTTAAAATGGCTCGAACTCAACACGAACTCGACTCAAACTCGAACTCGACATGAACTCAATTAGAACTCGATTCAAACTCGAACTAGAACAAATTAAATTGAAATTTGAGTATGCGCTGACTCGACTCGAACTCAACTCGAAGCCAGCCCTAATGAGTTTAGATAAGAATAGAGGGAGCTGTGATTCTCTATTGGTTTAACTTCAAGTTTTATATGAAAAATTTTAATAATTAAAATAATTATTAAAATATGAAAATTCTTATATTTTTAATTATCTTAGTTTTCTTAGTCTAATGAACAAATTTTCATATTTTTTATAGTTTAATGGGAGAAAAAATGTAAAAAATATATTATAAATTAAATTAATTGAATTACTAGTTTATTTAAATTTAATTTATTATTTATTTTTTAAGTGGAGGAAACCTCATCCTTCTAATCAGACGCGAGCCACGTGTCAACAATCCAACAATGAGAAAAAACACATCAAAACTTGATCAGCATTGTGACCACACGAATCGTGAGGTAGACTTGACGCTTTAGATCGATCTTCGTTGTTGTATATATGCAATTTAGTTAGACCGTTGGATTAAATCCGACTGCGCTTGATCATAAGTTCGAAGACAGCAGATCTATCGTGGAATCAAAACCCTAAATCTGTCAGTAGTATTTAACGTGCTAAAATTTGAACATGCTGACGATTCAGATTCAATGCATGATAGTTGAATATGATCTGTCGTCAATCCCATGCAAATTGGACGGTCGGTATATGTCCCGCCATTTTGGATTCAGAAAAATTCGATGGCCAACTTTTGATTAATCGTCTGATTAACGCGGATCAGACGACAATGATCCAACCTGACGATTTAGATATAGATCTGACCCACCAGCCGACGCAAGAAAGTAATTCAATTTAATCATACATTTTTTTATTTCTCATTTAATTTTCATGATTTTAAAATTTATGAAATTTTTGTGATAACATCTACACAATGGACCTATCAATTTAACAATTAATTGAAAAAAATTGTAAGAAAATTTGTTATATTTTGAGAGAATCTAAAATGATCATTTAAGACTCAATTGAAGACACCTAATCACCAAATTAACTTTAAATGATTGTTGACCTTCCCTAAGCACCTAAGCACCTAGCACTTTATGACACCCAAGGCTATACCTCATATAAGTACCCCCTCCACTTATTACACACTTGAGCTCTTTAGCTGTCTAAAGTAAGTCCAAGGCTCTGATTCCACCCAATTACCTCTTACCACCCTAGAAAGGTTGTAGGAATTATTTTGGGTTTCCATCCTAGCCACCTTGTCCTTGAGCATTTCTCCAAGTTAAGTGATAGTCCTTTCTCTAAAAATGAACAGATTATGAGACTTGTGTCGGATACAGAGATAAGAGCGGTTCAAAAGCTACCACGAAGAACGGTTAAAGTTTCTGATATTTTATTTTTGCTAAATATAACAATTTTTTCTTACAATTTAATCTTTAATACTCAATCTTGAAATATTTTAAACTATTTTTATAATGCCTGCAAAAACAAAATTTGATTTTTCAAAATTGCATTGTAAGACACTTTGAAGAAGAATATTATGAGTATATATATAATAAATGAACAATTGATTAAAATAAAAACAGTATTAAAATAATGAATATTTTAATGCTCACTAATAATAATCATAAAAAGCCACACATAACAACTTTGCATCGGCCAAAACATAAGATAAAATAAGAACCCACACATAACAACATCCAAAATATAATATAAAGCCTTTAGTTTAATGCATGTACGCAGGTGCGACGGATGCCTATTTTGCAGCACTTTTGCGTGCGAGATGAGAGAAATCCGGAAACTCGAGCGCCGTTCCCCTGCGTATTTTGGCGAAATGCATCATTTTCGATCAAACAATCAAACGCTTACATTTGCTAAGAATATATTATCAAAAATGAATCCACTTGTACTGTTTGAAAGAGCTGAAATTAGAGGCTTGATTCTTAACTTTTTTTTACATTTACTGCAGTGTGTACAAAAAAAGAGGATAAAGCTGTTCTTAATTACATCTTTAATTGCTTTCCTTAATCGCAATGCATGTTCCCGTGTGGAGCCTAAGGAAGAATGTCAGCAGGCTTTATTAATAATATTTCTCAATTAATTTATTCCATAGCAGCGGGCGGGAAGCAGGACGCAGGAAGCGTTCGCACGCCCATTATTCTCAAATATACTTAATCGTCAATTAATGATCAACTTAATTACTTAATCATTGAGAGAATTCCCTCTCATCTTTAGAGTAAGGTCTGCGAATCAGACGAAATTTGTCGCCCACTGCCTAATAAGGATTAAAAAAACTGACAATATAGAAAATTATTCTATAAAGGACTCGCATTATTAATAAGAATGAAACTTTAGGATTTTAATATTTAGCATAAAATTACTAATTTAATATTTAATTTTTTAAATCAATCAAATATATAAGGAAAAACCATGCAATGATAGCTTTCTATGATTGAACTCAAATATCTCCTAAAAAATATAAATGCCTAAAATTTAAAATTTAAAATATATATTTTAATAATCCCCACAATCAAAAATAAATTTAATACTAATTTTTTATTATACTTAACTTTTTAAATCCTAATCATATATATGATAACTATGTAATAAAACTCTAAGGCTATTATAAAAACTATTTATTTTTAATTTAGTATTAAAAATAAAATTTTAGGAAACCAAACAAACCATACTGTCAATATTATAATCGAAGTTTTTTGAAAAAAAAAAAAGTTATTAGTAATTAATTAGTTCGATAATAATTGATCCAAAACGCTTGTTAACAATTTTTATGTATTGCATAATAATAAGTTCATAACAATTAATAAAAATTTGATAAAAATGCAATCCTCAGCCAAATAATGCATCAGATAAGGATAATGAGAAATGCTGACTTGCATAATAATAAGTTCATAACAATTAATAAAAATTAATATGTATATTTATATTATTTTAATATAAATAAATATACACTAATTAAATATATCTCAAATTTTTTTGAGTATCACATCAATTGATCTAAATAATATTCCTCTATAAACAAGATAAACTCAGCCTATCAGTATCATTTAAAATATGCATTTTTATGCTCCACAAATAAAATTAAATTTAATAATAATTTTTTATTTCATTTAATTTATTAAATTCTAATCATTCATATTTTTTTAAATAATATATGAGAATTATATAGCAAAACTATCGTTTTTTTTTTTTTCTTCATTTATGCCTTTCTTTTAAATATTAAATACAACAATAATGATTAAAATGGGGAAAGAGAGAACTTTTGACTAACGAGACTTTCTTCATAAAATTATTTGACTAACGATATAAAATAGAAGTTTTATAAATTTTGTATGCGGGGGATTAGAAATCTATAATTATCATGTTAACTACAAATTTAACTATTATATTTTCAATATAAAATAATCAATATCAGATTAGGAAACTATAATTATCATGTTAATATGTATATTTACACAGATAATAAGGTTGTTTAAAATAAGGAAAACATCTATATTTAAGAAAAAAACCTTATAATTTTCAATCCCGCATACAAAATTTATAAAACTTATATTTTACATCTCTCCACTCTTAAGCACTGCAACATGAAGAAACTGATCAAAATTAATTTAGATCTTCACTATGTACTCTACGATCTTTGATTTTATTCGTTATTTTGCTTCTTCTACGTTGCCTTTTGTTTGGTAAACTTCAGCACAGATAATTAATTAAGGAAATGTCTGCAATGCTAACAGCTTTATTAGCTCGATGGCATTCCAAATTTCATAAACAGTGAGAACTGCTGCACAAGTTACATACTAAACTGAACAAGCAGCATCCGATGCCAACGTTCAGCACACTAATCAGAAAACTGCAATATATTTTTTAAGAAAACAATAGAACTTTATGCATAACTTGAATTCAGGAATTACATAGCACAACTTTTATACACTTACACTTCAATACAACAAATCACTTTGGAAAATCTAAGATTGCCAAAGAAAAAAAAAGTAAGAAAAGACAAGTAACATCATCTAGCAATATGTTAAAGCAGAAAACAATTAAGCATATCTTTGGTCCTTTTCATTTCAAGCTCCCGATCAGCACATGAAACTAAGCAAGCATGATGCTCAGTTGTTAGCAGACGCTATATGTTGATGAGCGCTATCAAGGATGAATGCCTTGTTGGTAATCATGAAGATAATCGATGCATAGTGCCTAATAAGCAGTTAAGAAGACTAATTGTATTAAATGAGCTCAATTACTATCTGCGTCTCAAACCGAATAAAAGAAGGCCACCCGGTAGGGTAGGATCTACAACCGCCTGACTTGACTTTCTTCGAAGAGTCTAAGTCTAACATAATGCAAATAAATAGCATTGGTAATATTACTAAAAACCTTAATGAACACCGGGTAGGATGCCAAGCATTACTATGCGTACCTTGGTAGTATTAAACAAAATTTGCAAAAAAAAAATAAAAAAAAACTTGGATTCAATTATATGATATGATGGAATATATCTGAATTTGGATAAACTAGAAACAGCAGTGCTATCTCAGTCGCATGCCCATATTGAAAGTATTTCAAAAATATATGAAGCTTTTAAAATACTGTGCTGTTTGCATAAACAGTTTTAGCTTGGCAAACAATTTTTCAAGCCTTTGGATACATTAGCATGTTATGTTTTATTAAGTTGTTTCCTATGTAATACCGTTTTGATCACTCTTTGAAGTCCTTGACTCTTTTGCAGAGCGACTCTAGTCGGACTCTGTGAAATGACTTGAAATGTGGATGATGGGCGGGGAAGCTGGCACGTCGACAGAAGTGAAATACCACTACTACTGACGTCATCTTACTTGTTCCGTGAGACGGAGGCGGGGTTGCCCGCATTTTGGCTTTCAAGGCCCACATGCTTTTAACCTTAAATTGTGGTGTGGCATTCATGTAAAGTTGCTTTAACTTTTAAACTAAGATTCTTGATATTCTTGTCCAACATACACATCATTTCTTTAAAAACAAAGCAGTTTCTAGCATCATTGCATTATAATACAATCTATTTAGTTGTACCGATAACTTGTTATTACTATCAAATTTCAGGATATCGTATACATTGCCAACTTTAGCAAATCTTGTCCATCTTTCATTATGAATTGTAGCCAAATATTAAATATTGTTGACATTCAAAAGTTTCATGGCATTAAACATAAAATGCCCATCAACTCAAGCTCTCTACACAAGCATGCTTACTAATCTCAGTGCTAAATTGGTTAAATGCATCTTTGCATGAATCTTATAGTGATACCTTGTATAGTTAACTTCCTTTCTTGAAGCTACCAACTCACATCCCAATGATATTAACTCAAACATATTTCAATTCAAAACTAACATACATATTCCTTGTGTTAACTTTTACCCGCGGCACAGCTTGTTTTGATCATAATCTATTATGCACACGGAGACCGTTTAGTCAAATAATGTGTAAAACACGTTTTTTTTGAAATTGTCATATTTGACTAATAACTTTTATCCGAAGAAAATTTCAAGTTGTCCTATTCATAGAGATATGGCCAAATTGTTAATAGGAGAAACTTTCACTAAATATTATTTTATAACTAAATGAAAAAGGAAGTTATCATGAAACCACCTTATTTGACCAAAAAATTATCATAAATTTCTACGAGAGTTGAGCGATTAAAAATAGAGAATGAAATGAAATAAAAAAAATAAACACCTCAACCATAAGCTTCTCTTCTCTCATTTTTTGTAATATGCTCCTCTCTTTCATTTAGGTAATAAAAGAATATTAGTCAACCACATATATTTGTGTGTGCTTATACTATTTACTTCCATTGTTTTTCTTAGGTAGTCTTATGCCATGTAAAGTTCATCTATGGTGAAGTTTATATCCCTACAACTAGTATTAGAGTGTCTGGTTTGAGAAAGTAATTGTGAGCTATGGTTGAGGACAGAAAGATGAAGATCAACAAGTTTGATGGGATGGACATCAAATTCAAGAAAGTGCAAATAGAGGATTACCTCTATGAGAAAAAGTTACATATACCTTTGCCCAAGATAAAGCTAGAAAATATGGAACATGTAGATTGAGATCTTCTAGATTGACAAGCACTCGAAATTGTGCATTTAAACTTAGGGCAAAATGTGGCATTCAATATCGTTAACAAGGACGATGACATGTATGATGAGAGCATTGTCAAACATGTATGAGAAGTCATCAGTATCAAATAGAATATATCGTGTGCATCGCTTATTTAATTTAATAATGGGAGGAGCTTCCACAATAGATCATATAAATGAGTTCAATGTGATAACGAATGAATAAGAATTCATATACATTATATTTGAAGATGATGTTAAAACATTAATTCTATTATCGTCTCTATTGGAGAGCTAATCAGCGACAATGACTGTGTTGAGCAGTTCATCGAGAAATCTAACTTAAAGCTGGATGATATCAGACACATGATTCTAAGTAAGGATATTCGCAAAAGAGAATCATAAATTCATCTAATTCTGCCTTAAATGTTAAAGGAAAAGGAAGGTAAGGACGAGATAAGTTGAAACTATAGTCATAAGGAAAGAAGAATAAAAACCATTAGAATTATGATGATTTGAAATGTTCAATTAGAAGTCTGTAGATGCCCTAGTGTGCTGTGTTGAAAGTCTTCTATAGTCTCGGATTTTGGACTCGGTGCATTTTTTTCATTCTACACCTTGCAACAAATTATTACACAATTATGTCACAAGGGAAATTTGTAAAGTTTATTTAGCGGATGATGAACCACTTGATATTGTAGGAAAGGATGAAGTTCATATCATAACTGGAAAAAGAACGCATTGAATTTTGTTAGAGGTGAAACATATTTCTGGCCTCAAAAGAAATCTTATTTTTATAAACTAGAATGATAATTATGGCTACACCACAACACTTGATAATGAATGTTGGAAAGTATCAAATGGAGATAATTGTGCAATAGGCAAGAAGGTGAGAACTTTGTACATACTGCAGATAATAAAGATTTAGTAGCGATAGCACATAGTGAGATTCTCTTAGGCTAGTCAAATAGACTTAATTTGATTTTGGTGCAAAATGATTACACCATGGAGCCTCTACGCAAAAAGGAGACCCTTGAACTAATTTCTCCTCATCAAAGCTTTTAATTAATTTTTAAATCACTCAAGAAATTCTCATGAAGGGAAATAAAGACACGACAGTGTACGGAAGGTTGTGTTTTAAAGGCTTCTCCAAATTAATGTATAATTATTTTTTAATTAATTATTGCTAAAATAACTTTAAAAGAGACTAATTACGATTTCATTGTAAAATTCTCATCTTGACATTTACAACAATATCAAATTTGTCCAATTTGGCTAAGTATTTGAGACAAAAGTAAAATAAAATAAATATTTTTAGGGTTACTATAGCAAACAATAACAGGTCCATTATCGGTTCGGATCAGAAATGAAACAACGAGTAATTCCTAGCCATCAGATCGCCACATTTTAGATCTAACAATCATGATCAATCAACTTGTTAGCAGTTCGGATCAAGTTTCAAAAATGTGAGCTGCAACATGACACTCAAATATTAAAATTAAACCATGTCCATTAGTTCGCATTGTTTAAATCATATGTTTATGATTGATTTTGCAGTTTTGGAATAATGCGAGCCATCGTATTAGATATGACGATTGGATCTAATCTTACGATTATCGTTACGCATCAATGATTATTGAACCGTCGAAGCGCACCATGTCTCACAAAGTGGATATGACACTTTGAGTTAATCCTGCAATTTTTAATTGACTTTCAAACATAAATTAAATAAATTTTAAATAAAAATTATATTTAAATCAGTTAAATGTCTCTTATTTTAGCTTCAAGTTTTATAAAATTTTGACTGCAAACTAATAAAAATAAGAAAAATTCAATAGAATCATAATTAGTTAATTTATGTGAATATTTTATTTTCAAAAGTATCTAAAATTCTAAACTTTAGAATTTTATTAAAAATATTCACTTTCAAAAATTACCAAATTTTACAAAAAAACTTATTAAAGTATACTCTTATTTTTGGCATATTTAATTTATAAAAACACAACATATTTTTAAAAATATTTGAATTATTTAATTTTTCCTAATTATTGAACTTTCTTCTAATAAAAATATATATTTCCAAATTTTAAATTGAGAGGATATTACATTGCCGGTGCAGCACTTGGACATAAGTGAACAATCATCGAACTACAATCACTGGTGCAACTATATTTAAACAAAATGTAATTTGAGATCAAATTTACCTCATGATGTGGTAAATATTACATATGATGAGATATAGCTTGAAAAGTATAGCTAAATTGTGAGGACCCGATGCCGGGTCAGCGGGAGCTAATCCAGCACCGGTTGTGGGGATAACAAGTCCTCTAGCTGCATGATCATATTAAGTGATTTAAGAGACAAATATATAAACATCAAACATAGCTCTTTTATTCATTAATTCACAAGTTTTGGATACAAAGATCAAAAATAAAATAAAAGTTACAAACTTTTAAAATAACGTTAAAAAGCGGCAATCATCAAAAAGCAATATCAGCACTGCTTGATTTTTAGCACCTTTCTTCAAGGACAAACTCCTGATCTGGGCACACTTCAAAAGTGCGGGCATTTGAATACCAGTTAGTCGTGAAACTAAGTAATTATAGATGTCATCTTTACAAATGTTAAATAATAAGTAATAATTCAACAAGAAATAAAAGCTGTATAAAATTATTCCTGCAAATCTATTTCAGTTGCACTGAAACTTTAGCATAAAAGTAATTGCAGTCATAACTAAATACAGAATTTTGGCGTTTGATATCTGAGGCAAAATATAATTTTGTTGGGCAAGTACAAAATCAAGAAAAATAAGGGATTCAATTTTGTGTTACATATCCCAACTTCTCTCGATACCTGCCCCCCTCAAAGGCTTATCAGTATAGGCTCTTTATGACTCCCGATGCAGAAAGCCCCATCCTAACAGTTGTCTGATCAAACTAATAATATATCAACATGGAACCCTTGCTACTCACTTATCCAAACTTATTCATATATCATTTTATATAACTTTTAAAAACATTTTTATCAATTTGTGCGATGCTAAGCGGAAAAAATATAATAAACAAGAGTAAGAAAAGACATCTGGTACCTTGTTCTTTAAGTTCGGATGAATGACAGTTCGCTCAATCTGCAAATAAGTTTTTGATATTTCAAATTAGCCTTTTTAGCCAATATTATTGATGCAGGGCAACAGGGTTTGGTGTTGCCGGGCTCTAATGCAATCCTAGGGTTTGTGAATGCAGATGTTTTTCTTTAAGATGTATTTGGAAATTTAAGCACTTTTCGCGGGCTTTAGATCAATTTAGCTTCAGCATTTACCTGCAGAAGATTTCACAGTAATTTGAAAATAACTTTCATTGGCAATGGGGTGTCCTGAGCCACGAACAGGAAGAGCGGTCGGCACCGACTCCGGATCAAAGAAAATGCTCCGGTCCGGAAAGGTAACTCGCACTTCGAGTTGTACTTGCCATGCGGGTGTGTTCGGAAGCGTTTCCTTTCCGAAACCACTTGCAGCGATCGGATTTAGATTTGCGCTCCTACAAATAATTTCTACCCAAAAATCGCACAATAAATTAATTGAATAAATTCAGTTTAGGGTATGGGAAGAACGAACACACGCCGGTTTAAACCAGGAGCGAGAAGGGGGACCCGAGTAGATTTCTTGCAGCGGCTAGGGCAACGACGGCCGGGCAATGGAGGCGGTTGGACAGCGGTGGCTGGGACAAGCGACGGCGGCCGCGGCAAGGGCAGCGACACCATCTGCGGCTTGCAGCGGCAGCCAGGGCAGCAGCGGCGAGTGGTGGCCGGCAGTAGCAGCGGCAGCAAGGGCAAGCGGCGGCGGCGGCTGGTAGCAGCAGCTGGGCGGCAACGGCGGCTGGCAGCAGCGTCTGGGCAGCAGCGGTGGCTGGCAGCAGCGGCGGCTGGACAGCGGCAATCGGGCAGCAGCGCGACTGGGGTGGTGGCAGCGGCTGTCCTGCAGGGAGAGGTCCGAAGGCAGCAAGGGGAGGGGCCCGGAAGGTGGCGGCTAGGGTTTGGAGATGGAGGATTTGGAAACTATGATTTCTCAGGGAAAACAAGAGCCGTTCTCGCTGTTTGGATAAAACTCAGAATTTTTATTTATCAAACTGAAATTAACATACAGATCTTGGGTATTTATAATACCCTCAAAGCAATCTAAACCTTAGAGTGTTTTTAATAAACGATCGGAGGGCTAATATTCGTCCCTCCGATCAATACATGAAACGGACAAAAATAAATGCGAAAATAAAATTGAAACCAGGGACCCGCGCGACGTACCGTTAAATGCATAAAAATAAAACTGAAATATCAAGGCCGGTATGGGTCCGGACGAGTTCAGCGGCGGGACCCGCGTCGAAGATGGTCCCCATCAACTCTCCCCCGCTCAAAAGCACTCATCACCGGTGAGTGATCTGTGCGGTAGCGGGCTAAGAGGTCAGCATCCAATCTCTCAATCTCCTCTGCAAGTACCCAACTGTCCTCCGTGTCGGGTCGTCCTCTCCAACGAACCAAGTATCTCTGAAAGCCACCCTCAGTAGTGGCCACTGTCTCCTCATCCAGAATCAGCTCTGGCAGTGAATCTCCTCGGGGTAATCTGTCTGTGGACCTCAGTATCGGCAATAGGTCCTCAACTGAATCTCTATCCTCTGGTGCTGGGGTGCTACCATCAGGGGGAAAAATAGACATGGCTGTCTGTGGAGCTATATCCTCACCAACACACTGCTCTCTCATACGTTTCGGTTCGAAACTATCTGCAGAAGGCTCCTCAGGTCCCAATGGGTGTCCGTAGAATCGGGTCAGATCAGCCACATTGAACACTGGATGTACTCCCCAATCACATGGCAAGGCTAACTGGTATGCATTCGTACCAATCCTTTTTGTCACCCTGTATGGTCCGATTCTTCTATCGGCCAGCTTCTTCAGGCTTCCCGAGGGAAGCCTGTCCGGACTCAGTCGCACCATCACCAAGTCACCTACCTCAAAAGATGTGTCCCTTCATCTGGCATCAGCTTGCAGCTTATAATGATCATAGTTGTTGTGCAATCTGCGCTCAATCTCCTTATGTAATTCATGCAATTGTAATGCAAATTCTGATGCAAACTGACTCGTCCTATGAGTGTACGGTAGGGGAACTAAATCTAGAGGAACTCTAGCCCGCCGTGAACTATCTCGTTCGGAGACATCCCAGTTGACCTGTTTAATGAGTTATTGTAGGCTAATTGGGCGTGTGGTAAGATCAAATCCCCATTAGCCTTGTGGTCCCCAACCAGACATCTCAACAGATTCCCTAGGCTACGGTTGACAACCTCAGTCTGGCCATCGGTCTGCGGGTGGTAGGCTGTCGAGAACATGAGCTTGGTTCCCATAAGACGCCACAAGGTTTTCCAGAAATAGCTCATGAACTTGACATCCCTGTCAGTCACTATCGTCTTGGGTACACCCCTATGAGCTACCACCTCTTTAAAATAATGTTTTGCCATGGCAGAGGTGTCGTCAGTTTTGCTGCACGGGATAAAATATGCCATCTTGGAGAAGCTATCTACTACCACCAGGATGGAGTCGTGCTGACGTTGTGTGCGTGGTAGTCCTAGCACAAAGTCCATACTGACATCCTCCCAAGGGGTGAAAGTAATGGGTAGAGGGGTGTACAGTCCATTGGGTTGTTTATTTTCCTTTGCAACCTGACACACCCTGCAGCTTCTCACAATCTGGGCAATGAACCTCACCATCCCCGGCCAGTAAAATCTCTCCTGAACAAGATCTACTGTCTTGTCCCTCCCAAAATGTCCTCCTAGTCCTCCACCATGCAACTCACATACTATAAAATTGTGCATAGACGTATTGGGAATGCATAGTCGTGTGCCCCTAAATAGGTACCGGTCCCGAATGACATAGTCCGTATTGTCGTGGTATGGGTCGGCGGCTAGAGCACTATAGATGCCACTAAAATCAGGGCATGTGGCATAATCCTCGATCATGCGCTCAAAGCCTATCACATGTGCTCTCATCTCTGTGAAGACAGAGTAACTCTGCTCAAAGCATCGGCGGGTGTGTTATTCTTCCCTTTGCAATGCTTGAGTACGAAGTCGTACTCCTGTAGGAAAGACACCCACTTTGCTTGGTGTGGGCTAAGCTTGTGCTGCGAGTTTATATATTTAAGAGCTTGGTGATCTGAGTGTATGATAAACTCCTTTGGCAACAGGTAGTGCCTACAGTGTCTCAAGCTTTGCACTAAAGCGTAAAACTCACGCTCATAATTAGAATAATTTAGCTTTGGGTCCGAGAGTTTCTCGCTGAAATATCACATAGGGTGGCCCTCCTGGTTGAGGACTCCACCAATCCCAACGTCGGAAGCATCGCAAGACACCTCAAAGGTCTTGCCAAAATCTGGCAATCTCAACAGTGGGGCAGATGACATCTTCTCCTTGATAAGCTGAAATGCTTTTCCAGCAAAAGATGGTCACTTGAACTCGCCCTCCTTGGTACACTCTGTGATAGGGGCCATGATACCACTAAAATCCTTTATGAAACGTCGATAAAAAGTGGTCAGGCCGTGAAAGCTACGCACATCATGGATGTTTTATGGCGTGGGCCACTCCATGATAGCCTTCACCTTCTCGGGATCAACGGAGATTCCCGAGGAGCCTACTATGTAACCCAGAAAGATGACAGACTCCACGAAGAATGTGCACTTCTTCATGTGGATGTACAGCTTTTCGGCTCGCAGGAGCTCGAAAATGGTGCGAAGATGACCCAGGTGGTCATCGCTAGAGTGGCTATACACCAGAATGTCATCAAAATAAACGACAACGAACTTACCCATGTAGGGCTCAAAGACATGAGTCATCATCCGAGCAAAGGTGCTTGGGGCATTGGATAGTCCAAAGGGCATCACTAGCCACTCATACAATCCCTCCTTCGACTTGAAGGCAGTCGTCCACTCGTCTCCCTCTCTAATCCTAATATGGTGGTATCCGCTCCTCAGATCTATCTTTGAGAAGATAGCGGCACCACTCAACATGTCCAACATGTCGTCTAATCGTGAAATGGGGAATCTATACTTCACAGTGATTCGGTTGACAGCTCGGCTATCAACACACATGCGCCATGTTCCTTCCTTCTTGGGGGCAAGAATGGTTGGAACAGCACATGGACTCATACTGTGACGAGTGAATCCATGATCTAATAGCTCAGTGATCTGCCTCTACAGCTCAGCGTGCGCTGCGGGGTCTAAACGGTAGTGAGGCAAATGGGGTAAGGAGGAGCCAGGGACTAAATCCATGGCGTGCTGGATCGACCTCATGGGAGGTAATCCAGCAGGCAACTCCTCGGGATGGATATCCTGAAACTCCTCAAGAAGCTTCCTGGCAGATTCAGGAAGGTGGGTGATGTCAGGCACCAGTCCAGATGATTGGAGTACCACCAGGGCATAAAGGATGCCATTCGCAAAACTCTCTCTCTCTAACTCAACTCCCCGGATAATATTCAAGGCCTTATTCCGTTCTGTGGGCGGAAGGGTCTCCTTGGTGGCATTCGGTCTTGGGTGTGAGGCTAATGGTCTGACGGGATTCAAGACCACCTTCTGCCCATTCAACATGAATGAACATGTGTTGGTCCTGCTATGAATAGTTACGTCCCTGTCATACAACCATGGTCTCCCTAAAAGAACGTGGCAGACATCCATGGGCATGACATCGCACTAGATCCGATCGGTATAGGGTCCGATCGTGATGGGTACAAGACATCTGCGCGTCACAGGAATGGTAGTCTTGGTAACCCAAGCTACCTGAAAAGGTGACGAGTGGGGCTCGGCAGTGACCCCTAAACGCGCAAGTGCGGACTCTGCCACAACATTCATGCAGCTGCCACTATCAATCACTAATCTGCATGACTTCTCCCCGGCTCGGAAGAAGGCTTGGAAGATGTTGGTCCTCCAATAATCAGTAGACTCACGGGTTGTGGCGATCATACATCTCACCACTAGGAGGCTCGAATCAAACTCCTCATCACTGGGGGCCCTAAGTCAAGCTCATTTAACACAACACCGACATCATCAATTCCGGCTGGGGCAGACTCATCGTCACTAGCCTCCTGAATCAGTAATGTGGTGAGCTGCTTGGTGCAGTTCCTGGCATAGTGCCCAAACGTACCACATCTGAGGCACTTAATGTGTGCCGGACTCACAGCTCCTACAGGGGCCTTCCCCTTATCCACTCTCGTGGCCACGCCCGTAGTCTTAGCTCCATCACCTTGAGCCTTTTAGTCATCCCGTGTATCGGTCCTAGTCGTCCCAGATGTCTTATTGGGACTCTTTTGATATGTCTCTATATCAATCGCAATAGACACTGTGCCTTCCAAATTATATACGCCGTAGCGAATGAGTTCACTATGAATCTCTGGCCTCAATCCGTACTTGAATTTGGATAGGGTGTCCAGCTCAGACTCACGGATGCGACAACGTATCATGAGATCTTTCATCTCGGCGTAATATTCTGGGACGGTCCTAATGCCCTGGCGCAATGCGGTCAGCTCATCGCATAATCGGCTCATGTGGTATGCCGGTATGTATTGGGCCTCCAATAAGGCTTTCATCTCAGCCCAGGTAGTCACTGGAGGAAGCCCATCATACTCCATCTGTCTCTCTTTTCCTAGCCAAAAGGTCTTTGCTTTCAAGGTGAGTCTCATCTTGGCAAAGCGGACCTTTTGATCCTCGTACATACCGTACCAGTCAAAATAACTCTCTATGTCGAGAACCCAGTCTGCAAAATCTTGGGGTCCATCATGCCATCATAGCTAGGAGGGTCTAGCTTGAGAACATGTGTCAGGTCTGGGCGTCTGTCTCGCACGGGTCTATCAAAGTCATCCTCAAATCGGGGGTAGTCATCACGTTCCCTGGGTGGGAATCCGCGGCGGCCATCCCGACCTCTGGGAGGTGGTCCCTAATAATCCTCTCGAGGGGGGCTCGAACAGGACGTCTCACATCTCTCTGCCCAGCAGGTATGGGTCTCTCTTCCTCCCAGCGCTGATCACCAAAAGGGGCATCAGATCGGACCCTAAAGGCGTCATCATATCTAACATCCTGAGGTTCAGCAAGTTTAGGCCTCGGTGTGCGTGCCCTATGATCTGTCTCGGGAGTTAGTCTATCCTCGTCTCGCTCGTGGTGTAAATTATGTGGACCTAGATGTGGATTCAGATCTTCATGAGGGGCATCCACTCGAGTCAGGAAGCGGTTCGTGAATGATTCTCCTCCTGAACCAGGCGGGTTAGATCCTCTACCCGTGTGTTCCAGTTGGTTCACCCGTCCTATAACTCCTCTCATATCTGCTCTCAAGGTGTTCATCTCTTCCCTCAGGTGATGTTTCTCCGTGTTCCATTCCATGCGGAAGTTCCTAAACCAGATAGGTTCGTCAAGGCTCAAATGCGGTGCAACGTGGGGTCATCTCTTGCGGTTGGTGCATCTCAGACTCTAAGTGTTGACTGTGGCTAACCCATGCTAATTGTCCTACCACTCCTCAGATGCATGCAATGATGGATGCAATTTTAAATATGTATGCACCTAGACTCCTATGTATGCAGTGATGTGAACCTTAGGAGAATAGGATTCCGAAATTTGAGAAAATTTCGGAGCCTTCTCTGATACCAAATTTGATGCAGGGCAACACTAGGGTTTGGTGTTGCCCGGGCTCTAATGCAATCCTAGGGTTTGTGAATGCTTGTGAATGCAGATATTTTTCTTTAAGATGTATTTGGAAATTTAAAGCACTTTTCGCGCAGTCACTTTAGATCAATTAAGCTTCGGCATTTACCTGCGAAAGATTCACAGTAATTTGAAAATAACTTTTGTTGGCAATGGGGTGTCCTGAGCCACGAACAGGAAGAGCGGTCGGCACTGATTCCGGATCAAAAGAAAGGCTCCGGTCTGGAAAGGTAACTCGCACTTCGAGTTGTACTTGCCATGCGGGTGTGTTCGGAGGCGTTTCCGTTCCGAAAACCACTCGCAGCGACCGGATTTAGATTTGCGCTCCTACAAATAATTTATATTCGAAAATCGCACAAGAAATTAATTGAATAAATTCAGTTTAGGGTATAGGGAAGAACGAACACACGCCGGTTTAAAACCAGGAGCGAGAAGGGGGACCCGAGTAGATTTCTGCAGCGGCTAGGGCAACGACGGCTGGGCAATGGAGGCGGCTGGACAACGGTGGTGGGGGAAGACGGAGGCGGCGGAAAGGGCAGAGAAAGAAGAGGGGTTGAGAGGAAGCAGGAGCGGCCGGAAAGACGAGGAGAGTGGTGGAAGGAAGAGGAAGGAAGATGAGGAAGCTGCGGGGGAGTAGAAGAAGAGGGAGGAGAAGGAGGATGGAAGAGGTGGATGGAAGAAGCAGATGGGAAGAGGAAGCGGCGGCTGGACAACGGCGATCGGGCAGGGCGGGGCTGGCTGGGCAGCGGCGACGGGGTGGGTGGCAGCGGCTGTCCTGCGGTGAGAGGTCCGAAGGCAGCAAGGGAAGGGGTCCGGAAGGTGGCGGCTAGGGTTTGGAAACGGAGGATTTGGAAATTAGGGTTTCCCGGGGGAAACAAGAGCCGTTCTCACTGTTTGGAGAAAACTCAAAATTTCTATTTATCAAAACTGAAATTAACATACAGATCTTGGATATTTATAATACCCTCAAAGCAATCTAGACCTTAGAGTGTTTTTAATAAACGATCGGATGGCTAATATTCGTCCCTCCAATCAATACATGAAACGGACAAAAATAAATGTGAAAATAAAATTGAAACGGACGAAAATAAATGCATAAAAATAAAACTGATATATCAAGACCGATATGGGTCCGGGCGGGCTCGGCGGTGGGACCCGCGTCGAAGATGGTCCCCATCAATTATTATCTGTTTCTATTCTATTTCTCTTTTACTTTCTCAATTTGATAGAAGTTCGTATTTTTAAGTTACTGATGTGACAATAATATTTACAATAGCATTATTATTATCATTTTAATAATAATAATGACAATAATAATGTACGAAAGAAAAGACAGAATGCAAATGACTGTATAAATTGCAGAAAGGAATAATAATAATAATAGTAAAATGTCAGAATTGAAATGCCTGAATTGAAAATAACAAAATTGAAAGTAATAATCATTTAATAATATTTGTATTATTCTCATTATTAATTAATGAGAACAATAACAATGTGAATGACTAATATTTTTCATAATAATGAATATTAAGTACAATAGAAAAAAAAAACAAAATATCTCCTCAAATTCCTCCGCTTTTTCTTCTCCTCTTACATAAGGTTGGGGTTGCCGAAAGCCAGAGGGAGGCCGGACGTGGCTGAAGGGAGCCGGAGGGGTGGCCGGGGTAGAGGGGCGGTGGTCAGAGGCTGGCTGACAGAGAGAGGGAGGGCTGAGAGTAGGAGAGGGGCTGCTGTGAGGGAGGAAAAAGGGAGGCTGAGAAGAGGAGAGGGGCTGTTGTTTTTGGGGAGGAGGAGAGGGCTGGGGAATATATAGAGGGGAGGAATCAGGAGGGCTGGTTGGCCAAATGGGTGGACCATTCCTGCACCAAAACGGTGCAGGCGCTCTGGCGCTAAAGGATCGAGGGGTTGGGGGGGTGGGGATGAAACAAAGAGGGAGAGAAGGAAATTTTAAATATTTATTTAAAATTAAATTATTCACATTTTTCTACCGTTTAATGTCCAAAAATAACGAACGTGACATCCCGAGGTGTGGTTATGAATATAAACGAACACGTGCGCACCAAAAATTGTTCCGAATCGGACAAATATTTTATTTTAATTAATTCTAAAGTTTGAAACTTCAAAAATTAATTGAGATTGAAGGCCGAACCGACGCTCAAAAATTGAGTAAAACTTTTCGAGCATCCTTAAATAAAATACTTAACACGACATTATTTTATCGATTTAAATAATTCAAAATAAATTGGAGTTTTTCGTTATCCGAATTCTCCCAACCTATGGCACTTTGATCTAAAAATTATTTTCTATAGAATGAAAATTTTGTTTGCACTACTTTGAAATTCTCCGGGGTCCTGATATCCTGGGTGGGTTTTGACCTAATTTAAAAGTGACGACATTTGGGTCGTTACAAAAACTCTTGCATTAATGTCTCTCTCATATATACCCTTTCAAAACACTTTGAATTATCGCAACAAAGTGATGATTAAAGATAAAAAAGTATGGTTACAATTCGTATATTTTTATTTTTATTTTTCTCCTTTTAATTTAAAAAAATAATAATAGAAACAAAATATATTTCTTCTTATTTAACTATAACTATGGTAAACTAGATTATTATAATTTTTAGAAAAAAAATTTATAGAGAGATATATTGTGAGACACTTAAAATATATATTGTTTGGCTCCCATCAAATTATTAAAAATGTTAATGATGATTAAAAATTGCTAGGTCTTGTAATTATAACATTATTTAATTAAAATCTTAGTATATTTTAGTATAAAATACTACTTAGGGGCCTCACTATGATCATTAAAGTTATTATCAATGCAAAAGACTTAAACAATATGCCTACTTTTAGTTGACTCATAAAAGAGAATGGTAGTAAAACAACCAACATCTTATTCGGCCTAAACACTAGATTATCAATTAAAAATTTACACCTCCTAGTAAGTTATTATCCAAGAACAAATCATAGGTCTATTAATATGAGATGGGGTAACCTAAAGCAGATAATGCCTTGCTTGAAATGAGGCTCTTTGATTTTCTTAATTTTACATATAAAGCCAAACTATCAGGTTCCTTAAGGCATGTTAAAGCCATACTAGGTTACAATAAAAAAGAGCTAGATTTTGATTTGAACCTAGAAGACTAAATCCAACAACAGGTTCATATCAAATTTAACAATATAACTAGAAAAGTATTTAAAAAAACTATATTAATACTAAAATAAACTAGTAAAAGCTTCTAAAAAGGTAAGACGCACTAAAGAAACAATAATCCATCCATCATCCATATACAATTGTATAGTACAGCATGCAATAATTATTTGAAATAAATTTATTTTAAAGAGTGAATTAAGTACATCTTAATTATAGTACAACATTAAAGCTATTAATATATTATGTTTAAATAATTATACTATTATTAAGATATATATATATATATGTGTGTGTGTGTTTATGTGTGAATGGTGTTGCAAACCTAGTAGTTGAGGCTCATGATTTGTTATCCTAGGTTATTGGTTCAAATCCCACTAGCCACACATAAAAAATATATACACACACACATATATAAATATATATATATATATATATATATGTTTATGTGCATATAATGACTACTTCACTTTAAGATTGTTAAACTTGCACAAAACATGGACTTTCAAATGCCAAACATTTATTCACTTTTGTTTTGAGCTTGTGATGCATGAGAGAGAGAGAGGAAGAAACCTGGAATGGAAAGTACTGAAGGCTTCATACTTTAATTGAGGTGTGAAAAGCCTATAATGAAACCGCATCCTTTTCAAACAATTTGAAGCTGTTCATGAGTAAAACACCAGCTTGTAAGAAACCTTAACATCAAATTTGCTCACAAATAATCAACAATGTAGGCGCAGCTCAGAAATCACCAAAATATTTCTGCAGCAGTATCCAATTCCAACGTTCGTCAGGATTAAAATAATTTATTACTTACTTCTCCTTCAAATCTGCACTGCAGTAAGACAGCTGTTAAACCCTCCCACAAGTGAACAGATTAGAAGAACTGTTAGTTAAATATAGTAAAATATGTATCCTCCTCGACTTGCGGGTTCTTGAGAGCATTGATTATGTTTTCTGAATGAGCTTGCTGCAATCCTCCCTTGCCGCCACTTGTTCAAGATGGTTGTAGATCATAGCAATCAAATAAAAACGCCTCTTGATGCCATTTCATGATAATCCAGAATCTGTAGCGTCCCGGCAGCCTGATATCAAAGGATCCAGCACAATACCAGGGATTTTCGGAAAGCAAGAAGGTTGAATCTGATAAATAGCATTTGGGCCCAGCGCTATATTTGCCCTTGCACGCAGCTGTAATCCCCCATGACCAAGAATCATTGGAAATATTTAGTAAAAGGCACAATCCTCTCTTTGCTTGGTTCAAACCCCCAGAGATAGCCACAACTCCACTAGTGTCAATTAGCAGATGCTTCAAGTAGGTCCAAGTTAAAGGCATGACAAAATGACAGACTAGCTAATGCATATTGGAGTGCTAGAACCATATTGTCTGATTTCTTGTGTATTTCAGCAAGTAATAGAAGACAGTGGCATTCCTCAACTTGCATATTAAATTTATAGCACATGCAAAAACAGGGAATGTGCAACATCAGCTGCTTAGTAAATTGGTTAGCTGCAAGTAAAGTACGGGCAAGCCGCAAATTTCCATCTATTTTAATATTCATGTCCACTCCACTTGTTGATGAGGCCAGCACCCCAATTTCATCACACATTCGTTGAGCAACTTCAACTGTCCTCTATGTAAAGCTCGTTCATGGAGTAACTGCAACTTAAGAAGTTGAAATGTGTGATTTTGACACAGGTGAGAATTTCTTTCAAGCGAGCTTCAAAGCCACAAAAAGCTTCCTCATAGCCTTTGAATACTGCCAAATGTTGGATCAGCTTTACATAGGCTAAAGATAAATCAGACAGGCTTGCACCATTAGCAAAGCAAGTAGCATAAACCAATGAATTCATACGCACAAGTGGAGCACTTCCATATAGCTCCCATGAAGTAGCTCTTAACAAATATGATGAACCAGCCAATTGTAGAACGGACCTTGCAATTGGATTAGGTTGTGCATCAAAGTGGAACAAGTCAAAATCATTCACTGAAGAACTACTCAATTTTCTTATATTCTCAAACGGAATACTACTAGCAGCTACAAGATTCTTAATCCATGAAGTGCTGAAGCTTCCATCATCATTTGGCCGTAATAATCCATCATTTCCAAACTCACTCAAATCTTGCAAACACAATCGTAATTCTTTGCATACAATCACTGGGCAGGTTCGAAGCATTGTGGAACTCTTAGGACCAAAACATATCAATGATCTTCTTACATGCTTAAGATCAAACTTTGACAAAACAAGACGGTTAAAGGCCATAAGACTCATCAGCTTCAGAGTATCAGCCCTTTTCATAGACCTATTAAGAAGGACAAGTAAATGTTGCTGGGTGGTCAAGGGGTGCACCCAGAGTCATGCTGGTTTCAAAGTGAATCTTGGGAACCCAAAATTCCGATGTACTTAAAAATGCCCACATCTGACAATAAATTGCAAATGGCAGTCAGAGTATAAGCAAGACAGGCATCATCATTGTTCAATGAGGCGAATCTAACAGCTTCAGTTAAAGCCTCCCAATGCTTTCTTTGGATGCCCAAAATTACAGTGCATGGTGCCTAAGCACAGTAATGCTGTCCTCATACCTTCCAACAAAAATATCTGACGTTGAAGTAGAGGAACGATTAAAATTCCTTCATTCCCTGCACTGTAATCAAAGTAACTGTGTAGATTCTCTAAAGAAGAAAGATAATCCTGGTGAAAAAGACTGTTCAAGTATTCTAAGTACTCAACACGGTGGAGATCCGGGGCTAGCTTATGCAAGTGCTTTAGAACTGTGCTGAATGAATTCAAAGGAAAGGAGCCAGCATCCCTTTCAAGAAAATCAGCTTGCATGTTAAGATATCCCTCTACTTGCCACCTGGTACGTAAGAACCCTTGGTGATCATAGTTTCTGAAATTAGTGATCACTGAAGAATCCAATTCCCTGCTCTGATCATGGCACTCCCTGCTTTTAAACCAAGAAGGATTCAGAATTTCTTTATCATTTGTTGGGTGAGAAATCAATCGAGATGAGCCACTATGTGAATTTGAGCTCCCCCCTGCAGAAGTAGCCTGAATAGCATGCCTGAACTTTTGAAAGGCATCTATTTCATAATATAGTTGATCATCCTCCAATAACTCCTGAAACTCTGATTCTTGCAGCTCATAGCAAGAATCATATGAGTTGCAATATGTAAATATATTGGTCAGCAGATGACAAACACCTTCAAATGTCAATAGATTGAAAGAAAGTATGCAACACCGCAAAAACACTCCCAAATGACTGTTAGGATCCAAAAAATTTGGTCATCTTCCAAATGTGCATCATCAACGACAGCAACAATACCTACAACGATCAAACAAGTGTCGCACTAGCATTTTTCTTAAGAAATGCTCAAAAGAGCAATATCAAAGAGAAAGTTCAGCAATACTGCAACTACCTTTTAGTTTCTCAAAAAAGTTAAGCAAATCATCAGGCGAAGATAGCTCAGACAGGCTGCTCGTTAAATGCTCACATAGCCAGCCATTGGCTGAATCCCCAATGACCTTTAATTGGTTTATCAAATCCAACAAAGAAGGCTCCACAAAATCATTGCAAGCCTAGAAGTATTTATAAGAAAAACATAACTTGCTGAAAAATGAATTACAGATACATGTTAAGAGAAAAAAGGGATTGCAAATATCCCTTGTTATTTGATAAAATCATCTCTTTAAACTAGTATAAATGTGTTAACAAAAGAAGGCCAGATAAATCCAATGCCGCAATGAGGCAACAAATGAGAAAGTAATGGCGTAATGGCGCTTCAATTACACATATAAGGCAATCAGACAAGGTATTTAACATATGCGACAACTTTACAAATAATACCGCTTATAACTAACATCGAGCCTTCCAGGCCGTTCTTGCGGGATAAGCAAAAGTTCAAGCTTTGTTAAGAAAATGGCCAAAACATGAAAATTTTCCAGACGAATATCATAAGAAAAAAAGAGAGAAAGCATAAAAAGAGACAAAGCGAAGGTGCATATAATGCTTAACAGAAGAATCAAATGTAGAACTATTTAAACCCGTTATCACGGTAACAAAACTATAACTTTCTTTTCCGTTCTGAAAGAGAGAAGATACAAACAAGCAGTAAGAAAATCGAACCCTGGTGAGGGAGAAAATGAAGAGGCCGAGGCGATTGTGCTGCGAAACGGAGTCAATCGGGAAGGGAACAGTCCGCTGCAACGGCGGGGCAAAGAGCTGAATCAAGTGGCAAACGGCTATTTTGTGAGGTGTGAGATCTAACACAGCAAAACCACCGTCCTTCAAAGCCCCAGTGACAGCAATCCTGCTCATGTTGCAACGTTATAAAATAAAAGAGAGAGATGTTAGGGTTAGACAGAATGAAACTGGGCAAGAAACTCTGCGGGAATCTTTCGAAATTTTTGAAGGCGATGAAAAAATTTACAACGGAAATACTCTTTATTTACATTTTTTCTTAGCAAATTTAAAATATTGCAAATTATCATAGAGAATTTGTTTAATCAGCAATATTCTATATTTAAAAAATATATATATATTAAATTTATAGGTTTATTTGAAGACTTTGTATTTAGTTAAGTAATTATTTATATAAATATAAACTATTTTAGAATTGTTAATATAATATTATTATAATTAGCTTTAATTAAGTTGATAGCAATAATACTTAGTTTTATTTTAATATATTTATTAATTTCATTTACTATTTTATATATTTACTTAATTTGTGTAGTGTAAATCATATTATTACAATACATATAAGTATAAATAGTCGATATTATATGTTTTATAATATAAACTTATATTTTCTTTAATATAAGCCCTTTATTTTTTTATAAATTTAATAATTCTAAAAAAATAATATTTACTAATAATTAATTGATGTGAACTAATTGCTATAAATTCAATTTTAATTTTCTGCAATTGATATAAGAGTTTGAATTAAATAGTTATCTCTAAATTTTGTTAAAATTAATTATTGTAAATAAATAAGTGATACTTCCAAATTATTTTCTTGGTTGGTCAACATGATTCCCACTTTTATACTTAGCTTTTGTGATTTTTTCATATTATGATTTGCTAATAGTTGCACTTCTCCTATGTAACTCTTAAAAACAATTATCTTTTCCCTTTAAATCTACTATTTCCCTTATTTCTCAATGCTACAACTCTAATTTCCCAATACTTCCAAATTCATCTGATCCCTTTTCTATTCTACAATTATGGGATAAAATCAAATATCTTACTAGAATTAGATTATTTCATAAATCCTTAAAATTTTATTATCCATTTATGCTAATAGTCTTATATAAGAAAAAATCAAAGATCTAAAACTTAGATTCAGATGGTACCAATCACATATATTCAATATTAACCTTAGCACTTCTAATTCAATAATTTAAGATAATATCAAATCATATGCATTATTAGAAAAATGTCAATTAGATTATCTTTCAATCAAATTAATTGATTAAGTGATTAAGATTTAGATCTTAATCAAAATAAGTTAGGGTTTAACCCCTAACCCTCCTATCATTAAGATCAAAGGTTAATTTAAAGGTTAATGATAAATCAATATATTATTAGTGTATTATTGATGTCAAACTTAAGTTTGGATTAAGTATCATCTACTTAATCAAGTTACTAAGATTCTTATGTTCAAGTTTAGTTTAATATCCACTAAACACATTTAAGAGTCCAAATAATTATTAAGATTCTCTAACATACAACCTAAAAATTCTAAAAGCATATAAATGGAAAGATAGCATAAAATAAAAAGATGATTAATGCTAATTAAATCCTAAATAAACAGAGGGATTAGCACTTAATCACAAGTCTAAAAAATATAAGTTTCATGTTATTTAGGTTATTAATGTTTACATATTTGATACATACTTTTAAGGATTCTATTACTTAGCTTTTGACATGACATACATTTAAAGTACATAGTAGATTGTTGAGCACATTAAGAATGATAAAGTTTCAAATTTAATTTTAGAGAAATACTATTTGGACCCGCTGACGTGGCACCCAAAAAAGCCCACCCAATAATATTTGGATATGATTTCAATACAAACATTAAAAATAATATTTATATTATTTTAATGTAAATAATAAAATATAATAAAATCCTATTTGTTTGGGCTTTTTTGGATGCCACATCAGCAGGTCCAAATAGCATTTCTCTTAATTTTAACATAGAATTTTATGCAATGTTTAATTTTAGTTAAAATAAATAATTGTTATATTATTTGCAACTTAAAAGCAATTAACTAAAATAAATAATTTAAATTATCCATCGGCTTTAGTGCTAATCGCTCGGCACAGAAACAGAGAGCGTTGGATTCCATGGCAGCTGAAAGACGCGGAATGCATTCATCGCATGACACACGTCGGCCCGATCGGGCAACGCGTGTCGGCTCGGGATATGCGAAGGAATCCCGAGCTGACGGTGCGGTCGAAGAACTTGGACCGGTCCGGCCCAGCATGAATACTCAGACCAGAAACAAACCCAACCTGACGCCTAACCCTCCTATCATTAAGACCAAAGGTTAATTTAAAGGTCAATGACAAATCAATGTATTATTTGTGTATTATTGATGTCAAACTTAGGTTTGGATTAAGTATCATCTACTTAATCAAGTTACTAAGATTCTTATGTTCAAGTTTAATTTAATATCCACTAAGCATATTTAAGAGTCCAAATAATTATTAAGATTCTCTAACATATAACCTAAAAATTATAAAAGCATATAAATAGAAAGATAGCATAAAATAAAAAGGTGATTAATGCTAATCAAATCCTAAATAAACAGAGGGATTAGCACTTAATCACAAGTCTAAAAGATTTAAGTTTCATGTCATTTAGGTTATTAATGTTTACATATTTGATACATACTTTTAAGGATTCTATTACTTAGCTTTTGGCATGACATACATTTAAAGTACATAGTAGATTGTTGAGCACATTAAGAATGATAAAGTTTCAAATTTAATTTTAGATAAATACTATTTGGACCCGCTGACGTGGCACCCAAAAAAGCCCACCCAATAATATTTGGATATGATTTCAATACAAATATTAAAAATAATATTTATATTATTTTAATGTAAATAATAAAATATAATAAAATCCTATTTATTTGGGCTTTTTTGGAGTGCCACATCAGCAGGTCCAAATAGCATTTCTCTTAATTTTAACATAGAATTTTATGCAATGTTTAATTTTAGTTAAAATAAATAATTGTTATATTATTTGCAACTTAAAAGCAATTAACTAAAATAAATAATTTAAATTATCCATCGGCTTTAGTGCTAATCGCTCGGCACAGAAACAGAGAGCGCTGGATTCCATGGCAGCTGAAAGACGCGGAATGCATTCATCGCATGACACACGTCGGCCCGATCGGGCAACGCGTGTCGGCTCGGGATATGCGAAGGAATCCCGAGCTGACGGTGCGGTCGAAGAACTTGGACCGGTCCGGCCCAGCATGAATACTCAGACCAGAAACAAACCCAACCTGACGCCTAACCCTCCTATCATTAAGACCAAAGGTTAATTTAAAGGTCAATGACAAATCAATGTATTATTTGTGTATTATTGATGTCAAACTTAGGTTTGGATTAAGTATCATCTACTTAATCAAGTTACTAAGATTCTTATGTTCAAATTTAGTTTAATATCCACTAAGCATATTTAAGAGTCCAAATAATTATTAAGATTCTCTAACATACAATCTAAAAATTATAAAAGCATATAAATAGAAAGATAGCATAAAATAAAAAGGTGATTAATGCTAATCAAATCCTAAACAAATAATGGATTAACACTTAATCACAAGTCTAAAAAATATAAGTTTCATGTCATTTATGTTATTAATGTTTACCTATTTGATACATACTTTTAAGAATTCTATTACTTAGCTTTTGACATGACATACATTTAAAGTACATAGTAGATTGTTGAGCACATTAAGAATGATAAAGTTTCAAATTTAATTTTAGAGAAATGCTATTTGGACCCGCTGACGTGGCACTCAAAAAATCCCACCCAATAATATTTGGACATAATTTCAATACAAACATTAAAAATAATATTTATATTATTTTAATATAAATAAAAAAAACTAATAAAATATAATAAAATTCTATTGGTTTGGACTTTTTGGATGCCACATCAACAGGTCCGAATAGCGTTCTCTTAATTTTAACATAGAATTTTATGTAATGTTCAATTTTAACTAAAATAAATAATTGTTATATTATTTGCAACTTAAAAGCAATTAACTAAAATAAATAATTTAAATTATCCATCGGCTTTAGTGATAATTGCTCGGCACAGAAGCAGAGAGCGCTAAATTCCATGGCGGCTGACAGGCGCGGAAATGCACTCATCGCATGACACACGTCAGCCCGATCGGGCAACGCGTGTCGGCTCGGGATATGCGAAGGAATCCCGAGCTGACGGTGCGGTCGAAGAACTTGGATCGGTCCAGCCCAACAAGAATACTCAGACCATAAACAAACCCGACCTGACCTGGCTTCCCCGATAGCTCGCAGAGGGTTCCGAATTAGAGCTCGTGACTTCGGCTGTTCCCGCCCCCCCCCCCCCCCCTCGGTTCGGCCCGTACGTCCACGTGAAGTAAACATCCTGGTTGATGCACCAAGCTTGAGAATCTCGCCCAACGTCGCCGGTAGTCCCAACCAAGTAATGCAGTAGGTCCCAAAGGGCGGACCCGGGCAAACACTGTTGAGCACTGTGGACGGCCAGTGAATCAGGGTCAAGTTGAGCTCGCTCGAGTTCAATTGACCCCAGGGATCGTTAGCCTGAGGCTCAGAATAGCTTATAGGAATGGATTGGACGATGATTGCAAGGTGAGATGTACAAATAAGGGCATACCTTCGTCGTCTTCTTCACCTGACAGGAGGGATTAGGGTTCGTAGATTCCCACGACCGATTGCTCTCCGAGGTTTTGCTAAGCTCTCAAAAGGCTTAAGATGCAGAGAGTGAGAAGAAAATGGGGAATGGATGGGTCAACGAGGCCTTGAGGTCGCAGGAATGATCCTGACATAAGGTGTAGGTACGATCCTACGAGCGATCGTGACGTAGAAGGACAGCGCACAGGAAGCTAATCCTGGCCGTTGGTTTGATCGCGCAATCCTACGGCCAGGCCGGTCTTAATTGGACAAATCACTCTACAACTATTTGATCAGCCGAGGAAAAAGTCGCACGGTTATGATTCTCTTGATCTGTTACCCGCTGTTTGTCCTCCCTCAGTGGATCTGTGCGATTTTGAATTTATCCGTTGGAATTTTAATTTTATTATATATATTAAATTAATTTAAATATTTTATTTAATTCTTTAATTAATTATTTTAATTATTCAAAATTAAATACTCAAACGGACTCCGAAAAATTCCAAAAATTTACCTTTATCTAATTTAGGAGATGAGAAACTCAAAAATGCAATCGAATTTTTGATCAGAGGTCAATTTAATTATCATAACTTTTAAGTATTTAAATATATTAAAATATTCAGGGAATTTTGTGACTTCCAAATATTTCCAAAATATCACAATTATCTAATTTGGGGGGTGATGAGTTCAATGGCGAATTTCGATTTTGATTCTGAGATTAAAATAAAATAGATATTCTCATAATTATTAGAAATAATTAAGAATATTTGTAAATCACAAACAATCTCTAAATAATATGAAACTTGAGTTGAAAACTTCTAATACTATTATAAGAGTACTAAAAGTAAAATGTAGTTGATTAGACTTCTAATTAAATGATAATAATACTACCGATTGTTACAATTATTTTCATAATCCTTTATTTTAGCTCTTTTTTAAAATAATTGTTATTTTATTTCTAAAATTTTTAGTAATTCTTATTAACAATGCTTATTCTATCTTATGAAACAAATCAATGGTCATGCAATCTTTTTTCTTCTTTCATATGGCTATTATGTAAAACTCAAAGTAGCATCTGGAAGGTGCTACTACACCTCTGTTAATGTCCCTCGCAATGCTCTCAATGTTATTAGCGAATTTAAATATAGTATTAAACAGATACTAATTTAGATTAATTAATCAAGATTATAATTATAAATTCATTAAACAACGAGATAAGATAGGAGCAACATTTCATAACTTTTTGTTTGTTACATCAAAAAAATATGATAAAAAAAAAAATGAAAAAAAAGCTTTAAAGCGAATGATCCTATCGGATAAAAAATACGATCAGGAACTCATACGGAGACTGAGATGTCGGACGCGTACAAGAAGGTGAAAGCCGGGAGGTTAGCATTCAAAGGAGGCGAGCTTGCAACCGTCAAATCCATCGACAAGAAGAAGCACAAAAAGAAGAAGAGCAAGGAAACGGTTGATTCTCTTGACGGTGGAATTGGTGCAGGAGCGGGGGATGGCGCTGTGGTGGCGGCTGGATCTGATGTATACACAATCGACGCCGCCAAGAAGATGAAGTACGAGGAGCTTTTTCCAGTGGAGACGAAGAAATTTGGGTACGATCCTGCTAATACGTCCAGAAACGGCACAAGAGCCGTAGAGGAGGCACTGGACGATCGTGTTAAGAGGAAGGCTGATCGCTACTGCAAGTGACCTCTTTTGTTGCTTTGCATCTTAAGGTAGATTCGATCTGGTTCTACATTAACAGCTACTTTTTGTGCAAAATATTTTTTTAATATTTTGGAGTTAAAGGAGGAGGGAGGACGACTTCACAGTTTTTTCAGTAATGAAACAAATCATGAACAGTGTTAAGCAAATGTATATATGATTTGTTTTATAGTCATCATCATTCATTTTACGTAATATTAATGTGTTCACAGTACTTGATGACTGTTAAAACATAAATAATTGCGGTAGAATATATCTGTGATCACTGAGCAATTTCTTTTTTTACTCCAGGAATATTACGATATCACTGAAACAGCATAGCAATTATGAATCGCGCTTCTATATTGACTGTTGCTTGTGTTTGGGAAAAAAGCTGGGTTATTGTATATAGTTCAATTTCTTTTCCGTTTTGTTGAACACAGTTCTATTATTTTTTTCTTGGCTGATTATTTAGGTTTTGCTTGTCTTCAGTCTCCCAACATTGCCATATTATCTTCTTCCTCTTTGCCTCTGTTTTTTTTCTCAAATTATCTTGTAGTCGCTGCAAGTTTCAGTTTTCTTGTTGGTATACTCAATTCAAACAGGGATTATCTTTATTATCTGGTAGTTGCTTGATGTTTCAAATTCAGCAGCATTTTATATCCTTAAGATTTTGATGAGCAGCGCCTTCAAGTTGCTCTTTTCCATTTTGATAGCAAAACTCTTGCTTTGTCTTAGTGTGTAATTTAGAATACTGTAATTCAATGTTGGGCCGATCTCTTAAATTCTACATTTCTTGTTGATTTTTCTAAACTCAATGTATGAAGATCAGGATTTAAGTTGCAGTAAATTGGAGTTAATACTTGACTGTCAACAAGTTCGAGAAACCCCCTTCTATCAAATATATCTCCTTTCTAAATCTTTTCTCGTTGGTTGATTCATTTTTGTTTATTATTTCATTATTCAGCTAGAAATTGCATCTTTCAAAAGAACATAAACAGAAACCAATAGAATGGATCTTCTCTATTTGAAACTTAGAGAGGGGCTTCTATTTGATTGTGCACTATGATAACAATGGATTCATGTAGTTGACCACATCTAATGGGACTAAGGTTTGTTCTTTTTGCTGTTGTGTCAGCATGAAATTGCTTCTCTTAAATATTTTCCTCTTATACTAGCTGTATATTTTTGACTAAGTCACGACAATCGAAACAGCAGCAACATCGTTTAACAAGAAATTTTCTCCCTTAGTCTTCTTACTTTTTCTTCCCTAAGCCTTTCTATTACTCGTTCCATTCTTAAAGTCATCAGTTAATTTCACAATCAACTAGTGTTAGAAAATCAACTTCCCTTGACACTTCCATTACAGCATTTTTCAGAAATTTCTTCAAGTTTCAAGTCCGATGGGAGAAAGGCCTTAACTTCTACTGTGATTAGAATTTGACTTCTGAACCTTATCATGCTTAAATTTGTCTTTTAATTATTCTGATTTTTGTTGATACATTAGCAAACCATATTATTGATTTGGAACATGTGGAACACACTGCATTTTTTCTGTATTCTTATATTTAGTCGTACTATTTTACATGCAATGTTTGTGTTTATTAGTTCATAACTTTATTAGCGAGTCTCCTTTGTTGTTTCTATTTTTTTATCAAGTTTCATATTTTAAAATTTTGTGCTTCAGTATTTGAGACATCATTCTTGTGTTTTCTCTATATACATGCGTATTTTGAGCTTGATATGTTGCTATGTGGAGTGGCTTGTCCAAACAATTTTTGGATGGGCTAAATGTTCATCAACTACAAGGATTATCTTTTACAGTTAGCATTGTCATTTGATGATCATGAGGCCAAGTGCTGTTATCCTGTCACAACAACTGATGGAGGACATTTCGAACTTCAGAGTGGTGAGCATGCGGAAGAGAAGCTAAAGAAGGATAAAAAGCTTATGCTATGCCGTCGTGAGGATTTTTAGCTCCTCATAACTGTACTTTTATCCATTTTAGCTTTTTTTCAAGATATGGTTTAGAATTTGTAAGAAAACTTAGTATCTTTGCTTGAATTTTATTTTATTTTTATCATTTCATGTAAATCCCATTATGATTTTATCATATATATGTTTATTATTTAGTTATTTTCTTGGCAAAGTTAAAAACTTAAACTACCTCAAATATAATTCTTGAGAACTTTACATGTTAAGTTTAATTAAATCAAACATGTGAACTTTCGGTAAGATTTTGCACTTGATGAATAATATATAATTTAGATCTGAAATATAGGTGTTTTGAGGTGCGTGAATGAAAAAAATTGCTGTTGGAAGCACTTGGATCTTGGTCAATTGCTTGACAGTCTCTGAACCTTTTAGATGATTGTGAACATCCAAAAAATTAAGTTTACCATTTGGGTGATCAATAAAATCACAATACTTAATATATTCATTTTCAACAAAATTTTGATTAAAATTAGCTTTTTAATTGATTAGATGGATGACATGCAAGTTATCTTTGGTTTAATTTATTGTGCTAACATTTCAGGTGTTGGAACGAGCCACCTTTGTAGGCTTTGGAATGTGATTTAGATGTATTATTGTATGTACAGTTCTTTCTTAACTAGTTTTGTCATAAGAGATGCGAGGGCTATCTTTAAACTATGTTCATGATGTAATTGTATACACATTGTAATTTGAACTTTGCATGTGTTGAATTTAGCATAATCCATGCTTAGCTTATTTTAAAAATGCGTAGGTTTAATTTTTTTTGATAAAGTTAACTTTGTGATTATATTGCATCTATAAAAGTTTTTTTGTTTGTTATTTTCAAAAACTTTTTTTTTAGTACATTTCGTCTATGAAGATTTTATTGCTTATTATTATTTATAGGAGCTAACTCCATGATTTGCACATTTACAGGGAATGTTTTTAGTTAATTATATTACAAGTGTTAATTATCCTCCACGATGCTATTTTACCATGGACGCATTTAACCTTTTTTTTTTTCTACAATGACAAAAAAACATTTGAGCTGCAACTCTTTAAAATAAAATCAGGCATTCTAATAATATAGAAGACAATCTTACAACAATCAACTTCTTATAATATAGTACATTTTATTAAAGTTATAATTGAAAATATCATAAAAAATGCCTGGTCAAAACAAAATCTAAAAGATATTAAAATGGCTAAAATGTTCCCATTTTTAATTTTCACATTTGTACAATCTCTTAAAGAATCTAATTATTTCAAAGTATACATATTATTTTGATTGCAAATTTGGTTTTTTTTGAAAAAATGCTTAATCAGGAAAAAAAACATAAACAAGGACCAATTTTAACTTATGCAAGCCGGGGGGGGCATCTCGACAAGACAAGTCATGAACTGTTATTTAGGCGACATGACTTTTGATGTAATAAAAGGTGATTTGATTAATAGGGTTCAAACAAGTTTGTTGAAATAAAGGAGCACATATAGGGCATTGTGTGATAAAAAAAGCAAAGTAGAATCATACTGATAAAATAAAGTGTTGCAGAGTTAAAGCTGTTAAGGTGCATGCTAAAAGGATATGATGAAAAATATTGACATTTATAGCAAGCTTTGAGTAACCTTAATTGTGATAAGCTTAGGGAAAATTTTCTTAAGGGTTTTGATACATTAAGCATAGAGTTTTAAAAGCACCAATGAGAAAAGCTAAATTTAATAAAAATTTTCACTGTTAAAAGAGGAAGATAAATGTTGAAAAAGACTTAGCAATAAACAATTGGAACGATCTCACTTATTTGAAATTTTGGGAGCATTTGTTATTTGATAGACCACAATGGAGATATATGATCTATTTAACTGACATCGCTTAATGAATTTAAGATTTGGGCTTTATTATTGCTGTTTTTGTTGTTCTTTATAACAAACTTTTATGTACTGTTTAGTTTCTTGGATTCAGCTATCAAATGTTATGATGATTGATAGAAAATCATAATTTAAAATTAACGAGTATTGCTAATGATGAAGAGATATGTTCGTCATAACATTAACCTTTTTGTAATTTATTGTAGCTCTATCTCTTACATTTTTAGTACTGTTCTATCACATCATTTAATTGTTTTCTCCTTTGAAAATGTAGAACTTCATTTATCTTAATTAGTTGATTTGCATAGTTGATTTGCATTCCTATAACACATTCTTAAATTTGAAAAGGCAGTTTATGAAGAGGTTGGGTGTAATAGAGGACATGAATGGGAGAAATAAGCTATAGATAAAAGGGAATTATGCAGGAGACGAAGAAAATCATCAATAGTTCATCATGTTATTCAGTATTCATTCTATAAATTCCCCTTTATTGTTTTAGAATATTTTATAAAGATATATAAATAAATAAATATATATATATATATATATATATATATATTAATGTCTTCAATGTATAAAAAAAATAATTTGTGCTAACATGGTGAAAATAATTTGCTTAATTACATTTTTTTAACATAAAACTAATTCTGCGTATGCTGAGGATTAGTTTGTTCAGTAATTTGATACCTAGATGATTCTGCACTATCAAAATCTCAAGAAATATTTAATGGTGGTGATGGTTTTAATGGAGTTTGGGTATCATGGTAACAACAAGAAATTAACCGACCATGAAATGATTTAGGGACCGTGCTCTGGTCTTCACTTGACTTTTTTAATCAGACCAAATATGTCGGCAAAAACTGTTGTAGCTTAGCTATGGAAATGATGTATAAATTCAGTTTGTGTGAATAAGCTGACAATGGAAAAATCAGTCTTGTTGAGGAAATTTAGATAATTTCACGTATTGTCACTATGTATAGACACCAATAGGGTTGTCTATTGGTGAAAGGAACTGAATGATAAATTCAAGCGGTGGCAGAGTTTGCAACTATTGCTATGGAACAACTTGCATGGATTCCATCTATTACGAACATGAAATGATAATGGAGGTCTAAGACTCGTCAGATTCTAGTGCAACATTGGTTTTTGTTCTGATTTTCTTGCGCACTTTAGTTCAAAATTTCTTAACGCATACAGTTAATTTAAGATTAATCACATCATCATACTTGACTTTAGCGCACAAGGGAAGATAGATAATGGGATTACATGATGTGTAAGTAACTTATACCTCATTATTCAGGAACAAAAGGAAAGGGAGGTAATGGGATTGGTTAACTTGTGGTTGGAGTTACTTTGCAAGTAATTTGTGACTCTTGATCTGTTAAGGATATTGATTGAATATAGGATTGATTTTAGGCATCACAAGATCAACATGCTTCTCTGTTTTATAACCAGATTGGAAAAACTCAGTTTTATAGTTGAAACGAGCGTTTTTTTTTGTACTGCATTTTTTAATTGAGATAGAGGGTGGCATAAAAAAATAATAATGGCTGAACTGCACTTGTGCATTCAAGTTTTTGAGTTGAAATTAGGTTTGACTAATGGTTTATCTAGCCCACATTTATCCCTTTTTGATTTTCTTTTTCATAAATAGTGATTTAGAGCTGATGGTTTAGTTAGAATCAAGTGGTTTATGCGGTTTGAAACTCAATGAATTTTGGTGTTTTAAGAATGACTGAACAAGGTTCAAGAGAATGCTCTTCTCACAGTGTTGCCACGTGATTGGCCTGTTGGCGCACGATATTTGATAATGTTGAAACGTTTTGATTTAAAATGAAACTGATAGTTTAGTGAGCTCTCACATGCGAAGATCATTGTTGATGCTGCTGCATATGCGTGAGTGTGGTTTATTTTCACTTCATGTAATTAGAAAAGTGATAAAAGTATGAATAGAAATAATTAACCCATACTTACAAGCTCAAGCTTTTAAGTTGAAATTGTGTTTGACCATTAACATATATAGCCCATTCCTTCTTAACATATTTTGCTCTAAGTATTGCCCTGAGAACTGCCATTGCTTTTCATTGATTTGGAAGATTTTCTTGCCCTAGAATTAACCTATTTCATAAAGAACAATTTTGTGTCTGCTTTGCAGATCTTTATGGCAGCTTGTCACAATGAGTCGTACCATGTAAATTGTTATCATCTGATCATGCTTCACCTCAAGTATTCACTTTCTTACTTCATTAGAGTACAGTGCTTGCTTGACATATAGTAGCAATAATTTTGCTATAAGAGGAGCACAGATGCCATTTATTAATTTAGCTAAATATGATTTCAGCGTTTCAACGCTAACTCTGCTGAGAACAACTTTCTTATTTAGATCATTTTTGAGATGATCGTAATTGGATGAAAGAAGATTTTTCACTTTTCTCTGTAACAAATGTTGTGATTGTCTCCATTTCGAGGAAGTTGCAAGTATGATGATCAAATCATCACATGCATGATTTAACAGCAATGGATAGGATCAGTTTTTGACACTATTCTCAAAGTATTAAACTCTTAAAAACCACCTGCTTCACTTCAGGACAACGGCCTTGTTCATCTGATAGCTTTTCAACGGCAAAGCTGCCATGGAGCTGTCGATATGTTAGTCATATTCCGTTGTGCTTTCATCCGTGCCAACTTGACAAAAGATTTAGCTCTTCTGTCAGCATGATTACTTATCAGAAATATGATGAAATAGGCCCCGGCGTTTTAACTTTCTTTTCTTCTCATCTCAAACAGAGCTGCCCTCTTTATCCAGGTGAAGGTCTGCCCTTTCTAGGCTATTATCTCCAAATCTTCTCAAATGCCTTCCCAAGGTGAGACGCTTTTGCCTTTAAGCATTTCTCTTACTTTTTCCTTCCAATCATGTTATTTTGCTTTATTTTAATTTTGGTTTTTTTTTTCGAAAACTCATTCTCATTTCCATGTTCCCAATTCGTACATCCATGCGTCTAGCATAACCAAATCAGTGTTGAGGTGCTGTTCTGATTCAAAGTTAGACATCTTCCAGCTTAAAGATAATTTTATTAGAACATTATTTGCGTTCATTTTTTCCTTAAGATTGTTGATCCATATTAAATATATCAAGATGATGATAACAAAATTGAATTTTGGGATGTTAATATTCAACGTAGATGGATGAATTATTTTTCTAAGTTTTTTAATGAAGGTTGTGCCAGTAAAAGTAATATAAGTGAGTTTAATAGTTTTAAAAATAGTCTCAATTACACCTTCATTTGTCGGGCTAGTAACATGATATTTGGAATGCTTTAAAGAGGAAGAGCGGAAAAAATATTCGTTGACACCCCTATGATGTATAAAAATATTTGGGGGAGGAAGGAATTTTTTGGCTTACCAAATTATTTAATATTATTTTAAAGATTAAAAATACTTAAGATTGTGCTAAGTATAGAGGAATCAAGTTAATATGTCATACTTTGAAACTTTGGAGAGAGTCATTGAATAAAAAATACGAAAGGGTACTTGCATTTTTCAAAATTAATTTGGTTTTCCGTCTTGTTAATCTACCATGGAAGCCATACATATATTAAGAGGTTTGATGGAAAAATTTAGGGAAATAAAAGAATTTTTAAATTTTATTGATCTTGAAAATGTTTATGATAGAGGACCAAGAGAAGTTCTTTGGAGAGCATTGGAGAGAAAATGAATTAGTGTTGCATATATTGATGTTATATGTGTTCGATCACAAGGTATCTTGTCTAATTATTTTTTTGTTTCGATTGGATTACATCAATGCTCATCTCTCAGTTCATATATTTTTTCCTTAATTATCGATGCTCTTAATGAGCACATTCAAGAGGAGATTCCTTAGTGCATGTTATTAATATGATATTTTATTATTTGATAAGACTATGGATGGAGCTAAAGCAATATTAGAGTTGGGGAGAAAATCTAAAGGGTTTTTATCTTAGCAGATATTGATAATTTGAATATATGGAGTGTAATTTCACTTATTTTAGAGACTCTAATCTCAAGGTCATAACTTTTAAGGACCATATGATCAAGAAGAGCGAGAGGTTCAAGTACTTGGTTCAATTTTTCAAAATATCGACGAAATAAAGAACGATGTGATTGATAGGGTTCAAGTTGGTTGGATGAAATGGGGGAGTGCTTCTGTAGTGTTGTGATTTGAAAATTTCACTCAAAAATAAAAATAAAATATAGAGCATCTATACAACTAATTATGTTATGGGATTGTGTTGGCCAACAAATAAGAAACTCACTGATAAATAAGTGTTACAAAAATGAGGATGCTTAGATCAATGAGTGGGTATACTTATAAGAAGAAAAAAAATTATCCGTAGCAAGGTTGGGGCAGCTCCAATAGTGGACAAGATTAGAGTGTGCCGCCTTAGATGGTTTGCGCATTTAAAGCATAGACTCTGCAATGTCCATGTTAGAAAAATTGAGTTTATTAATTTCTCCCATATTAATAGATGTAGAGATATAGGAAGAAACTATTAAGAAGGATCTTCTTTATTTGGAACTTAGGAAAGGGCTTCTATTTAATCGTGCACAATGGAAACAAAAGATTCATTTGGCCGACCTCATTTAGTGAGGAGGCTTGGTGTTGTTGATGTTGTTTATTTAAAAGTGTATTTTTAGCAAATCACATTGATCCAATTTCAGCACGTTAGTTTAGTAAATGTATGGTGGAATGTAGATATTACATTAATGATTTCCAAGATTGTGGTAAAAAATTTTAGTTCCAACAGCAAATTGAAGATGTCATCATCAAACCACAGAGCAATATTATGAGAATTTCACTATAAAAAACTGGAATTTCAAGTAGTTACAGCCACGCTTAGAGTTTTTGTTCACAGCACATTCAGACATACAATTCAGAAACAACAGCCTACTATATATAAGAAAGTTTTGAGGTGCACCTAAGTAATTTCGGCACCTTCAGGAGGGGTGTCGATTAGGATGCTTTATGGGGTTTAATGGCACTCCTGAGCACGCCTTGATGTTGTATCTGATACTAGTTCCTTGTCAGTTACACTTGGCGTTTTGAGGTGTGCCTGAGCATGACTCTGTCCGCCTAAGCGTGTCTAGATATTGTTCACCTCTGTTTTGTGTTACAAATGTGTCTGGGCACATGTCCTTCTGTCTGGATATGCTTCTTTAGTTACGGCTTTTAACCGTGAACGTCTAACTCATTTGGTGTAATGACCCAATGTCATTTATAAAAATACGTTAATTACCCGCAAATTTTAAATTTTTATTTATTACCCGCAAATTTTCGTTATATGTTAAAATTCCCGCTAAAATCAGTTTTTCATCAAATTTCTGTTACGTATTAAATTGGGGAAGTTTTCTCAAATTATTGTTAAAATGAAATGTTAGTTTTGGCATTAATCTCGAATTTAATAGCAAAATAGAAAAATTATTTCAAAACTTCTTACTATTCCCTTAACCGATGGAAGTAACTCTCGACAATAAAGGTTACTGTTACCAGCTAAACGACAATTTAGCGCATATCCTTCCCCTTACGCTCGCAAAATGCACGCCCTCTTCCGCTCGGTAGTTTCCAGAAAGCCCTACCTAAAGCCACCGAGCGGGACCGACTCTTGATGAAAGCTGCAAAACCCTAAGAAGCCGTTGCCTCCTTTTCGACCCCTCGATGCACCTCCCAATCTTCCAGATTGAACACACCAACGCTCGTCTACCTCAGCCAAAGGAGACGCTTCTGGAACTTTGTGGCAGAGTCGCAGGAATCGACGCAAAGGAGCGGTTCAGAAGCCGACGTCTGCTCCGCTCCCGCACGATTTTCCTCTCTTCCACATGATCTCTTCTTTGCTCCTGATCTTTTCTGCAGGTAAGAAACTTCATTTGCATCGATTGCGCTAATTTCTTTTATATAAGATATAATCTTAAGGGTAAGTTAGAAATACTTTAAATCAAATTAGTAAATCATATTAAATAGATAATAATAAGGATGTTATGATTAGATATGTAAATATTAGGATGACTTATATGTGCTACGATGATTTATTACGAAACTTGATGTGCATTTTTCCATTTAATTAATAACTTCATAAGAGTATCCTAATATGATAGACAATTGAAAGAGTTTAATATGAGCAGATTAACAATTGAAGTGGTAATATGCATGCATTCTATGTAATGTTTAGCATTGAAGTATACTTTAGAAAATTTGATTGAAATTGGGTGGGCTATGCATTTCTTCTAAAGTTCATCGTTATGAATCTCAAGCATGTATGACGACGCCCTCTTTGAGCCCACATAACTATTTTTACATTATTGACTTGTTATGGTGTTTACAGATTCCGCTAACAAATAGTATGCTTTAAGTTGTTACTTAAAACATCCACTTGCATATTTATGCTCATGGCATCTGCTGAACTAATGATGAAATCAAACTAGTTCGGTTGGTTTTAATGATGGTTGGAGTGAGGTATTCGGTGAAAGTTTTGGCAAACATTTCAAAGTTCTTTGTAGATACTTCTATCTACACCTGGTTTCCTAGTATTTTAATGCGATTATTTTCTTAGATTGACTTGTTGGGACAAGTCTTCATAATTGTGCACCCCAAAGCATGTGTAGCATTTCCAGCCTACTAAATAAAACATTTTTATCTTAGTTTGCTTTGCACTATTCCAGAATTGATTGATCCTTTGAAATTCATAGCTCTTAACTAGGTCTTAAAGTCTTAAGACGATCAAAAATATTGAGAGAACCATAAACTAATCAAAATCAATTTAGAAAGGAGTATATATGCTAATAAAATTTTAATTATAACTTTTGTAGATACATCGAGTTTGTGAGTGATTCTTTTTGTTAAGTCAAACACAAAAATTACACTGGATATAATTTTTATGCTTTTTACTATTATTTGCTGCTTAAGCATCGCTTTAAGCATATTTTGTATTGCTACTTAATGTGTTATTCTTATTACTAATAATATAAGAGAAACAAAATAATATTTATGTATCTTGTGAATGTTGCAAAAGGGTTCTGAAACAGTGCATGAATAAGTTAGGGACGGGGCTAGTCCTCGAGAATTATAAGGGTGCTATCTGGAGTCTTTGAGGGGGCCCAGGTGAAGGTTATGCTTAAATGCATGTTTGTTGCCATCTAGAGCCTTTAAGAGGGCCCAGGTGAAGGTTATGCTTAAATGTATATGAACCCAGTCTCATGATTCTGACTTTTCCTATCAACATTGCTATCATTGCTTCATTTCTGTATAATAACATTGATGTAATAAATTCTGGATGTTATCTATTTTAAATTGAATGAATGTTAGTTCTTTATATATGAATGACTTTGGATGTTTGTTTAACTACTATTTTACTTCACCGCCAATATGATCATGCGGAGAGATGCATCCGATGTTAGTTTGATTGCTACCAACTTAACATGGATCATCACACCTGGGGACCCATTTGGTGGTCTGGTGCCTAGGCCAGTTCGGCATTTTGAGTCCAGCCCAAGTTTATAGCACTTGAGACTCTGCCATACAATAATTAGGAGATCCTCAACCAACAATGCCAGGATCGATCTCCAGAACAGTGGAGTTCAACGACTCTTGAGAGCAGGTGTGAGTTTATTGGGTCTATAGAGATCAGTGTTGCAAGTGCTAAGGCTCAATGGCACTTGGCCATGGAATGCGATCACAAGCTATAGCTTGCAAAAATAATGGGTGTATAATTTAAGTATATGAAAATTTAATTCCGATTAGTTGAGATATTAAGGAGGAAATTGCCATCTGTTTAGAGATAATTGTCCTCTCTATATGGGTATTGTGGTTGGGTGGATTCACTTTGAGGTACAACGTCATCCCTTCATGCACAATGTTTCCTGTGTTTGACCGCCTTTATCCTTTGAAAGAGAAGAGAAGATGAACATCAATCAGTTTGTTAGTGAATTGTCTTTCAGCCAGTGGGACAATTATTCTTCTCAGATGGATTGCATTGCACTTTCATTTTGCAAAATATTTTAATTTGAAAATGCATTAAAATCGGTTACTTAACATAAATAGGTATAGAAAAATGCTATTTGATGTCTAAATAGCTTCCAAAAAGAACGAATGATTAAGATTTTCATTTAAAATATGCATTTTTTTACAGACAAAATTATTTTGCATTTTTTGGTAACTATTTTAGAACTCTGTATCCGAATGTTTATGTGATAGGGAATTATTCCTTGATGATAAAATCAATTATAAAGTTTCATACAAATAAGTAAGAACAACATAAAAATAAAGAAATATAGAAAAAATATGAACTTTCAATATTAATCTTGTAAAAAATTAAAATATTCTGTGAATAATCATAAAGTAATTAGTGAATGACGTTTGCTTCAAGTTTATCATAGCTTAGTTTAGCTACTATAAAATAACTTGACAACTTGGCTTAAATTATTAGGCTTAAACTCAAAACAAAGATTAAAATTGTCATATTAACCTAACAATTTAGTAACTTAGCTTAGTTTATTCATTCTTAATCTCCTTGACTAATTGAAAAATGAATAGCCACTAAATGCTCTTGGCTAAACACATTCAAGGTGCTCATATAATTCTTCATATTGGTAAAGATTAGTGATGGGTTAAAGTAAAACTTGATTTATGGTGACCTCTTTTAGAATAAAGTTTATTTTTATTTGTTTTAGTAGAGACAAAAATGATTATATGGAGTACTAAGTGTAATCATAGTAGAAACTATAAAATTGAAGAAATGTGGATTCAATATCATGTTATCAAGGAGTTTCGAATGCCTTGGTTCTATCACACATTATAATGGCAAAAATAGAGGATAATATGATTAATAGAATCCATGATAGTTGGACGAAAAGAATGAGCACTGCTAGGTGTTGTGTGAGCAAAAAATCTCACTCTAAGGAAAACTTCATAGAGTAATCATAAAATCATTTTCAGGGATGCATACTAGTTGACCAAACTTGAAAAACCGAACCAAAATGAGATCTTAGTTGGTTAGTTTGATCCTATTAGTAAAATGGCATGAAGCTTGCGGCATATATGATTTTGGTTCTTAAACTTTGGATAGCCAAACATTTGAGAATTGCATGATTCTTAAACCATCTAGTTAAACCAGACTTGAAAACCAAACTTGCACTTCCAAACCAAATTTGTCGAATGTTATTTCAATAAATTTAATCTGACTAAATTTAATTTGACTTTAATAGCTATTTAGTTTGTTTACTTGAAACCAATATGTTATCTTCATTTAGTTTTTGATTCTTAATTGAACCAATTGAATGCAAATTTTTACGAACAATGTTATATGGGCGTAATGCTGGTTTGCAAAGTAAAAGCATAGAAGCAACCAATGTTATAGAGATGAGGATACTAAGATGAATGAGTGGGTATATACAAAAGAATATAATGAAAAATAAATATGTTTGAAGTAATCTTGGACTAAGTTCAAGAAAGCCATCTTAGATGTTTCGGGCGCAATATCGGTTAGCTTGAAACTTTCGATTCTGATAATTGTCTTAATCACATGCTTTTCCGTCGGAGAAAAAGGATTATGAAAAAAAAGAAGAAAAAAAAGCTTATTTGATGATGCTTATAAATCTCTCAATAATGATGAGCCCAATTGCTTGAAAAGTTAGAAATTATTACCTTTCTTTTTTGGGGGGTATGATTCAGTATTCATGCTTCAATAAAGATTTAAGAAAACTGTTTATTTATTTTATCATTACTTTGAGAAAGGTAAAGAGGAGATGATGACTAAGAATTCTGTCTGATCTGATTATTAGAGGAACAGAGGAGCCATGATGGGAGATTTAAGAAGTTTTTGTCTTTTAAGTGTTTTACTTAACTTTATTTCGGATGCTTAACTAACTTAACTTGATATAAAAAAAAAAAAAACAAAAAAGAAAAAAAAAGAAAAAAAAGCATTGTGATGTCATTTCTTGCCGGTTGTAAAATTAAACGTTCGAGTGTTGCTAAGAATTCTGCTTAGACTTATCCTCCTCTTTATTGTTTTTTTTATTAATTAAGTTGGTTCTTTGAATTTGGCCTTATGTTGTCTTAAGCTCATCTACAAACAATTAAAGAGTTTATAGTAAGAATATTGCCTTCTAAAAATTCCAAGTTCTTATGAGTTGATGTCATTTATTTCTTCTCTTCATTCATTTGTGTTCTTCGATTGTAATTGATTTTGTGCCCTTGAATATATATGTATGTGTTTCCTATTGAGCATCACCGGGGCTCGTTGCTAAGGCTCTAAACTAGTAGTCATGCTAGGATTCGATTCCATCCACAAATTTAAAATAAACATTCTACTTGGGACTTTTATTGTCTTTGATGTATATTTATTTGAAGTGCATTGTACATTTTAAGGTTCAAATGTTTGATAAGAAGTGAGGTTATGATTAAATTGTTAGGATTCTGAACCATCTTTAGGGTTTGTAATTTGAGCAACATCGAGCGATTATGAGAAAATACAAAGGCAAAATAAAACAAAAAAATCACAAGCAAAAGAACACATAAAAATTACGTGGAAAATCTAAGAATGGAAATATCACGACCGCACAACTAAGAAAAATTATGCTATGAAAATTACAGAATTTTTTAGAGTACTTGAGAAGTCCTAACTCTTGGAAGAAGAAGTGCTCACCTGCCAGGAAAACATAACTCTAGCACCTCACTTCTGTTATGCCCTTCCTTTGGCTCTCCAACTCGAATCCTAGCTGCCACAATAATTTTTCCTCATAATTCTCTTTTTTACTCCTTACAATCAACCCAACAATTTAGGCTTTTAAATAGGTTTCAAGCCTATTCCTAAAACACCATAAATCAGTCGGCGGTAGTCCAAAATGTCTCTAGGATTACTTAGGGCACCGTCTAAATCCATGACAGGATTTTCTCCGGGCGTCACGATGCGCCGTAACGCCTTGCTCCCGAATTCCAGGCGCTAGGGCGTGCCATGGAGCCCCAGTGTCAAATTCCGGGCGTTGGGGAGCGCTATGGTGCCCCGCTATCAATTCATAGGCACTGGTGTGTGCCGTGGCGCCTAGCTCTCGAATCCCAGTCGCTACGACACGTCGTGGCGCCTAACCTGCTATCAGCCCAATGCTTCCTTTGCCCTAAAACACTCCGGTACACATTGGAATTCTCTTGGCACATCCCGTGTTGATCTAATCAATCTCCACATCCCAACATAAATAGTGAATCATAAATTAAGTAATTTAGTTACAAATATATAAAATATATTCTTACTTACAAATATATAAGAAAAGAAAATCTGACATATGTTCAAAATTATAGGAGAAACTTCTCATTCTTATTTAGTTCTTAGTCTTGAAATTCTATGTTTTGGTACAACTAACTAGTTCGCCAGTTCTGAATTAAACTGCATATACCAAAACTAATGAGCCCACAATTGTTATGAAAAAGATGGAGAGAGGATGTTGAGAAGATTGAAGCTTCGCCACACCATGGATAAACGCAACCGAGTCACATACACAAACTCAACCACAATAGACACTAGATTTTATGTAGTAAACCTTAAGTCGGGGAAAAATCACGCACCATGAAAAATATTATCACAATGGAAGAATAAATGTACAAAAGTTGTGGCAGCCTCCTAGCACTCTATGGTTTCTTTCTCGCTAAATATATCTCATGCAATACAATCATGACTACTTATAGGCTTCTAGAAGGTAAAATATCATTTAAAAATAATTGTAATGTAATTTAGAGTTTTGGAGGTTTCAGAAAGTTCTAAATCTCCCTCTTGAACGCATCTGGAAGTTTTAAGAGTTTTCTCCATAAACACATACAAAGGCAATTTGCGTTTCTTCAAGCACTCGAGGCTCCACATACTAAATAATATTTCACTTGGAGATGAGTGTGAGTCTTTTCTTCATAATAATAAAATCACAAGATGTGTGTTGATGAAATTTACATCGTTGTAGTTGAGAATAATCGGAGCAAAGCTTGCAAAACAGAAGCAATATAGATCTCATGACAATCATAGAGAGATATCATCCCAAGAATTGAGCTACACCATCTAGAAAATTCAATATGAAGACAACCAAAGAGGTTATAGAGTTATTCCCGAAGATTGCAATTGCTAAGGAAACACACAAACGGAGCCTCTGTCTCTCTATGCCCTTTCCTTAGTTCTCTAACTCAACTCTTGGTTATACCGCAGCACACAAGCATCGTTTACAGAAAACTTGGCTCTTGAGGAAAAAGAAGAAATTCGTTCAGTCTGGAATTTTTTCACACACAAACCCTTAGCACTTCTCTCTTTTTCATCTCTCAAGTTATCCCCTTGTTGTTTGATTTTCTTTAGTAACAACACCTTCGATTACTTACACCGCACAATAGCCCCCACTGCAATCACAACTGCAGGCTACTGTTGCAGCCACTGCGGTAGTCCACCATTGCAGCCATCACTGCAACCAAATGTTGCAATCACTGTTGCCGCCATCCACTGTAGTCATTGTTGTAACCCGCTTCAGCCATTGATGCAACCACCATTACAATCGTTGCAACCATGGCTTCAAATTTTTGTTGATGGTTTTGCACATATATAACACATCACTCAGAATGTGCTTTAAATAGGTCAAAACCGCCATAAACCGCCCAAGATACACATCCCCTTAGTCATAACTGCTGCAGACGCCTGGGCACCCAGACCTCGAGCTGGGCCTGCTTCACGGGCGCTTGGGCGAGCCTAGGCACCCCCTCCTAGGGCTGTAGGCCCTGTTGGGCACCTGACTTGTTGCCATCATATTGACATCATTTTGACCTAAGTCGTTACCATCCAAATTAGAACCAAACCCGACTAAAAAATTATGATTCCGGGTGACTTCAAAATTAGGGCAAACCAAAAAATAGTTGGATATAATATATTTTTTTGATCATAGTGCTCAAGTTTGGGGGTAATTCGAATAACGGATACTCCTTAATTAATTTCTGAATTATTTAAATTCAGTAAATTGAAAAAATTAAATATAAGTACAAATCTAACGATTTTAGTGTCGTTGGATTAAGAATATTATAAAAATATTATAAAAAAATTTTCATCCAATTTTGAGCTATTGATTTACCATAATTAATTTTTGAAGTTTTTATTTTCAGAAATTAATATAAAATAAAATATTGCTCCAAATCAAAAAATTTTGGCACGAGTATGCTCGTCCTATCAAAATACACTTCCGTGTCAAGTTTTGTTATTTTTTTTGGAAATACTGAAGGTGAGGGAAAGAAAAGAGAGAAAGAAGAGAGAGAATGAGCAGAAAGAATGAGGAAGAGAAAATCAATTTGTACACTCCAAAGCATTTAATAGGAAGAGAAGCCAAATTTCTTATACTCCTCCCCTCCTCCAATACTTTTCAATCCTCTCCCACTCCCCTCTCCTACCCCACTCTCCTCCCCAACCCATCTTCTCATCTCCACTTTCTTGAACTGTCCCTACATGTATCCTAATCAATACACATCCAACTCCTGCAATCCAACTTGTAACATCATTTCTCATTGTGATTGAGCCATTGTCTATTTCTCTGTACGAACAAAACCAATCACATTGGGAACATATGTAATACATTGCACTCGTATTATTAATCAAACTGGAGTTGTCAGCTATTAGACTCATAGAAATAATAACAATAGATACCTTTGAGTTTGAACCCTCTACCACATTCTAAATCACATTAGTCTTTGCCTTGGAAGATCCATTTGCCCATTATTTTTTTTTTAACTTTGGACAATCTTTCTTCCAATGTTCTATCTCCAAACAGAATGTGCACTAAGTGCGCCCAATTCTCTAGCCTCTGAATTTTCCTCTCTTTTGGAAATTAGCATTATTCTTTGGACATTATTTTCTCCTTTCTAGTCTTCCTCTCTAAAGTGTAAGAGCCTCTGCCATATCTGATTTGGTAGACTCTTTATCACTTCTCCTGAACTCGTAGTTCACAAGGGCTACAGTCACTTCCTCATACTTCAGGGTTTCCTTCCCATGAATCAATATCATGATGAAGCTCTCAAACTCATCTAACAATGAGTATAACAAAAGCATAGTCATGTATTCATCCTCTACAGTTTCATCCAAATTTAGCAAAATTATCAATAACTTCATGAACTTATTAAGGTGCTCATATATGGAAATTCATCTTCTCATCTGAAACTGGTAGAGCCGTCTTTTCATGTGAAGTTGATTCTCCACACTCTTTATCAGGTACTTGCTCTCTAAAAATTTCCATAGCTTCCATGTCGAAGTATCCATTCCATCATCACTGCATACTTTATCTCTTTGGTTAAATAGTTTCGGATCAAACCGCATGCACTGCAGTTCATTTTGATCCAATCTCTCTCTAAAATTTCTTTCAGTTTATTTTTGCCATCAAGAACATCTTCCAAATTTAGTGCACATAGTGCGTCTGTCATCTTGCGCTGTCACATACCAAAGTTGTTCTTCCCATCGAACTTGACCACATCAATCTTTGTTAGATGTGACATAACTTGGTGGAGAGCTCTCTCCACCATCAATAACGACAAAGTTTCAACCACCCCTTCAATTCTATCTCTCATGTTTTCTTTGCATTACAAAGCTCAGTCACAAACAATACACAGCTTGTAACAAAATCATAACACTCAAGCACACACAAAGAAACCTCGCTCTGATATCTCTTGTTGGGGTCTTACCACTTGTTAGGATCTTGATAGAGTTCAAACAATGAAGAACAATTTGTGTTAATGATGAATAAATTAAAATAAAATAAAAAAATTCACATGCAAACACAATCACAGCACAAGGCAAGAGATTTACATGATTTGATGCTAACACCTACGTTAATGGGGAGGAAAGCAAAGAAATTTCACTGTATGAAGAAAAATTACAATGATTTAGGGTTTAAAAACCTCTTACCAAACCCTTATGAGCACTTTTCTTCCTCAATGGAGCAGCCACCCCCACACACAACCTAAATGGAGGATGCCAAAATTCGGTTCTATTAGTTCTTACCCTAAAAAGGGCTTTTAAAAGATTTATAGATTACTCAGAACCGTGTCAGCTGAGTCGCGGGCAAGTAGTGGCGCCCTCATCTCGGGCGTCCAGGCGCTGTGGCGCGCTATGGTGCCCGCCTCTAGGGCATCTAGGCACTGTGGCGTGCTATGGAATCTGCCTATCGGGCGACCAAACAGGCGCCAGGCGTTGTGGCACGCTCTGGTGCCTTCCAATGAGGGTTGTGGCGTGCGTCTAGAACAGCTCTTAAACAGCATTAAGTTCAAGAAAAATGTCTTTTGTTACAATTTTCAAGGTTGGTTTAAGCAAATACCTATATTATGTATTGTGCTCATATGAAGTGAAAGTTATAATCTGTAAGTTGTTTCTCCAAGCCATGTCAGCACTTCAAATGAACATATTTATATTGGACAAAGTTTTCCAATAATTCCAAATTGATTGATTCCTTTTTTAAGTAGCGACTTCCTCTTCTACAAATTCATCAACCTCAAAACTTGCCGATCGATGTAGTCTTTATATGATTTTGAGTCGACCTAACTTTTTAAGTATATGTAATAACTTTATATGATCGGTGTGGTACATTTTTATCCACAGAGTGTCTCATAAAGTGCCTTCCAATCTATAATCTATCTTATTAGATAGCTTTTGAGCACATCCTCACAACAAAAGTCTCCATACGAAATTTTGTTTCCTCAATCTCCAAATACTTACTTCCTACCCACGTTTGGCTGCCTATGTTTCCTTGGATCAAATTGTGTGTCAACTAAACTTGAACCAAGATCTTTCTCATACATGAGATCTCATGTCTTCATTGCTTATGCTGAACAATTCCGTGCCTACCTTTGCTATGAACCGAAAACATTCATGGTATTTATATCATGGTGTGTCACCTTTGATGAGCCCTAATTTCTGTTTCAAATGCTACCCATACAACAACAGTACACCTCTAACACACATCCTCTAACTGAGCTTATACCCTTCAGAGATACCTCCCAAATCTTGACCACTTTTTCCACCACTCAAAACCAACAAAATCACCATTCTAACCAGAAAAATCCCACATAAATCCAATCAAAGATCAACTTTCACCTGCCTAACAGTGACTTATATTTGATCAACACAATATTCTTGAAATTTCTATATTTGACTTTGACAATATCTTTGAAGTTTCATGCTTTATTAAAAAATCTTGATTAGATAAAATTTTCTTAGTTAAAAATTTTTTGATTATATACAAATTTTCTTAGATAAAAAAATTTCCCTTAATTTTTAAATAAAAGAAGCTCTCATAAAACTTATTTTATTCTACTAAAATTTGTGTGAATATGAGATTTACAAAATTTTAATTTAAAAATAAAATGATATTGTGTGGCACCCTTAAGCTTCGTATCATCTTAAATAATTTGAACAATATATATATATATATATATATCAATCAATTTTATGTCTAATATAGCATAGTAGTCATGAATGGCAGAATTTTATCATCTTTATATATATATAAAAGGGGAAAGACAGAATTTTATGTCTAATTTCATTGAGCTGGAATTTTGTATTGCCATTGTCTGCTCAAAGTTTATGAACAAGATCCAGCACCCAAATCTTTGCTTCTTTGGTGATTTATTATGTTTTCTATAGTTTTAGCAGTAATCTTGCTATCAGTGGGATGGGCTCTCTCATTTCTTCGGGCTCGCACTTGCATCCCGCTGACAATGACTCGAGCCTCTGGTATAATTGTGATATATCGGTTGATCTCCCGTGGTTTCCCAAACCTCTGAATGTCAAACAGACTATATTGGGTGTGACGTATGGGGTTGCGATTTCTACAGCCAATCTGTTGGAGTTTCTTGGGGCTAATTCCTCTGAGCTGCAGCCTGCTCTTATTGTGTATTATGTTTTACATGCTTTATTCTTCATTCATGGCTACTATGCTATTATTGTCTATTTTTTCCTAAGTCATGTCTTTTTGCCTAATATTATGAACTCTCTCTTTTTTTTAGCTCTTTTGTTTTTCTTTTATGTGGGGGACATTTTAAACTATACCCTGAATTTTTGAAGATGGCTTCAGGATTTTGTAACCTCCTGGCCATAGTTTGTATATTTTCTTTTGTACGAAATAAAATTATCACCGAGATAGCTTTTCGGAAAAGTATATGACTAGGGTCAGGAGGGTACAGAGTGTAATGACCCTAGGCCATTAAAAAGGCAAGCATTTTATTTCCGATTTGTTAAATCTCCCGCAAATTTCAGTTTTTTCGTTAAAACTCCCGCAAAATTCATTTAATTTTAAATCTCCCACTAAAAAATAACTTTTTAAGAAGTTTTTTCAAAATTAAAAAGCTGGAATATAAATTAAGGCTATACTCAATTTGGTTAAGCATAACTTAACTCTTTAAGCCATAAATCAATTGAAACAGCGAGTCCTTTTCGTCGGTAGTAATAACATACTTGCAAGTAACGCTTAAAAAGAACCGACAGTTAAGGAGCTATAATTGAGCCCGGTCCGTAACCCACGCCGCAAGGAGCGGACGTGCGTTACGTACGCACGCTTTATAAAAGCGTCAGAAGACCCTCGACTCCTCACAACCTCCTCTCGCCTCTCCCTCCCTTTCGAAAGAAGCATACCTGAGCCGCGAGCCGCTCAACCCTCCATCCGATCGTACGCCAAGAGACGACGTCAAGAGCTCGCTGCACACGACCTCTGCCTTTGCGTCGACTCCTCCCTTGCGCTCGAACCGAACCTTTCCGCTCGACTTCTCCTCCGATCCAATCCGTGCCGCTCGACTCGTCTGCTAGGATCGTCCGTGCCGCTCGGATCGTAAGGTAAGAGCACTCCGCCGAGTCTCTTAAGGAAAGAAAACCGTGCGTATTCTATATATATAGTAATGTCTAATAAAATCGTTCGTATAATTTATATATAATAATATATACAAATTTGACTATATAAGCCTATATATATATATATATATATATATATATATATATATATATATATATATATATATATATATTGGTATATGTATAATAACAATAATAATCATAATAATAATATTAGTAATGAAATTAGAATATAATAAATTGATTTGATTTTAAATTTTAGGTAGAAATTTTTGTGAGTAGTTTAATTTAATTAATCTATTAGCATGCTTTAGTATCAAATCATAGATGTTTAAATCTAGCTTAGATATCAAATTATGTTCCGATTAATTGGAGTATTATTTTAGGATGTTAAGCCAAATTTTAATATAACTCATTACTTATAACACTCTATATATTCATGTGCTATAATAAGACTTGAATGAGTTAAATATGATTTGTAATTAATAATAATTGAAAAATTTGACATAATCTTAGTAATGTTTTAAAACCTCTAAGTCAATTTTAGGACTTTTAAGAGGAACTATGGTAGCATACCTTTTAAATTATAAGATTTAAGTTAAGGGTTTGGAAAGGATATAGGTAGTATATCGAGTAAATAAGATCCGTTGAAATACAATATCACTTTCAAAGTTTAATAGAATTCCAACCTTAACTTTTGCAGATATATCAAGTTTACGAGTAGATCTTTTGTAAAGTCAAAACACGAAAGGTACACTGGATATTACTTTATATGCTTTTACTTTCATTTGTTGCCTATGCATCGCTTCGAACCTATTTTGTATTTAATACGTTATTCTTACTACTAATGAGGTAAGAGAAATTGAATGATGTTTATGTGTCTTGTAAATGTTGCAAGAAGGGTTCCGAAACGGAGCATGATTAGGTTAGGGACGGGGCTAGTCCTCGGGGCTATAAGGGTGCCATCTGGAGCCTTTGAGGGAGGCATAGGTGAAGGTTGCTTAAATGCACATTACCATCTGAGATCCTTAAGTGGGTCCAGGTGAAGATTTATGCTTAAATGCATATGAACCCAGCCTCATGGTTCTGGCTTTGCCCAACAGAACTACTATTATTGCTTCATGATATCATAGACATAAACATAAACATAAACATGACTTTTTACGCGATTATTGTTTTCTGTTTGAAAACTTGGCATGTGCAAGAACAGTTATTTTGCGGGAGACATATTTATCTTTTTGTTTTTGAAACAAACTATTTCCTGCAGTTATTATCATTTTGCTTCCCGCTATGCTTTAAGTATATTTTTAATATCCATTGTATTTAGAATGTGCACTAATGCATTATTTTTATAATGCCAGATCAGATACAGTTGGAGGCGGTTGATATAGCCTAGAGGCGTAGCGCGGGAAAATAACTGCCCATTCCAGGATTAATAGTTTGATGTATATGGAATTTTATGTAAAAATTTCTGGATGTTATTTTTATTTTAAATTGAATGAATGTTGTTTCTTTTATGTGAATAGCTTGAATGTTCGTTAACTACTATTTTATCTAACTGCCAATATGATCCTGCGGAAAGATGCATCCGATGTTAGTTTGGTTCTTATCAATCTAACATAGGTCATCACACAGAGTCCTGGAAAAACTAAATTTCTAAAGCCAATCCCAAAAACAGAGACCCAAGAAATATTCTAAAATGGCTTTAGACCCAGAAAAAAGAGATAAAAACTATAGAAATGTTCAAGACACACTTAGCTAAAGGAAAATAGCACACAAAGAACCAACTTCAAACATCCAAATCGAAAAAGCAAGTCAGGATAGGGAAGAGCTCAAGGAACCAGCTGCAAACATCCAAAGGAAAAAGCATACAACACACAAAGGAGACATAACCAACTAACCGCTCAATAAGGGATACCAATATTTCGGCAGAAGAGCAGTACTGGGGACCTATAGCACCACAAGAATGAACAAACCACAACACTTGCCTCAAAAGGGAAGAGCTGAACGATTGAAGCCAACTGCCAGCGTTGAGCTCGTTATAGTCCATGAGAGAACCACATTTTTGTCGCACCTACTGATATCCATATCCACATAGCCCCAACAAAAATTCAACTTAAAAGGCTAGCCTGAAAGCCTAGCATGGCAGTAACTGCAGTTTAGACAGCTCGGACGGTAGATACAGATTCAGCCAAAATACCTGAACACACTGTCGCACCTCCAGTACGTTAAAGAAAACATAACAATCCAGCAACAACCCATATGGAGAAAATTATTTAAGTAAAGAGCAGCCAGTGAAAGCCGACTTCTAGACAGCCAGAGGTTTGCATATCACCAAAATTCTTTGACAAACCATATCAGCCTAACAAAATGATCATAAGAAGCAATGACCCAGCTTCAAAAAATTGGAGAACCAACAGCCATTAACATAACATAATTAGTGAGCACCCAGCTTTTAAGGGTTTTAAGAGCATAAAGCACCAACCAATCACCATAACAAGAAACTAAATACAACATCCATCTATAAGCAGAAGCAACATGAAAATCGCCAAGAAAAGTAATATAATCAAATAACAAAAAATCAGCGCTCACAAAATCATTATAAAGATAGCACATTTTTAGTATAATTTGCATTTTAAAAATTTCAGCTGAAATTTTTGATATTATAATTGTTGATAGTTCTAATCACATTAGTTTTTGTGACTTTCATAATTTTATCAGAATTAAAAGGAATCAAAGAGTATTTGGATTTGTTTCGAGTATTCCAAATGTATCAAAGAATATAGCTATCAACTAGCTGCACAATATAAATTTTATTCTTATGCCAAGGCCATCGAACAAAATTACCTTTAATATCAGTTGGGAGTGCAGCCCCATTAGACATAATGTTCATTGAAGCCCAAATGTTATTGCTAGCTTTGTTGTTAATAAAAACATGGTTGATTGTTTCAATGTTGTCAAAACAGCAGTAACATTTAGAGGCTAAATTGTACCCCTTTGTTTGCATAATACAATTCACGCTAATGAAGTTATTGTAGAGTCTCCATAGAAAAATACCAATAATATTTGGGACACATTTATTCCAAATCCAAATAGGAAAAGTTGATGGGTTATGGGACCTATTAATTTGCCAAAGTGAGGTTAGACTGATTTTTTTATTGGAGCAAAGGATGGAGTTTGCCACCTTAACCTGATCAAATTCAGGATTAAAGCATTTAATTTTGTCCACCTTATCTAAAGGCAACAGATTGCACAGAAGATCAGCGTTCCACTGAGTATTACTGTTAAAACAATCAGCTAATGTTAGCTTTTGGTTTATAATAGTGCATCTATTGTTGGCCAAAATTTCAATTTTATTCCAGCAATCATACCAGAAATATATAGAAGTGTTAAGAGCATCCCAAGTTAAAGTTTCTTTTATAATGTCCCGAGAAGAAAGCATTCTAGACAAAGTTATAGAATCAGTAACTTTCTGGTTGTTTTGAAAAGGGTTAGTTCTTGCACAATATTTAGCGAGAAGTATATCTAACCAAATAGTATTAGAGGTTTTGAATTTCCATCAAAGCTTGAGGGAGAAGGTCTTATGTAAGGCAGAAAGGCATCTCATTTCAAGCCCTCCCTCCAGAGTGGGAAAAGTGAGACTATCCCAAGAACACCAAATCATTTTGCTATCTTTAGGATGAGTCCAAAGGAATTTATTGAAAATGTCTTTTAAATTATTGAGAAATAATTTGGTAGGAGAGGTTACCTCAAGCCAATAAAGGGGGATAGTGTTTAGGATATACTTGAGGAGAACCAACCTCTCACCTTGAGAGAGGTATTTGAGTTCCCACCCTTGAGGTTTTTTAAGGATAGAATCAATGAGACTTGAGAAATTGTTATTTTTGTTATGCCCTGCAGCAAATGAGATGCAAAGGTAGTGAATAAGGAGTTTGCCATGTTTAATATTTAAAGTATTGATGATTCTATTAATATTGCTAATCAGATTTTGTTGCTAATAAAAATTTGGAATTTTAGAGGGTTAGTTTTGAGCCCAGACATCTGTTCAAGATAGATAATAAGATTTTATATTTTATTGATAGACTTTCTACTAGCATTGTTAAAAATGATGAACAAATAGTTTATGCTAATGGACCAAAAATTGAAGGCAAGATGAAAAGAATAGGGGATAGAGGATCTCCCTGACGGAGACCTCTTTCAGATTTAAAAAAATCTACAGCCTTGCCATTAATAAGCACAAAGAAGTAATTATGTTGAGTAAGGTTCTTGATTTTCAGGATATAGCTAGCATTGAACCCATAACTACTTAATATTTTGGTAAGAAAGTTTCAATTAATTCTATCAAATACTTTTTCAAGATCAAGTTTCAAAATAAGATTATGTTCACTGCATTTATTTTTGAGACTATATAAAAGCTCTTGAGTAGCTAAGATGTTGTCTTGAATTTGTCTCCCATGGATGAAGCCAGATTAGTTTGGTTCAATAAGGAAGGGAATATATTTTTGGAACCTTTTGGCTAAATTTTAAGAAAAATTTTACTTATGGTAGTGCAGAGGCTAATATGTCTAAATTGGGTCCACCAAGAGGCTTTTTTAGTTTTGGGAATTAAGGAAAGCATAGTATGAGAGAAGAATTTAGGTAAAAGAATGTCACAAAAGAATTCTTTAATCCCGTTACAGACATCCCACTTGATGACATGCCAAAATTTACAAAAAAATTCACCTAGAAAGCCATCAGAGCTGGGACAAGTATTTTTCTTGAGATCTTTTACAACCTCCCAAATCTCCTCATCACTGGGCATCAAGTTAAGGGGGATATTATTATCAGCCAAAATTTAGGGAGTACTTAATTCCAAATTAAGAGGGATAGAACTAGTATTTGGATTAAGGAAAACCTCTTGAAAGATGGAAATAATTGAATTTTGGATATCACCCATATCTCTAAGTTAAATGGCATTTGGGGAACTAATTTTAGAAATATGATTTATATGTCTTCTTTTATTCACCCAGTTGTGATAAAATGAGATATTTCTTTCTCCTTGCAAGGCTCAATTAATACTGCATTTTTGTTTCTAGAAAATTTTGATATCATTGTGAGTTTGAATAAGGGAAGCCTTAGCTTTAGAAACTTCTATCCTATTATGATCCGAATGATCTAACTTAAAAATAGTTTCCAAATGGTGATCTTATTTTTCTGTTGGGAGTCATTATTAAAAATATTACCAATCTCATTTTTATTCTAGAGGCTACAAACTTTTCTGAACTTTTTAAATTTCTCATCTAAACGAGTAAGACCATAAATTCCACGGTGTTCATTCCAAGTAGAATGGATAAGCTGAGAGAATTCATCTCTTTCAAATCAGAAGAGTTGAATATATATATATATATATGGGTTTTACAAAATTATCTAAATTGAGTGTATTTTTATATGGTATTTTCCATAAACCTTATACGATAAATTTACTATATCTCCCATAATTCTTGCCCCATAAGAAACATGCCATGATATATCATATGAGACAGGCACATGCACAAAATAAAAACTTAAGGAGCATTAAATTACAAATTTCAAGTTCGGTTATTGCAACTGCATGTTCATTTGCTATTAACAAGCTGTTGGGAGGGCTGCATGCTATAGATACAATGCCTGAGGATGAGCCATTATCATCATTATCATCATTATCATCATCATCTAAACAAGCATCCCCTGTACGGAGGAGTCCAATAGTCAGGACCAGTGTTATCCCTGCAATCTTGTGGGGTGCATGATATTGGCACAAGGCAGAGACCTCGGCTCTTCAACCCAAGCTTAGACTCAGACTTCGCCTTTCTCTCCGTACTTCCCCGATAACTGAGTTCCTATATATTATCATATTTAACATATCGAAGAATAAGATAAGTCATAATCAACATCTACAACCACACTGAGACTAGCTTATATATGATTAACGTTCTCAAGATCATTTATTGCAAAATCAGACTAGTCGAGCTAGCGGAGCAAAGCCCCAGTTGGATCACTTTTAGCTCCACCTACTTGGCTAGTAGGAATGAGCGAGTGAGGCTACACTATTTTTATATGCTTAAGAGGTTTCGGATTAAGAGCTCTCTCGCGCATTACCTTGTTCGCACTCTTCAAGTATGGATCACTCAGTAACTGCAAGAAGCAATATTTTGTCAAATTAATAATATTCACTTTGATAAATTTGTTTCAAAAGATTAAGAATATGACTAAATATTTAATAAGAAAAACAAATAATCAGTTCATCTGCTTTGGAAATAAAAACACAAACAAAAAATCTGCCAACTTTTGTATCCGTATATGAAAATCTTAGGCCTTCCAGACAAAGTCTCTATCCATGATAGAACCTGGTAAATATCTGTCGGTTCGAAATGAAATTCCATGCAAAATTCAATAATTATGGGATCAACCCTCGTAAATGACCTGCTTTAAATTGTAATAATAAAACAATTCTGCTATTTTGCACAATCCTACCTCTAAAAGCCCTTGAAGAATTTACATAATAATCCCTTATATATATAGCAGAGCAATTAAATCACCTGAATTTGCTCTTGAAGAAATTTGATGTAGTTTATGGCTTCTAACAGCACCGAAGCAGTATCAGTCTGGAGTTCAACCGAGTAATGCTTAGTGAAAAAGTTAAGAAAAAACATAATTATTTTATATTTGAAAGAGGAACCCAAAATAAAAAAAACGCCCTTTTTGTAAAGGCTTTTCTTCGAGGGAATATACCACCTTTCCAAAAGGTGACACAATTTGCTGCAGTGCTGTGATTTTATCTCCCACCTTTACTTTAGGCACCTGCAACTGTTATATTATCAAAATTACTTTTATATCAAATAAGACTTCACGATACATACATACATATATATATATATATATATATATATATATATATATATATATATAAAATGTTTGAAGAAAGATGATATATAAAACCAAAAAGCTTTATTTTTAAATTTTAAATATACCTTTTGAGTTTTATATCTCCCTTCTAAGTAAATGGATGGCTGTGTATCTCATTCATTCTTATAGGTGGGCAGATTATAGAAGCCATGTGAGGAAAAGTAATTTTATTATCTAATAAAACAACAACATTTGTTATAAAAAAATGATATTATTCTTTCATTAACCTCTATACTTTGATCATATAGTTATTTGGTAAAAACTATATAGCTAACAATTTTAGAAAATCATATATATATATATATATATATATATATGTATCATCTTCATCGCCCCTCTTGACTGGCAATGAAGCTATGGTGGGATCAGTGTCCTTATCGAGGAATCACACTTTTCTTATGGGAGATTCAGTCTCTCAATAGCTTTGGTGTCGTTCCTATTGAGATCTTCTGATACCTTGTTATCATTGGTCTCTTTAGATGTTGAAGCCACTTAATTTTTTCACATTACCAGAGATGCTTCTTTTGTGATCACTGGGGCAATAAACTCTTGGAGTTCCCACTTTTTTTTTTTCAAGTTGTAAGTAGAATTGCTCCAGCACCTCTTGCTTCGTTAGCTCAGCATTATAATTTAAAGAAGATAACCCCACCATTCAATAATTCAAGATAAGATATTGGAAATTGCAAAATATTTCTTCATTATCAAGGTGGGAAAATACTCCAATTTTGGCCGAATTTTGGCCACATTAGAGAGGCTTAAACTGTCATACCATGGGTTATATTATGTTTCAACAGTCATAATGGTAATCAAACAGATTCACATAGTTGGATATTGACACAAAGTACATGCTAATTTTCTCCAAAATTGTTATGCTCATTGATGGGTTCACCATGTGACTTCCCAAATAGACTGCAATTTTTAACCACTAGATAGAATCTTACCTTAAGCTTGTTTGGATTACATTCTCATTGCTTCAAATCCATTTCAAAAATATGGGCATATTTTATTCCTTGGGATCTATTTTAAGTTAACCAATGAATATGGATGTTATTATTATTGATCACATCATATTGCTAGTTAGTAGGATTTTTATAGAGATGTACATCTCTATTTTATTCTCTAATGAGAAATAGGTTAATGTGGAAATTCCAGTTTACTAAAAAAAAAATGATTAAAAAATGCCTATATACTATTCATTATATCATATAGTAAGTAGGTCATAACCATAATAGTTTTTTCAAGGCTCATTCAAAACTTCATTTTAGTCTTTCTTAGATTCATCCTTCTCTTGTGGCCGTGTGTCAGGCTTTTGTATGCTTAACTACTTGATGCTCTCTTTTTCTAATACCTTATGATGATGCTGATGAAATGGGATATTGGTATTTCCATCTTTTGGATTCATGAATTTACAATAATGTCACGGAACAAAATGCATGTTTTCATGCAAGGTTTAAAAACAAAAGAAAATGTGCTCATCTCATTCATTGTTCAATCAGATGGATCGCATAGTGTTTATTAATTGCATTTGAATGAATAAGGAGGGGGTAATAGTTTGATGAAGTCTATGATGCCAATATTTTAGTGTTGCAATCATTTATGAAAAATGCTACACTTACATCACCGTATGTACTACCAATAAAATTTACACATAGGTCAATAATAAAAAGTGTATTGTATCAATTATATACTTACAGATGAAATTGCTATATTATCTATATTTTATTATGTATATGATAATATAGCAAAATCCTATATCATATATATATATATATATATATATATATATATATAACCACATTACTACTCTTAGAGAAGGATATGGGTAGAACCCATTTTTGTTTTACATTCTCCACAATCCATCATGTGTAATGGTCTGCAAGACAAAAAATTACATCACTTTTTGTCTTATTATATTTATAAATCTGAGCCATTAAAAAAATATGATGAATGATAGAGAAATCATAAGAAAAAGTAGTTTGAAACATTTAAAATTATGCTAGTGTAACCTTATATAATATGTATGCATATATGCATGCGTGTGCATACTTCAAGCATTTTAGAGCCCATTTAACTGTAGCATCACATATAGTGATTGAATTTAATACCACTATATGTAGAAACAATAAATGAACAGATATACAATTACTAGTATAGTTCCTACGAATTCTGAAATTACTGTTTATACGCCCAAATAGATTGTGATTGGGCCAATAATTATATGAGATGAGCATAAACACAACTATTAACCTCATATCTAAGCAATACATATATATCTATATATATTTATATATAGAGTACCTTAAGAGAAGAGGCGGTGGAGGTCTCATGCCTGGGCTTCTTGAAGAGAGTCTCTGAGCTGTACTGCTCACTTCTTTTCTTTTTCCCTTCACTACTTGCTGCTGCTATTGTTCCACTACCTCTCCCACTTCCCTTTGTCTGCAACAACCAAATCAGCCATCTACTTTTCCCCTCAATAAACAAGTAACACATAAATAAAATAAAGTATACTCATCGAAGGAACTTGTACGCATAAAATAACTCACATTCCTGCCATCATTCTCAGAAGAATCCGAACCCACTCTGGCACAGGGCTGATCCGCCATCAATGCGGCTGATTTATTCAAGGGGCTAAAAGAGATTAAATCCGATAAGTTTCTCGGAACTGAAATGGAGGGCCAATTGGATGCTAATCCGGTGCTGTTATGAATATCATTAAAGCTGCTGAAAGAGGTTCCGAATTGGTGAGGGCTTGGAGGCGCAATGGACCAGTTGGTGACTAGATCAGATAGATCGCTGGTGACCAGCCTTTCGGGCTGACCGTCCAGCAATAAGCCGTTTAGATTAGAGGAAGAATACTTGGGAGAATTCGAAGGTGGCGAAAATAGTTCTGCTGATGGCCAGGTGCTGCCTTCCAATTTCTTCGTGCAAGAGAGCAACTCCAGGAATTTCTCTCCCTGAATTTCTCTCCCTGAATTGCTTCCGACTCCACTGCAAATTCGAGAAAAGTAATCTGATAAGCAGCTGCTCGTCTCATGATGATAGTATGTTTATGTAGGGAGAGAGATGGCTTACAGAAGGACTTGGTTCCAGATTTGGTTGTCGGAGTGGCTGGTTGAGATCATCTCAGGCCACCAGTTGACAGAGGCTTCCGAGCCTTCTTGAGCCATTGCAGACAAGGTGGTGATTGATTATCTTCTTCTTCCTTGAGTTAATTGTTGAAGGAGTGGGCGGAGGGAGAGGATATAGATGGAGGAGGGTCTAATAAAGCGGAGATGTTCCTTTCCATGACGCAAGAGCAAGCCTCCAGATTTATGTAGCCCGGTCCTGTAATGGGTCAAGTTTAGCTCACTTATTTCTTGCTTAATTTTAATTTTGACCGTACGAAGAAATGCTATTCTATAATAGGTGATCTCATATTTAAAAAATTCATCCCAAACATTATTTCAATATAAAATTTAAAAATAATACTTATATCATTTCATGTAAATAAATAAATAATAATCAAATGTTATTTAAATTCTATTTAATGAATTTTTTTTAGTTAACATGTCAGCCGTACTAAATAGCATTTTTCTGCTCTTAAATATATTTGGTCCAATACTCTACCCTCATTAAAATATTTAAAATTAATAATTAACTCATAATAATAAATAGGATTCACTTATTAAAATGATTAATAATAATTTTAAAAAAATGTTGAGGTATTTATTAGGTATTAAAATATTTTTCTTACAAAAATAAATTGAATGATTATAATTTGAATTTAAAATATATATTTTATGAGATTTATAGATTTAATGCTAATTTTTATAATTAAAAAAAAATTATATATTTTTAAAAAATTATTAGAAAAATATTTGAAAGTTATGATATAAATATCATTAAATATTAAAATTTAATATTTGTAAATAAAGAAATAAATGTCTTTTCTTAAAATGTCATTATACTATATGTGTAATAATGTTAGATTTGATTGTTGGATATGCACTTAAAAAAAACTCATTTAAATTTTTTAGGTGTATTCAATATAAATTTTAAAAATAATATTTATATTATTTTAATATAAATAAATATACATTAATAAAATATGTTCAAATTCTTGAGAGCCAAATTAAAAGCAGTTTTTAAACAGCAGCGAAAACGTATATAAGTTAATGCCACGGGCACCACCTTAGGCCTTTGGCGCCATAATTAGATCTTTTGCTAAATCTAAGGAGAGGATAAATTTGTTTCTTATGGGAGGATAAATTTGTTTCTAATGATAAAAGGAAATTTGTTAACCTCTTATTGTTGTGTTGTGTTGTGTTGTAACTCCAAAAACAGAAGCATAATTTCTTCATATTTTTTATCAACTTAGGGATTAAAGTTGATGAAGATGCATAATAATCAAAATTAAATTAAATTTTAAGAATAAAAGGCAAAAAATAAGTGCTAAATTTTTATCACCTAAAAAGAATATAAAATCAATATCTAATCTCAAAAAAATAAAATATAAAGAACTATAAAATTACTAATTAAGTGGAGTACTTAAGAATCTATTAATTATATTTAATTAATCATTAATTGCAGTGAGCTTAATGTCTTAATATCAAGCTAGCTCTCTATAAGTTTTTAATGTTTTAATATCAAATGTGCTCTCTATATATTTAGAGTCTGCAAAAATATATCATTCTCCCAAAATATCTATTAATTAGGATGAAATCATATTTGTTCATAGCAAACAATTTTGATTGTGTGGAATTAATAGATTATTATCTTCATACAATCTAATTAGGAGGTGTCCACCAGATTGTTGTGTCCCTATAGTCTAATTGGGAAGAACTCATATATTATTATCTCCATACAATCTAACTAAGAAATAACTCATAAATTGTTATCTTCATGCAGTCTAATTGGGAGGTAATTCATAGATTGTTATCCACATGTAGTCTGAATTTGTAGTAACATAAAGATTGCATGCATTTTTATCTTTTTATTTTTTTGTTCATTCAAAATTTTGAAAGTGTATGTGTTCCATAGCTAAGAAGTAGTGACTGTAGCTCACTAACCTAACACTTAAAATAATAACATTTCTAATCTTAACTAAATAGGATTTCAAGTACAATTTTTATTTATATAAAGGAATGCAGTGATCATGAAATATAAAAAATCCAGTAACTTTTATGTATTTGGTGTATTGCCAATATAAGCCAAAAATATAATATAAGTGCAAATTCTTTATTTAAAATTTTAAATATAGTTTTAAGAAAATTGTGTTATTCCTTAAAGTATACAAGTTTTAACCTTTAGGTTTAGATGCCATCATTTACATATGAGTATAAATTGAAAAAGCAATCATGAAATCATTGAATTACCATTTTTACATATATATATATATATATATATATATATATATATATATATAATTTAATTTTTAAGGATTTTAATGATCTAACTCATCTGAGTAGAGTCTTGAGTTTAAATCTCTTAAGTACAAGGCCTAAGCTTATGGATTTTGGGGGAAAATCAATTATAAGCTTAGGAACAATATCCAAGAGTTAAATTAAGGATTCTTAAGCATATAATTGAATTTTTCAAATATTAATTAGGATATGGTCTTAATTGGGTGTTCTCACAACTAAATATTAGATCTTCCAATCACTTAGGTTCAAGAGTTCAAACCTCCACATTCCAAGTCATCAAGAGATCCTTTATAATGATCTTAGATTAATGATAACTCATTATCAATTTTATATATAATCGTAGATCAACCAAAGTGTTTGGCAAGATCATAAAGACCCCATGCAAATTAAGGTTTCAAGATGCATCATTAAGTAATACTTAGTAACTTAAAACCCATCATTAGGATTTTGAAAAGCTCTCCATAAGTCTTTGCCTTCTTATCTCCATAATGCAGGAAGGAAGAGAATTGCTATCCTTCCAAATGAAATTAACACATTTAGTTCTACATCATTCGCTTCTATAATTTTATTTGAATTATACAGATTAAAGTCTGCTATAAGATAAAAGTTAAGTTATGAGATATAATTTTTTATTTTCTCGCAACTTTTTTGTGTAATATATATATATATATATATATATATATATATATATATATATATATATATATATATATATATGAGATATAATATTATACAAATTAAAGTCTAATTAATATTTGAAAAATTCAATTATATGCTTAAGTTTCTTTGATTTATTTAGGATCTTATAACCTCTCAATCAGCATTCTTTCCTTAAAAAAAAGAAAAAGAAAATATATAAAGAAAAAAGTTATTTGACTTCTACTATCTTCCTAAAAAAATATTAATGACTAAAATTTAAATTTAAATTATGTATTTCTTATTAATTTAGTTAAATACTCTTTTGGAGGGATATAATTAAGAGGTCATCAATTAAATTAGAAGAATTACTAGCAAAAAAAGTTTCATCTCGAAATTAAATGAAAATGCGAAGCATTCATTAATTCATTCATTCATGTACTTGAGCAAGCAACTCCGATAATTGGATGCTCGAAAGCTAGCCAAGGACGAAGGTACGACTGTCCTTCTAAATTCTTATTTAAGAAGTGGATAATAGCACTGAACTTTGCCTATCACGCCCTGTAACTGTAAATGGGAGGACTGTGTAGATTTCTATTATTCTATAGGAAAATGCTACAGTACCTCCTCAAATGTTCCAAAATTTTTAGTATGATGTGGTATCTGATGTGGCACCGTACGCCACCTCAGACCACGTCATCGTAATATTAATACTCACTTTTTTTTTCTTTCGCGTTCCTTCGACCGCATTCTCTCGAGTTCTTTCGACCTAAATCCCTCGCCGCATTCTCTTGCGTGACCTAAAATCCATCGCAGCCGATCTCCCGCGCCGTTGCTCGACTGAGAATCGGGATCTCCCGCGCCGTTGCTCGTCTGCGAATCGGGATCTCCCGCACTGTTGCTCGTCTTAACCTAATCTACTAATCGCCTCATTGTCTGCGCCAGTCGGTTTGCGATCTCCAGAAAAGCGTCGCATTCTTTTAAGCGACATCGTTTCACGATAAGGAACTCCACTCTTTTTACCGACGTCTTTCCTATATTGTTCTGATGATTCTTGTAAGTATTGTTGCTTTTTTTTTTTATTTTTTTTTTTGCTTAAATTCAATGATTTGATATGTTGTTACTTTTTTATTCTTTATTCACAACATGTAACGCTCTTTTTTTCTTAACATGGCTTACAATACTGATGCTAACTTTTTGTGTCTGAGAAGATGATGAATTCATATATCCTAAGGTGCGATATAATAGTATTATTTATAATAATGTAAATTCATAATAGATCAACCATCTCTCTTTTTTGTAATTTTTGAAGGTCAGAAGTTATAAAATATAAGTGAAGAACAGTACGTACTACTAATAATGAAGCTCTAAATTAGGGTTTTTCTTGAGTTCTAAGTGCGATTTTGGGTTCCCATCAGCGGTAACTCCCCTCTCCTCTCTAGGGGTCCTAGGGCCTCCTCCTTCTCCCTCACTTCCAAATTTGGTTTCTCTCTTAACAAAGCACTTGTTGAGATTCATTCTTCAGTGTTGTTCAAAGCGAAAGCATACACTCTCTCTTTTGTATTCAGCCCCTTCATCCGATACCATTTTTTTCTCTGATAAATAAGTCACTAAAGGAGAGAAACTGTATGGTGGGTTTCTCTTTGGGCAGATAATATGCTTATAAACGGCTGCTTGATGCCATGATTAAATTTTGGAACGATAAGGTTTGTTAACCATATTTCTCTTTTTGAAGGATGCTCTTTTCTTAAACTTGTTTGTGAAGAGGATCTAAATTTGATTCTCCAAGACGGGCTTTGGTTCTTCTTTATTTGTTCATTCCCTATAAAAGCATGCACAAAGGATTTTCTCCCACCTTCGAGTGCGTTCTCATCAATCCCAATCTGGGTTCGATTTATGATCTCTCGTTGCAGCTTCGGGACTAACATTGAAGCTGTTTAAGTAGCTAGTTCCATTGGGTACTCTCTCATGGTCAGGGATCTTACTATCAATATAGCATGTTTAGCAAATGCTCGCGAATGCGTGGAAATCAAACCCAAATGTGCTCTTTCCGTAGAATCTATTGTCTCAAAAAAGTTATTATGATAGGCTCCTCCAAATGTGTTCATCTTGTAATGTATTCTCTGATTTGGGTTGTCAGTGTAGCAGCTCTCATAAAGGAAATGAATCCTACCACGTCAGAGGTAGTAGCAAATCAAAAAGACCTCGACATAACTCTGCTTCTACAACCATTCCACCCAATCCAACCATTTTAGAAACTCTAAGGTTCATCCTTTAACACCTTACCTTAACATCATCCCTTCTTCTTCTTCTCACTCTCATACACCTCTCAAATCAATGGCTTTTGGTCCACAATCCCCCAAAGATACTATTGCTTGTAACTTTCATGAAACCTCTTTGGCAATTAAAAGCATCAATAACAGCAACATAGGGCATACGAAAATACCTCCCTCATATGCTATGGGAAGGACGTAACAACTCAAATCTTGATAAAAGTAATTGAGACCAAATCTTAACTCAATTAAATTAAATTAGAATCTTTGGCAACTTCCAAAATTGACCAAACTAAATATAACATTAGAAATATTATATTTTTATGATCATAATGCTCAAGTTTTGAGACAATTCAACTAATACATATTCATATATTAATTATTAAAGCTTTTAAATATAAAAAACTAGGAAAATAAAATATAAATCAAAATTTAAAAATTTTGATGTCGTTACATTCGTAATAATAAAATAAAGCTACACAAAAATTTTATCTAGTTTTGAGCGTCAAATTGTTCGCAATTAATTTTTTAAGTTTTTACGCCGGTGGGCAGGCGGTCAGGCAGCCTTCCCCACCCCCTCCCTTGCCCTATAAAACCCCCCACCTCCTCTCTTCTTCCCCAAGCCTCCTCCTCCACCACTTCCAACTGGTCGTCGAACTCCATCTTCCACCTCCCTACCTCGCTAACAACCCCTAGCCTCCCTCTCCCTTCACTCTCAGCAACACCAAGGTCTCCCCCCACATCTCCCCCTCATTTTCTTTCTCCTCGACCAACGACCTCTCCTCGGCAAGTCGCTACCACTATCGGCAGCCCCCTTTGAACGGAGGAAGGACCACAAAAATGAAAAAACAAATGTGAGTGAGAAAAAATTAATGGTCTAATTGACTTATTAAAATTTAAATCAAGATAGAAAGATAATTAAATATTGATTTTCAACTCACCGACATATTGACCTCTCAACGCTAACATTTATTTTTGCTTATAATTTTTATTTTTGATATTAACTTTCAAATTATGCTCATAACATTTTAATTTCACTACTAACATTCAGTTCTGCTTCTAATATTTTATTTATGCAACTTTTTTCTTTAGTATATATATATGTATATATATATATATATATATATATTTTTTTTTTTTTTTTTGAAAAACTTTTGACAAATTGGATTGGAATTTCCTTATTAAAATTTTATATTCTTATGGTCTTAATGAAAATTTTATCACCAAAATCAAAAACTCTACTCAAAGCAGCTGGTTCTCTATTATCATTAATGGTCAATCTTATTATTTTTTCAAATTCGAAAGAGGCCTTAGACAAGGTGATCCTATTTCACATATCCTATGCATTCTAGCTATGAATTATTGGTACTATCACATTAACACTCTCTTTCAAAAGGACCATAGTATTCAATTTAATGCTGGTGGAAAAATCTTTACTTCTTATCTTGCCTATGCGAATGATCTTATTATTTTCACGGATGCTGGTTCCAATAATGTTATGAAACTCAATAGATTACTTAAGAAGTTTGAATTAGATTTGGATCTCAAAATTAATTCCACAAAATCTTACTTTTTCATAAGTGTGAAGGTTCCTCTTCACCAAAGGAATAACATAAAGCGGATCCAAAATTTTAATTAGGGCAAGCTTCCTTTCACTTATTTGGGTATTCCTATCTTTAACGGTCACAATAAGAACAACATTTGCAAACAACTCTTAAATTCAATTTTCATTAAACTTTGTGGTTGGGAGCACATATATCTTTCCCAAGGTGGTTGTTTGATTCTTCTAAAGTATATGTTGAATATCATTCCTCTTTATTGGTTTGAAGTAACCACTCCTACTTGTTTCATCATTTCAAAGATTAAAGTTATGTTCAATAAACTCTTGTGGTACCATAATCGTGGTTCCAAAACTATTTGGTGTTCTTGGGACAAATTAACTTTTCCTCTTAACGAAGATGGATTTAGCTTACAATGTCTTGATTATATTTATAAAGCCCTCTCTTTTAAACTGTGATGGAATTTTCGCATGTCTAATTTCATATGGGCTCAGCTCATCTTAACCAAATACTGTGCTACTGCTCACCCCTTTCAGACTACCCATAAAATTATTAATTCTAAAGTTTGGGACCGAATGATTGATCATAAAGAGATCATTGAAAAAACTTTAATTTGGGATGAAATTGATGCTTCTTCTTCTTCTGGTTCGACAGCTGGAACCAATCTGGTAGACTTGCTAATATCATCCCCAACATCATTTAACCTAAGTTAAAATTATGCAATATATGTTCTTCTACTGATGGCAAGAATGTGGATTTGCTTAATAACATCCTCCCGATTGATTTGGTAACTAAAATCACCCTGTTTAAGCCAATTTTGGCTTATACTTAAAAAGCAAACTCAGATTTATGTATTGCGCATAAAATAAACTTAACTAAACCTTGAAACGTTTGTAGAGTTTCGGCTCTACCCACCTTCCAAATTGGATTTGGTATAAGTGTATCCCGTCTAATATCAATATTTTATTTTGGAGATTGTCTAAGAATTACATAAATGTCAATACTGTCATAACTTTGAAAGTGTTGAGCATGTATTTTTATAATAAGCAAAGATGTATTGTTCGGAGCTTGATTGCTGCTGAAATAGAGATAACCCACTACAAAATGATTGATGAGTTAATTCATAATGGCCTAGTGGGAAACTTGAAAAAGTTACACATTGGTAAATTATTTATTGCCTTTACTCTTTAGCACATTTGAGATAGTAGAAATAAAGCCAAATATTCATGAAAGTTGGCTGTAGCCCATGCATATATATATATATATATATATATATATATATATATATATATATATATATATATATATATATATATATATATATATATATATATATATATATATATATATATATATATATATATATATATATATATATAATCACAGTATAAAAAACTCAATCGGGATCAAACCTCACGGTATCATCAATCAGGAGGTTCAAAAGTCTCCTGGGGAGCACAGCGCTCCTATCAAAAGTGAAAGCACCCTGTCGGGCCAAAAAAGCACAAAAGTCGGCTACCCGATTCTCACTACGCGATCGGTAAGAAAAGATAATATGTAAGATCTCGAGCAAGAAGGAGAGGGGGTCTGCATGTCTGTCTGCTCCTCGGGATCGCAGGGTCCTCTCCCAAAGACACCGGTGTAACAACCCTAGGTTGTTACAATGCTAATTACAGGTTGTTTAATTTAATTTTTAGTGTCATTGCCTTTAGAACATCAATTTAAGCCTATCTGGAAAATTTGAAGTCCATTGGACTTCTCTAAGTCAAAAATTGTAATTTGATCAGTCTAAATGCCCTAGTCTAGACCCAAAATAATTTGATCTCAGAATTAAAATCTGATTGCATTTTTAAATTTCTCACCCCCAAATTAGCTAAATGTGAAATTTTGGTGCAATTTGGAATTTATTTGGGCCATAATTTAATTTAAATTAAATTGGAACAATTGTACATAAGGGTTCCTATTAAATCATAATTGCAAATATACCCTCATACCTAAATAAACGGCCGAGATCCGTTGTGCGGACCTCAGGCGATCCGCTGCGGACTGTGGGCGATTCGTTGCGGAGCCCGGGTCACGCGACAGCGGCATCCCGTGAATCCAGTCGTTCCGCCTTTTTAATTAACAGTTGAGATTTAATTCCGCGGAAATGCGTATAAACCGTAGGATCTACCCGATTGATCTAACGGCCCGGATTGCTTCCGCGATCGGCTGTGAAGATCCAAGCGCATCTGACCGTTCCACCATCTGATCAATAGATCAGACGGCATCCGTGGGGTCTGGCACTGTGGATCTTCGTCTCCGCCAGATTCCCTCGCCCGACAGGAATTTTCCCATACTGCCAGCTGACCATCCGGTCTGCCACTCCCCTCTCCAGTTCAGCAAAATGTTGCGGAGCATCCCCTAATGGCTAAGGGACCCCAATCGGGCCTCGTGGCCCGGCCGAGCTCGAATTAAAAATTTGAAAGCTCGGCCATGGCCCGAACCCTCCGACCCTCTTCAGCCCAATTAAAGCCTCTAGAAGCTTCACGGAACTTCCCTGAGGCTATAAATAGCCTCAGCTCTCCTCCATTTGATCATTGCTGATCAATTGGAGTCAATCTTGCTCCCGCCTTTCCTGAGCTCCATTGCTGTCTGTCCGAGCTCTCCAGGCGTCCAGGCGTGCGTACCACCGATAGGAGAGTCTCCTGGAGTTCAGGAACTCTCAAAGAAATCTCAAGGAAGCTCATCCAGTCCAACATTTTCTCCCGCAATGCCTGCACACCCTTCGGCAAATTCAGGTATCCCAGTTGTAGGGTTCGAGTCAATAAGGCTCTTATCCTATTCCATTTGATGCGTTTTCGTGCTTATTGTCAATACGAACTCAGCCATATCGTAATTAGAGCATAAGTTAGCCCCGATCGATCGAATCGATCGATCGGGCCAGTTTCTTTCTGGATCGCCTTGGTCGAGTAAGGACCCAGCGATCCAGACCACCCCAGACCCCCAGGCCAGAGGGCTTCGATCCGCCTCACCTCCCTGATGGTGTAGGGATAGAGCCCGGGGTCTGGAATAGCCTCTGTGGGAAGAATTATCTCCCCATAGTAACTCAAATGGCGGAATCCTCGGGTGAGTAAGGTTTGGCTGATCCAAACCGTCTCACAAGGGGCTTCGAGTCCCAATCGACGCGTCTGATCATGGTGATGGAGTAGCGATTGAATGCTGGCCGAGCCGTGGTCTGGATGAGCCAGAATTTTGGCTATTAGGGTTCCTTAATCGGCTCTATTCATCGGGACGGAGGATCGGGGACGACGGCACTGTGCGGGCCGGGTCAACCCACGACCCGCGCGGTGCGACAGTGCCGGGTCTCCCGGGCCCCGGTTGACCGCGCGTTTTCGATTTCAGGCCGAGTCGTTTTATTTAAATATAATTAATGGAATTATTTTCCTTAAATAATTCGATTAATCAAATTATAGGATTTTGATTAAATAAAAATACAGAATGTATTATTCAAATAACTTTTAATCCACTGATCCAAATCCTATGATATCATATATGAAAATGATTAGAAAAATCTCAAAAACCTAAATATAAAATAAAATCATATATTTGATGGTTAGATCTTTAAATATTGCCTAATTACAGTAGATCTTAATTAGGGCAGATTAGTAAATTTACTTATCCAAATTACATGTTTAGGGTGCCATTAGTTTATTTATGATGAATAGAATGCATGTGCTAAGTAGAATATTTTTCTAAATTCTGTACTCTTAATTATGCCCTAATTTTGTTAAAATATGATTAGTGAATTTTAGGAATTATACTTACTGGATCTTTGCAAACTTAGTCTATGATTTCTTATGTAATTAAGTAGAACTTACATGCCATATTTCATGAGAATTGAATGGTTGGATTTATACTTATGTGCTAATTCTTTTTGATTTGAATTAGGGTTTGATTAGCACTAGGTAACCCTTATTTTAGAACTTGAATTATCAGTTTGGTCTAGAACAGCAAGCAAATGAACTGAATTCATTCTTACAAACTTATTAAGTATGCTTGAATAAACTCAAAGAATTAGAATCTTAAATATTTTAATTAACTTAAGAAATCTTAAGATTTGGATCAAGATTTTAAGACTTGATCTAGGTCTGAGGTTACCACCAATAATGCATAATTAATCTACTAATTTGATATTGATCTTTAAATCCATACTTGATTTTTCTTAAGATATGAGAAGGAGTCAAACCCTAATCAACTTAAGAAAAATCTAAAACCATAAAAAAACCCTAACTTAATTATATTGATTACAAGACTTTGAATTGAACATTTTCCAATAATGCATTTGATTTACTATTAATTCTAAACATTTGAATTAGGCAAAGTAAGGTCAATAATAACCCTTTGTGACTTTACAATCTGAATCGAACCTTAAGATCCCTGATTTTCTCTTAAGTAATAAGCCTGCATAACAAGATCATTAATACTATGTTGATTTAACAAGTGATCAAATCCTTAATAATATGTTTGATTTACACCCCTTAATCATAGTCTAAGTATGATCAGATGATTCCATCATCTGATCTAATCATTATAAATTTAATTATGAACTAGAACCTAATAGACTAATATCAACATCTAAAGGAGAGACCTTTATATTCTCTTCATAAGATTGTCTTGAATTATTTAAAAGACTTAAATTCATATATCATGAGGTAGGAGACCTTGTATGAATCCTTGAGGTAGAAGCATAGAAGATCCCATCACCTTAGAGATTGATCTATTCTCCTTGTGGTAGCAGTCACTTAAAACATTAAAAGAGATACATCTCCTTATGGTAGAATCCATATTAAGTGATCTTAGATCATATTCTCTTGATGAAACATTGTATAGAACTTACCTATTAGTTTAGGACTTGTAATTTTGATACATCCTTGTTCTATTAAATAGACTTGATTGAACTATGATTATTGGGTAGTGTAGTATAGTATACCCATATTACTGGTCCCCAGTAATATTTGGGATTAGTTGAGTCACTCTAAGTAAGATTTATCTTTGTCGCTATCCTGCGGGCTTAGGCGGATATAACCTAGCTTAGAGTAAATCAATCGATCATAAGAGTGTATTAAACAGGTGCCCATTCCTTAGTTTAATTGAAGGACTATTATCATCGGGCAATGCCTCCTAGCGAAGATCGCTTCAATAGGTATGGCTTAAATAAACTAAGTAAATGGGGAATCACCTTCCTTAAGACGCTAAGTATGATTGTGAGTTTAGTGACTAAATGCTTAGTTTGAGATACAAAATCATCATTGGATGGTGCCTCATAATGAAGATCGCTTTATTAGGGTGACGTAATCAAACTAAATGTTGTGTCCTATCTTTGCAGCATATTTAATATGTGTATACAATCACCCCGCCTAGTGATATTTAAGTAAATAAGCAACTTTAACTAAATATCGATCTAGAGATTTGGAGTCAAAATCCTTTTAGCAGGATTCTGCACAGTGGAGACTTAGGATTTATTTTTGTTTCTTATTATATATTCTTCATAGATTTTGGGATTTTTCATTCATACCATATAATGGCATAAGCATAAGCATAAACATGAGTTGAACTCATTCCTTCTGTTGTGACACATGGTTATCAGTGATACAGTATGAGATACGAAATATTATATACACAGACTGGAGAATTTCAGGGTGCATCTGCGTCATCATACTGACTTCCTAACTGTAGTGCTTACATTGGACCGTACGACTCATAAACCTTCAGTGACAGTTCTGTGATATACCGTGATATAGCATATTTGTGAGCATTGTTTCAGTGGCATATAGTGCAGCTTATAGCATTCTTCTCAGCATCTGACATTCCTTTCACCTTGGTTTATGAGCATCCAACATTTTCATTTACTTTCAGTATTTAGCTTTGATATAGTTTTACTTTGTTTAGTTCTTACAGCTCAGTTATTTGATATCCTTACAGTTTTTCCTGCACTTTTACTTTACGTTCTTGTATATTCGTTATGTTTAGTTTAGCTTGTATAGCTAGCTTCGATGTGTTAGACTTCTTGTCTAACACGGGGTACTTTTGGGATCCGGCAATTTGCTAGATCCCGAGCAGTTGTTGGAGGCAGGTCAGGAGGACGTCCCAGGGACTCAGGAGGAGCTATTGGAGCTGTATGGGATTGAGCACCTACTTTTACTTTTTAGTCCTTTCCAGTATTCTAGCTAGACTCTTTATATTTCTGTATTTTTATAGTTTGTAATAAATTCTGAATGTATTTTTACTTTCTTTTCTGAGCTGGATATTTATTATTGCTTGAGATGAACGTATTCTAGATGTTTTGCTTTTAGCTTCCGCACTCTGTTATACTACTATGCATAGTATTGTGATGTGATCAGCGTACTAGAAATACTGATATATTTTGTAATGTACATAGGTTCCTCTCCACTCCCTTGCACCTTATGTACGTACTAGCCTAATACCCAAGATAAGTATTTCATTCTTATCTTGGATATTGGCTCTCGAACCTACTCTTAGGGTTCGAGTCAACGGCCTTCAGTATGGCTTCGTCTCTCTAGCCTATTCGGGAAGATGGGTCTTACTTGTACGGCCCACCGTTCCCGAGTAGCGCACCGTTCCGCCGCCAAACTATAAATTATACTTGTATTTTGTGCGCGGCGATGGGACGGGGCGCTACAGCCGGAGCCTCCGAACTGCGCCTAAGCAGTCGCCCTCAATAATAAGACCATCAAAGTTGGTCCCAGTGGTCAACAGAGCCTGCCGGAGAGTGGTCACTGCCTAAACCTCAGCTTGAAGCGGGGATCTAGCCTGAACAACATCACCAGCAGCCGACAAAAACTGTCCCTTCGCATCCTGAACGACTGCGGCTCCAGAAGCTGTGGGCTCACGAAAGAAATACGATGCGTCAATGTTGGCCTTCAACCAACGGGGCGGGGGGGGGGGGGGGCACCATCTCGAGGAGGTGGACGGGCCCTGGTGGGCCGCGGAACCCCAGAAGTCACTCCCGTCATGAAGACCAAATATTCAAACCAGCCCCTTTTGGCCAATAATATAATTAATGCCATTCATTTAGATATCAATCTCATATTGACGGCTTTCACTGATAAATGTTTTCTTTGGGGAAACACTGATGTTTTGGACATCAAAAACAAAATAAATATGATTCAGATTTAAGGCATGTTGCATGTTTGTTTTGGGTTTTATTTAGTTTGGTTTTGGATATCAAAATCAAAGTAATTTGGTTTCAAATCTATGGTTTATTGCTTGTTTATTTTTGGTTATTGTTGATTTGATTTTCTGCTTGCTCTGGTTTGTCTTGTTTATGTCTGGCATTCTGGTTTCTTTTTATTTTTTGGGATTGTTTCTTGGCTGGTTTCAATCTGATGGTTTCTTTTCTCTTTTGATTGTCTAACTGCTGCTTGTAATTTCTAGTTTCCTTTCGATGCTAGCCTCTTGGTGGCAGTCTAGCATATGTTGTTTTCTTCTGGATGTTTAGTTGCCGCTCAGTGGATGAATCCTTGTCTCGCTATTTTCTAGCCACTGCCTGCCTTTAGCATCCCAGGTTTGGCTTTGGCTTTTTTATTAGATACCTTTGGCTGTTGTCTGCCTTTTGGGTCATTGTTTTAGTTGTTTGCTGGCATCTTAGGTTTGGCTGCCAGGTCTCTTTCAGGTTGTGATATTATCTGTTGTCTCTTAAATCTGGGTGTTTTGTTTCGGCATCTTTTTTTGGCATGAGGGAGTGTTATGTTATTGTTTGGTTTTGGCATACCATGTTAGTTTTGGCTTCTTTTCTTTAGCTTTCTTTGGGTTATTTTGTTTGTCTATAGCTGGCTTCCTCTCATATTTTTTGGCTTCTTTGTATCTAGGGTGATTGGTCTCTGGTTGGCTTCTGGTGGGTTGATGTTTGAGCTGTTTGTGTTAGATCTAGGTTGTTTTGTTTTGGTGCTTTGATGTTTGCAGGTTGCTGGCAGTTTTCCTTACAAATTTTTTTGCACTTGTTGTATTGCTTCCTGGTGTTTGATTTAGGTTGCTGGTTAGCACCTGGTGGGCAGCTGATTAGCAACTAGGAGGCTGCAAATTGGTTGAAAGTTTTGTTGTTTTTCTGGCTGTTGTTTCTGCTGTAGTATGTTGTCTCTACAGGTTTAATTGCAGTTTTCTTTTTATTGTGCAATTGTTGTTTCTTACAAGATCTAAATGTTTTGGTGATGATGGTTATCTCATTAGTAGTTGTTTATTATGTTTTAACTGTTGTGGTTTGTTTTATTTTGCCTGTTTTTTTTTTTAAATTTTTGCTAGGACATTTTAAGTTATACCCTAGGACCCAACTTTTGGGTATATTTTCAAGATTTTTAGATTTATAGGTTTTTGTAACCTCACAGTCCCCTTTTGTATCTTTTGATTTATCTAATAAAATCTATGTTGAGATGGCTTTTAATATATATGTATATATATCCATCTCTGTGAGATTTTATATCACTAAAAAGAAATATGTACATGACTAGGGCTGGGAGGGTACAGAATCCTAAAAAAACTAAGAACTTGAAACCATCCCCAAAAACAGAGACCCAGGAAATATCCTAAAAGATCTCCAGACACATAGTAAAATTGAACATAAGCAGAAACACAGCAAACAAATAGAAGAACAGTAGTTAAGTTAATATATATATCATAAGTGTGGTCAATGGGATTTAAACACATGATCTGAAATAATAAATTTTGAGCCTCAATCACTTAGCTACAGCACCATTCATATATATATGTATATGGGCCTTATGCAAGGTGATTCTCTTTCCCCATTCTGTTTAATCTTTACTATAAACTATTGGTCCCTTATATAATAACTTCAATATTGGATAGGAACTCAACCCAATATTAGAGCATTACCATAGCATCTAATATCATATTAGAAGAAAGCTAATCCAATACTAGATGCTATGTTGGCCAAGTATTTTTATGAGTAGTATTAAGTTAAAAAAAATCTGCAATAGAAGCATATATGAAGCATGTAGAAAATGTATGTAACAAGTATATATAAAACATATAGTATTTATCCACTCATTCAATCCAAACAATTTCAAAGTAAGTAAGCTCAGCACAGATTAAGTAAAATATTACAAATAATTTAAGATATTGCATATATTTAAATGAAAGAGTAATAAAATAATTACTCTCTCTCGTATAAAATAAATGCAAGTAATATGAAGTAAGTTGAAGCAAATTTGTAATATTTTCAAGTGCTAGGTTTAGCTTCACTTGAATTTTATTGCTTCTAATCTATCATATTTTGGTATGTAAATATGATAGTGCAAAGTCATGAAAATAAAAAGAATAGTTAGACTAAACAGTCTAAACTCTTATGCTCACTTCCTGCAAGCTAATAATTTGCATTATGTTAAGAATTAAATTGATATAATGGTATACTTTCATTAATCTGGAATTGGATAAGCATTTCCCTCAAATATCACAACATTTGTTAGTTTTAATATAGTTCTAGCTTATACTAATTTTCTCTTCTACTCTTCGGTCGATCGTTCTGCTATAATCAGCTATGGGATGTTCTTTACTTATACTTGTATTTTATTTATCATATAAGGGCCTGGACGTATGTATATTTTCCCTGGTGCAACGTAGCATGTATCGTGAACTTCCTCAACCCACAATATATTCTATAAATTCCAGTCTTATTTTTATCAATTATTTATATTCAGAATTGACTTATATCTTTGTACACATTTACATTTAGAATCGACTTATATCTTTGTACTCATTTATATTTAAAATCGACGTAGTCAGATTGCTGCATGGATTATTCTTATTTATCATGGAATTGATATGGCTCTTTAAAAATACTCATAGTTGATTATAATTAGCTTTCATTTGCACAATTTATTCATCTCTGCAGTATTGGATTTTCTATTTTACAGCATTAGACTTGTTCGGATTTCTTAATGGCTTTGGATTTACTATTCTAATTCCATCGGTTGCCTTCATCGCAAATTCTAGAGCAAAACTATGATGGATGAGAAGAAATTACAACCGACAGGAATGCAGAAATGATCAATTCTATTGATCCTGACACTAAACAACGTGAAAAGCAGTCTCCATGGTACCCTAATCTAAGAAACTATCTATGTTGTGAGTTTAAAATAATTTTGCTATTTTCTAATAATATCTTAGGTGATGCCCTCACAAGTTTTGCTTGAACTTGTTCTCTTGTAATTAATTGGTGATTAAATAATAAAATTGAGCTAATCCCTTTAAAAATAAAAGTATGGCATCTTTATTAATGATAATGCCTGAAAAATGAAAAGCTATGCGGTGACATGGATGGCAATTGACTTCCATTTTCATTCCCCGACAATAAATTTACTCTTTTCTTTATTTTTTTCAAAATCAACCTTTTTTTATAATAAAAGAATTTGCATAAGACAAATATTTTAGGGTCTATTATTTTAGGCATGCAATTTTAATATTAGTATTATTATATGGCTCTCAAATATCTCTCAAAATGTATTGATGACTAGGATTTAGGGAATTCAATGAAATAAATTTTTTTTATTAAATTCACTTTTGCTTGTGGAGCCCATAAAAATTATATCGATACTTTTTGGAAAATATTTAAAAGCTAAGTAATATTTTTCTTTTAATATTAGCTCTTTCCTGCATTAATCAATGCATCATTAATGTAAAGTGGCAGTACTAATAGGCATGCCGAAGGTGAGCAGTCTCTGTAATGCGCAAGTTAAATAAACCAAGACAGTGATTTAGATTCAAGATTTATTATCTAAATTATAGATTCAGATCCCACTAATCATATATACCGTACCAAACGGAAAGAATTTCCTTTTCTAAAAAGATAAGATTAATTAAGAGGAAAAGTTAAAATTGTATTATAAGTATAAATTCAATAATTATAATCAGCACTTGAATGCAATATAATAACACTTCTTAGATATTAAATTTATATCTAAGAGTATTATTATATTTACACATTAATATATACTAAAAAATATATATATGTATGTAATAAAATATTGATTGAATATATTTTTTTGTAGGGTATATGTAAAAATTAAAATAAAAAAAAATTCTATTAATTATAAATATTTTGGATATAAATATAGTACAATAACAGTTAGTTAGTGTATAGCCTATATAATTTAGAGTATTGCTACACTTATACACTAATATACACCAAAATATATAGATGATGTGTCAATCTAATGTGTAAGTAAATTATTGGTTGAATGCACTCTTTCATAAGACATATATACAAAAATTATAAAAAAAGAAAATTTTTAATTGATCATCAATACTTTTTCTGTAATTTATCTTTTAATTATTAAATACTTTTTTTTGGAAATTTTTCTTAACACTAATAGAATATTTTAACTTATAATCGTACAAAATTCAACTCGGATTCTTGTTGAAGAACGAATCTCGGTTGCGATTTGAGAATAATTTGTCCGGTTATGAAAATGATGTTTTAAGATGAAAAATGATATACTTGCATAAAATTATATTTACCTCCTATAAAAATGTGTATTTTGTAATCAGTAATCTAGTTATACATTAAATTGATACATCATCTATATATTAATATACTAATATGCAAGTGTAACATAAAAGTTAGCACTTTTTGGGACTATGATTCACATCCTCTCTTGAATCCATCGTAGAGATGGCCGGGCATCAATCATGAAATATCAAATTAGTATATGTTCATACACTAAGCTAAGAGGAAACCTCCAAAAATATCATCATTATCCATGATGTCCCGAACAGGAATACTCTGTGCCCAATATTTTCCCTTAAAAAACATAATTAATTAACCAATTAGGATTTTTTTTTTAATTAATGACACCATATTTAGACTGAGGATATACTTAAGCTTGGGTTCGGCTCAAAGTAGTAATGTTTCGAGCTTTAGATTTGTTGATTTGTGTTTGTTTAAAGGTTATAGGCTTGCATTTGTTATGTATACTAAATCGGAGCCATATTTTACATAAAACAAATCATTTATTAACATTATCATAAGAACAAATTATTAATTTCATTACATGAGCCATACTCTACATCACATCAACATTCATCTTCTGAGTACCATCAAAATGGCTTCTTCTAAGACTATGGCATAGCCCTTATTATTGAATAAGAATATAAAACAGAGCATAGTGAGCAAAGACAGTGTTCAGCACGGTAGCTTAAATCCAGAAAGAGGAAGAGAAAATGATCTCAAGCATGATGATGGCCAACCTTCTGCATTCCAAGAATTGCAGCTTCTCATGATGATGTATGCTGATAGATTGGATCATTATTAATAATTAAATTTTAACAATATTGTATTTATGTTTAATTAAGATGTTAATCGTATTTAATATAGTTTATTGTTGTTATTGTTCTTGTTCCTGACGTATAATAAATTATAAGGAAATGAATATTTAACTAGATATATTGTTACATTAATTTTTAACTACATATATTGTTATATTTTAAGCTTTAGTCTCTTTACAACGCCCGCGCAGTGAGTTCCTGTAGAACTCTCGGGCTCTGCGGCGCACAGTGGCACTCCCTGACGTCTTGTAAGTGCGTTATGACGTGCCCAGGCGCCTTGTAAGAGCGTTGTATTGCATTGCGACACGCGTCCATGAAAAAATTCCTTTAATCAACACCGCGCTCAGGCGCCCGCGGCGGATTCAGCAGCGAATGGACATATTTCAATACTAAGAATATATTTATATTATTTTAACGTAAATAAAATAAAATTTTATTGAGCAAGTGGGTCCCACAATATTCATTGAAAGAAAAAGGGATATGACCCATCCGGTCCTGAGGAGGCATCCACTATAAATGAGAATATTAATTTTCTAATTTCCATTTGAGATGGGCTGAAGCACATGAGAATCAGGGGCTGATATCTCTTTGGTGCCTGGCAAGAGAATTGTAAGGCTCTCTTGGAAGGAAACAACTTATAAACTGATTGAATAAGTTAGCGCTTGTGTCAAAGCTGATTGAGTTTTTGTTATGTCAAGAATTCATGCGTGCAAAGAAACTTAGTAGCCAATGCGTTTCGGCCTGTTGCTTGGCTCGCATCATTTATTTTTTGGTTGCAATGTTCAGCTGAAAAGCTCCTTATTAAGCTGAAAGCCATCGGGATACTTATCTTCTTAGCATCCCATGTACTTCTCTTGTATTTGAGATCATCGTTGGTGCTTTTGCACATAGGATCTTCCTGATTTTCATTGCAATACTTCTGAATAAGGACAAGAATTTCAGGTTGAAGCACCTAATGATTCTTAAAAGTGAATGTGTTACTGCCATGGGTCTTGTAGCTATTTAAACATAAAAGAAGGGGAGTGTGAAATGGTGTACCAGGAGGCATCACTTTGTAGAACCAAGTAGGGAGAAGTTGGAGCCATGGAGCATTATATGGAAATTCTGTCAAGTTTGGCATAGAATGGATTATGCACATGTTGGTTAAACCTTGTGCCTTGAGATTATTGAAAAGGCCTGCATGAAAAATAAATTTATTGAAACCATCACACTTGTTCCTGGAGCTATCTAATGGAGTTGAAGTCCCCCATTACTAACCACAGATCAGCGATAGATTCTGAAAGGTTGATTAATTCTTCCACAATAGCATGCATTCAGCTTATAGATTTGGAGGATACGCCGCTGTATTAGTTCCTTAGCAGAGCGTGATGTGTCCAAGGATATATTATTTTGTAGAGAAAATTGTGTGGAATTAAAATAAATTTGAGCTCCATTTGTGTAACAATTCAATATTGTTACTCAATTTAATTTTAGCCTAATCGTATCTCAATTATCCTTATGTTAAGTTCATCTAGTCATTTGAATCAATTCTTAAAAATTTTGTGCGATTCGAAGCTAAATCGAATATTTTGGATTATTTTAATATTTAATTAATTAGGAAAATCGAGGTATTTAATTTGACATCGAAATCGAAATCTGACTTCGTCGTTGCGATCTTCAACCCAAATTAGCTAGGGTGATGTTTTGGACATATTTGAAAATCATCGAATTTTCGTGTATATTTTAATATAATTAAATATGCGCCGAAAAATAGAATAATTAAATAATCGTCGGAATAGAAATCCAACTTCATCGTTGAATTATGCACCTCCAAATTAGCTTGGGGTGAATTTTTCGGAATTTTCGTAGCCCGTTTCAAAATTCTGAATTTTAAAATAATTAACGAAAATAAATAAGTATTTATTTAGTCATTAATTTACAATTTTCCCTCTTTCCTAAATTCCTATTCGGTTGACCATGCTCTTCATTCGACGCCCCTCTCCTAAAGTCATGGCACAAGCAAGGCCATCCCTCCTCATAGCCCCCTAGCCATGCTCTACCCTCTCCTCTTCTTCCTTTAAGAAGGAGCTCAAGCTCCTTCTTCATCTCCATTTGACAAAAGCTGCAGCTCTCCCTTCCCCTCAATTGCTAAGTCCTGGGCTGAATAAGAAGAAGAAGAAGAAGCTCCTCCTCCAAGCTTTTCAGGTCTTCTTCCTCCTTCTCTCGCAAGGCTAAGGTACTCATTTGCTTACTCTCCTTGTACCAATTTGCTCATCTTTATTGTCTATTACATGTTGCTACCATGCTAGTTTGTATCTTTAGAAATCTATGATTGTATTTGAAAACTATTGAGGCTCATTTAAGCATCATCTTACTGTAAAAATCACATGCTCTATTTTTCTTCTATTTCGTATACCTGAGCATTCAACTGCCTCTTTCGTATAGTTAAAATAATTTATTTATGCCGATTTTGGTATTGATAAAAAGGTACTGGAAAGACCTTTCCATTGATATATGGTACAGCTCAAGGAATGCTCTAGAATGAGAGTATTTGAGCTCGAAATGTGACCATTCACAGTTTTTGCACAGGCGAAATCACCATCGGGAGCTACGGGGAGCCGTAGTGCCCGCGCTTAAACTGAATCTGCCGTAGCGTGCCATGGCATGCTACAGCGCGCCGCAATGCTTCTGGAGCGAAAATAACGGCATGGAAGCAAATCGCTGCAGCGCGCCACAACACGCCGTAGCGGGCTGCAGCGTCATTTCGGGAAAAACTATAGGAAATCACGAGAAAAATTAATTGAACAGTAACCCGCAAGTTGGACCGCTACAGCGCGCCACAGCGAGCCGCAGTGTTATTTCTATAAAATTATATGAAACCAGAAGAAAAATTAATTGAACAGTGTTTCTGCAAATTGATCCGCCACAGCGCGCCGCAACACTTAGCTCTCGGATCGGTCCCGTCATAGCGCGTCGCAGCATCAAAAGCGCAGCAGCGCGCCACAGCATCGTTTTCCGTCGCAGCGCGCCGTAGCGCCCAAAACTTTCTGGAAGTGCATAGAACTGGCTAAAATGGCCAAAACTTCACTGTTTTTGCATTTTAAGGTCACTAGGACCCTAGTATGACTGAATTATATAAAATTTGAGCATATTTTAATTAAAATTGAGTATTGCTTAAAATTTCATGTGAAAATTTAAGATTGAAACTTTTTCATTTTTAACAAGTTCTTAGAACCCATTATATATTTTAAATGTCTTGTGCCAAACGTTAAATAATAGGATTCTTGAATGCTTGTATTGGCTAAGTAGGTCTTAATAACTAAATTGCATGAAACTTAAGTCTTTTAAAATTTGTAATCAAGTGTTAACTCCTTTGGTTTGATTTAGAATTTAATTATCCTTAATTACCTTCTATTTTATGTCATCTTTATATTTATATGCTTTCATGATATTATGGTATATATTAGAGAACTTTAATATTTGAATGGACACCTAAATGTGCTTAAATTGACATTAAATTATAATTAAACATAAGGATCTTAATAACTTAATAAGTAAATGATACTTAATCTAAATCTAAAACTTGACATCAATAATATATCAATAATGTATTGATTCATCATTAATTTTTAAATTAACTATTGGTCTTAATTTTGGTGAGACTAGGGGTTAAACCCTAACTTGTCTTGATTAAGATCTAAACCTTAATCACCTAAATCAAATAACTTTGATTAAAATATAATTCAATCAACATGATTCCAATAAAGCATATAATTTGACATTGATCTTAAATTATTGAATTAGAAGTGCTAAGATTAATATTACATATGTGTGATTGAACCATTTGAATCTAAACTTTAGATTTTTGATTTTCTCTTATATAAGACTATTAGTATAAGATGAATAATAAAATTAGAATGATTTATAAAATGATCTAACCCTAATAATATCTTTGATTTTATCCCATGATTGTAGAATAGAAAATAATCAGATGGATTTTAATCATCCGATCAAATCACTTTAACCCAAAACCAATAAATAAACCCTGAATGTTAGCTTAAGAGGTAGAAATGTGAGATCTCACGGGTCTTGCTATAGGATCGTTCTTGAAATATTTAAAGACCTTAATTATTGATACATTGAGGTAGAGATAACTTTTGTAACTTATTGAGGTAGGAACTTAGATGATCCTTCATAATCTTAGAAATTGAACTTGATACCTTATGGTAGGAATCACCTAAAGTAGTTAGAATTGAACTTCTCATTTATAGTAAAAATCAATATTGACTGATCTTTTGATCATATCCTTGGAACCTTGTGTAAGACTCACCCATTTAGAGTAAGGATTAATAGCTCTGATAATCCTTATTGATTAAATAGAAACTTCTGAACCCAGATTATTGGTTGGGTATAGTAGGGTATACCCATAGTACCAAATTACTTCAGTAGTATTCATGATTGGTTGATTCACTCCAATGTGGACCTATGACCAGGTGCTATCCCGAGGGATTAGATGAATATAGTCCCGTTAGAGTAAATTTTCCAAAATTAAAAGAATTATAAATAGGGACTCATTCCATAGTTTGATTAAAATAAAAATTGCCATTGAGTGATGTCTCCTAGGTGTGGCTTAAACAAACTAAGTAATTCGAGTCACCTTCCTTAGGACATTGAGTGTGATTGTGAGTTGAGTATCTTAATGACTTAGCTTGAGATACAAATCGGCATTGGGTGATGCCTCCTATTAAAGATCGCTTCGTTAAGGTGGCTTAATCAAACTAAGTGTTAAAAACTACCTTTCTTGGAAATATGCTAAATATGTGTATACCACCATCCCATCTAATAATTTTTAAGTAAACTCTCAACTTTAACCTATTATCGATGTTAGAATTTATTAGTCAGAATCTTTTTAGCATGATTTTGCACAATGGAGACTTTGAATTCATTATCGGATTTCAATGTATTTCTGGATTTCTGGATTTATCTCATGTAGCTTAGAAGCATGAGCATGAGCGTAAGCATAATGTTGAGTACCAGTGAAGATGTATGAGTATCAGTGATGATTTATGGGTTACTGAATGTTGCATACATGGACTAGGAAATTTTAGAATGCATCGGCATCGCAGTTCCTAACTGGATGTATGTATACATTGGACCGTATGTCTCATAGCAGTTCAATGATATTTTGGTTGTATATCAGTAGCATACAATATTGTGGCATATTCAGATGCACAATTTTAGTGATATATAGCATAATTTTATATGTTATTACTCAGTTTCAGATCCAAAACCATTTTTATTTACTTTCAGTATTCAATTTTCAGTACAGCTTTACTTTACTTTACTTCAGTGTTGTACAGTTTTATACAATTTTATACTTTCAGATACTTTATAATTTTTCTTGTAGATTTATTTACATTATGTAAATATTAAATTAATAATTAGAACTACTTAGATTAGTTTCGATGTATTAGACTTATTGTCTAACACGAGGTACTTTTGGGATCCGGCAATTTGCTAGATCTTGAGCAGTGTATTGAGATAGGTTAGGAGGACACTTAGGAGATTCAGGAAGAGCCCATGGAGCACTAGTGGACTCTCCTCCAGTTTTACTTTTATGCTTAGTTTATTTCAATTCAGTACTTAGCTTTTATGTCTGTATTTCATTAAACTGTTTATAATAATTCTTGATATATTTTCTTTTCTTTTTTGAGATGAATATTTCATACAGCTTCTGTG